>CANJKZ010000580.1:42500-52500 GCA_947471745.1 Closterium sp. Naga37s-1
ATCCCGGGTGGGAACCGGATCCACCCAGGCCGGGTGGGGGTCCGGACCATCCCGGTTGGGAACCGAATCCATCCTGAGCGGGTGGGAACCGGATGGACCCAGGCCGGGCGGGGGTCCGGACCAGCCCGGGTGGGGACCGGATGGACCCATCCTGGGTGGGAACCGAACCCACCAGAGCCTAAGTCCTAGAGAGGGACAAAGAAGAGCTGACACTAATTTATTCCTAGGCCAATCACTCGGATCATGTTGGGTTACCATCATTCTAGTCATTTATGAATTCCCCACCGAGGGGAATCCACCCAGGCCGGGTGGGGGTCCGGACCATCCCGGGTGGGATCCGGATGGGGGTCCGGACCCTAAACCTGGGTGGGAACCGGATCCACCCAGGCCAGGTGGGGGTCCGGATCCCACCCTGGGTGGGAACCGGATCCACCCAGGCTAGGTGGGGGTCCGGACCATCCCGGGTGGGAACCGGATCCACCGAGGCCGGGTGGGGGTCCGGACCATCCCGGGTGGGATCCGGATCCACCCAGGCCGGGTGGGGGTCCGGACCATTTCGGGTGGGATCCGGATCCACCCAGGATAGGGGTGGGGGTCCGGACCCTAAACCCGGGTGGGGACCGGATGGACCCAGGCCGGGTGGGGGTCCGGACCATCCCGGTTGGGGACCGGATGGACCCAGCCCGGGAGGGAACCGGACCCACCAGAGCCCGGGTCCTAGGGAGAGACAAGATACCCCTTCCTCATTCCAGGGCCAATCACTCGGATAACGTTGGGTTAACATCATTTGGGGCGTTTGGAAATGCCCCACCAGGGCCCAATGGAGAGAAGATAACAACTCCCTACCCTATTCCAGGGCCAATCACTCGGATAACGTTGGGTTACCTTCATTTGGGGCGTTCGGAAATGCCCCACCAGGGCCCAAGGGAGAGAAGATAACAACTCCCTACCCTATTCCAGGGCCAATCACTCGGATAACGTTGGGTTACCTTCATTTGGGGCGTTCGGAAATGCCCCACCAGGGCCCAAGGGAGAGAAGATAACAACTCCCTACCCTATTCCAGGGCCAATCACTTGGATAACGTTGGGTTACCTTCATTTGGGGCGTTCGGAAATGCCCCACCAGAGCCCAAGGGAGAGAAGATAACAACTCCCTACCCTATTCCAGGGCCAATCACTCGGATAACGTTGGGTTACCATCATTTGGGGCGTTTGGAAATGCCCCACCAGGGCCCAATGGAGAGAAGATAACAACTCCCTACCCTATTCCAGGGCCAATCACTTGGATAACGTTGGGTTACCATCATTTGGGGCAAACGGAAATCCACCACCATGGCGCTGGGGAGGGGCAACATACCCGATTCCCTACCCTATTCCAGGGCCAATCACTCGGATAACGTTGGGTTACCATCATTTGGGGCCATCTTGGGATGGATATGAGCCCGTGCAAGGGTGATATTGAGCCTTGGCCCCTAAATCCCCCGGTACAATGGAGCGTTTGTCTCATTCCAGCCGGTCAAAAGGACCCTTGGGATGGATATGAGCCCGTAGGAAGGTAGCTCCCACCCTGTTTTACACTTCCCACCGGTCATCCAGGCCTTTGCACCGGGAAAAAGAGGTCCCGGAGCCCATCCGAGCCCGTGCGAGGGTGGGATTGAACCTTGGCCGGTCCATTGGATCATTTGCCTCATTCCAGCCGGTCAAAAGGACCCTTGGGATGGATATGAGCCCGTAGAAAGGTAGCTCCCACCCTGGACTACACTTCCCCCCGGTCATCCAGGCCTTTGCACCGGGAAAAAGAGGTCCCGGAGCCCGTCCGAGCCTGTGCAAGGGTGGAATTCAACCTTGGCCGGTCCTTTGGATCGTTTGTCTCATTCCAGCCGGTCAAATGGACCCTTGGGACGGATATGAGCCCGTAGAAAGGTAGCTCGCGCCCTGGTTTACACTTCCCCCCGGTCATCCGGGCCTTTACACCGGGAAGAGGAGGCCCCGGAGCCCCTCCGAGCCCGTGCAAGGGTGGAATTCAACCTTGGCCGGTCCTTGGGATCGTTTGTCTCGTTCCAGCCGGTCAAATGGACCCTTGGGACGGATATGAGCCCGTAGAAAGGTAGCTCGCGCCCTGGTTTACACTTCCCCCCGGTCATCCGGGCCTTTACACCGGGAAGAGGAGGCCCCGGAGCCCATCCGAGCCCGTGCAAGGGTGGAATTCAACCTTGGCCGGTCCTTTGGATCGTTTGCCCATTCCAGCCGGTCAAAACGACCCTTGGGATGGATATGAGCCCGTAGAGAGGAAGCTCCCACCCTGGCTTACACTTCCCCCCGGTCACCCAGGTCTTTGCACCGGGAAAAAGAGGTCCTGGAGCCCATCCGAGCCCGTGCAAGGGTGGATTTCAACCTTGGACGGTCCATTGGAGGAATTGTTTCATTCCAGCCGGTCAAAACGACCCTTGGGATGGATATGAACCCGTAGAAAGGAAGCTCCCACCCTGGTTTACACTTCCCCCAGATCATCCGGGCCTTTGCACCGGGAAGAGAAGGCCCCGGAGCCCATCCGAGCCCGTGCAAGGGTGGAATTCAACCTTGGACGGTCCATTGGAGGAATTGTTTCATTCCAGCCGGTCAAGAAGACCCTTGGGATGGATATGAACCCGTAGAAAGGAAGCTCCCACCCTGGTTTACACTTCCCCCAGATCATCCGGGCCTTTGCACCGGGAAAAGAAGGCCCCGGAGCCCATCCGAGCCCGTGCAAGGGTGGAATTCAACCTTGGCTGGTCCTTTGGATCGTTTGACTCATTCCAGCCGGTCGAAACGACCCTTGGGATGGATATGAGCCCGTAGAGAGGAAGCTCCCACCTTGGTTTACACTTCCCCCCGGTCACCCAGGTCTTTGCACCGGGAAAAAGAGGTCCCGGAGCCCATCCGAGCCCGTGCAAGGGTGGATTTCAACCTTGGACGGTCCATTGGAGCAATTGTTTCATTCCAGCCGGTCAAGAAGACCCTTGGGATGGATATGAACCCGTAGAAAGGAAGCTCCCACCCTGGTTTACACTTCCCGCAGATCATCCGGGCCTTTGCACCGGGAAAAAGAGGTCCCGGAGCCCACCCGAGCCCGTGCAAGGGTGGAATTCAACCTTGGCCGGTCCATTGGAGCGTTTGTCTCGTTCCAGCCGGTCAAAAGGACCCTTGGGATGGATATGAACCCGTGGAAAGGAAGCTCCCACCCTGGTTTACACTCCCCCCCGGTCATCCGGGCCTTGGCACCGGGAAAAGGAGGTCCCGGAGCCCATCCGAGCCCGTGCAAGGGTGGAATTCAACCTTGGCCGGTTGCATTTGAGCGCTTTGCCTCATTCCTAGCCGGTCAAAAGGACCCTTGGGATGGATAGGAACCCGAGCAAAGGAAGCTCCCACCCTGCTTTACACTTCCCCCCGGTCATCCGGGCCTTTGCACCGGGAAAAAGAGGTCCCGGAGCCCATCCGAGCCCGTGCAAGGGTGGAATTCAACCTTGGCCGGTTGATTTGAGCGCTTGCCTCATTCCAGCCGGTCAAAAGGACCCTCTGGGTTGATAGGAACCTCGTAGAAAGCCTGCCCCCGCCCTGGTCTACGTTCCCCACCGGTCACCCTAGAGCCCTCGAACCACAACCGGCCGTGAAGGAAGGTGCGACCCATAGAGTAAAGGGCTCTAGGGAGGGTGTGGGCCCGTGCAAGGACCCACACCCACCCTTGGGCCCACGAAGAACCCCGGTCGAGAATGGAAGTGTGACCCAAAAAAATAGAGGGCTCTAGGGAGGGTGTGGCCCCGTCCAATGAACCACACCCACCCTAGAGCCCACAATGAGCCGGACCCCTCTCATCCCATCCAGGGCGGTTCGGACCGGACCCATCCCACCCGCGGTGTTTCGAACCGGACCAATCCCCACACGGGAGGTGCGGTCCGGATCCATCCCATCTAGGGTGGTGTGATCCGGATCCATCCCATCCCGGGTGGGGTTATTTGGATCCATCCAGTCCAGGGTGGTGAGATCCGGATCCATCCCATCCCGGGTGGGGTGATCCGGATCCATCCCATCCCGATTGGGGTGATCCGGATCCATCCCAACCGGGGTGGTGTGACCCGGATCCATCACGCCTAGGGTGGTGGGATCCGGATCCATCGACCCGGTCGATCCGGTTCCCCGCCCGGTTCCAACCCGGATGATCCGGCCGGTCCGGTCCATCCGGTTCCACGTCCGGTTGACCCGGTTCCCCACCCGGTCGATCCGGCCGGTCCGGTAGATCAGGTTCCCCGTCCGGTCCGGTCCATCCGGTTCCAAGTCCGGTTGACCCGGATCCCCACCCGGTCGAACCGGCCGGTCCGGTAGATCCGGTTCCCCATCCGGTTCCCTACCCGGTTCCGACCCGGTTGATCCGGCTCCCTACCGGGTCGAACCGGTCCCTCACCCGGCTGGGGCGGTTGATCCGGTTCCCCGCCCGGTTGACCCGGTTCCTCACCCGGTTGATCCGGTCGATACGGCCGGTCCTCTAGATCCGGTTCCCCATCCGGTTCCCTGCCCAGTTCCCACCCGGTTGGCCCGGTTGGTCCGACTCCCCACACGATCGGTTCGGCACCCCATGCGGATGAGCCGGATGACCCGGTTCCCCATCCGGATGGTCCGGTCGATCCGGTTCCCGACCCGGTACCCGACCCGGTTCCCCACCCGGATGGTCCCGCTTCCTACCCCAGACCCGGTCGATCCGGTTCCCTTCCCGGATGGCCCAGATGATCCGTTCCCCCGGCCGGATGGTCCGGTCGATCTGGTTCCCGACCCGGTACCCCACCCGGTTGGCCCGGTTGGTCCGACTCCCCACACGGTCGGTTCGGCGCCCCGTGCGGATGAGCCGGATGATCCGGTTCCCCATCCGGATGGTCCGGTCGATCCGGTTCCCGACCCGGTACCCCACCCGGTTCCCCACCCGGATGGTCCGGCTTCCTACCCTAGACCCGATCGGTCCGGTTCCCTTCCCGGATGACCCGGATGATCCGGTTCCCCGGTCGGATGGTCCGGTTGAACCGGTTCCCGACCCGGTACCCCACCCGGTTGGCCCGGTTGGTCCGACTCCCCACACGGTCGGTTCGGCGCCCCGTGCGGATGAGCCGGATGATCCGGTTCCCCATCCGGATGGTCCGATCGATCCGGTTCCTGACCCGGTACCCCACCCGGTTGGCCCGGTTGGTCCGACTCCCCACACGGTCGGTTCGGCACCCCGGTTCCCCATCCGGATGGTCCGGTCGACCCGCCAGGACCCGACCCGGTTCCCCACCCGGATGGTCCGGCTTCCTACCCTAGACCCGGTCGGTCCGGTTCCCTTCCCGGATGACCCGGATGATCCGGTTCCCCGGTCGGATGGTCCGGTTGATCCGGTTCCCGACCCGGTACCCCACCCGGTTGGCCCGGTTGGTCCGACTCCCCACACGGTCGGTTCGGCGCCCCATGCGGATGACCTGGATGATCCGGTTCCCCATCCGGATGGTCCGGTCGATCCGGTTCCTGACCCGGTACCCCACCCGGTTGGCCCGGTTGGTCCGACTCCCCACACGGTCGGTTCGGCACCCCGGTTCCCCATCCGGATGGTCCGGTCGATCCGCCGGGACCCGACCCGGTTCCCCACCCGGATGGTCCGGCTTCCTACCCTAGACCCGGTCGGTCCGGTTCCCTTCCCGGATGACCCGGATGATCCGGTTCCCCATCCGGATGGTCCGGTCGATCCGGTTCCCGACCCGGTACCCGACCCGGTTCCCCACCCGGATGTTCCGGCTTCTTACCCTAGACCCGGTCGGTCCGGTTCCCGACCCGGTACCCGACCCGGTACCCCACCCGGTTGGCCCGGTTGGTCCGACTCCCCACACGGTCGGTTCGGCGCCCCGTGCGGATGACCTGGATGATCCGGTTCCCCGGTCGGATGGTCCGGTTGATCCGGTTCCCGACCCGGTACCCCACCTGGTTGGCCCGTTTGGTCCGACTCCCCACACGGTCGGTTCGGCACCCCGGTTCCCCATCCGGATGGTCCGGTCGATCCGCCGGTACCCGACCCGGTTCCCCACCCGGATGGTCCCGCTTCCTACCCTAGACCCGGTCGATCCGGTTCCCGACCCGGTACCCGACCCGGTTCCCCACGCGGATGGTCCGGCTTCCTACCCTAGATCCGGTCGATCCGGTACCCGACCCGGTACCCGACCCGGTTCCCCACCCGGATGGTCCGGCTTCCTACCCTAGACCCGGTCGATCCGGTACCCGACCCGGTACCGGACCCGGTTCCCCACCCGGATGGTCCGGCTTCCTACCCTAGACCCGGTCGATCCGGTTCCCGACCCGGTACCAGACCCGGTTCCCCACCCGGATGGTCCGGTTCCCTAGCCTAGATCCGGTTCCCTTCCCGGATGACCCGGATGATCCGGTTCCCCGTCCGGATGGTCCGGTTGATCCGGTTCCCGACCCGGTACCCCACCCGGTTGGCCCGGTTGGTCCGACTCCCCACACGGACGGTTCGGCACCCCATGCGGATGATCCGGATGATCCGGTTCCCCATCCGGTTGGTCCGGTCGATCCGGTTCCCGACCCAGTACTCGACCCGGTTCCCCACCCGGATGGTCCCGCTTCCTACCCTAGACCCGGTACCCGACCCGGTTCCCCACCCGGATGGTCCGGCTTCCTACCCTAGATCCGGTCGATCCGGTAAACCCGACCCGGTACCGGACCCGGTTCCCCACCCGGATGGTCCGGCTTCCTACCCTAGATCCGGTCGATCCGGTTCCCGACCCGGTACCGGACCCGGTTCCCCACCCGGATGGTCCGGCTTCCTACCCTAGACCCGGTCGATCCGGTTCCCGACCCGGTATCGGACCCGGTTCCCCACCCGGATGGTCCGGTTCCCTAACCTAGACCCGGTCGATCCGGTTCCCTTCCGGGATGACCCGGATGATCCGGTTCCCCGTCCGGATGGTCCGGTCGATCCGGTTCCCGACCCGGTAGGGAAGGTAGGGGTCCGTGCAAGGACCCACACCCACCCTAGAGCCCGCAAAGAACCCCGGTCGAGAACGAAGGATGTGACCCAAAGAGCAAAGGGCTCTAGGGAGGGTGTGGGCCCGTCCAAGGACCCACACCCACCCTAGAGCCCACAAAGAACCCCGGTCGAAATCGAAGGTGTGACCCAAAGGAGAAAGGGCTCTAGGGAGGGTGTGGTCCCGTGCAAGGACCCACACCCACCCTAGAGCCCGCAAAGAACCCCGGTCGAAGCCGGAGGCGTGGCCCAAATGAAAAAAGGGCTCTAGGGAAGGTAGGGGTCCGTGCAAGGACCCACACCCACCCTAGAGCCCGCAAAGAACCCCGGTCGAGAACGAAGGTGTGACCCAAAGAATAAAGGGCTCTAGGGAGGGTGCGGGCCCGTCCAAGGACCCACACCCACCCGGGAGCCGGCAAAGAACCGGACCCGTCTCATCCACGGTGGCCCGGTCCGGATCCATCCCTTCCAGGGTGGTTCGGACCGGACCCATCCCACCCGCGGTGTTTCGAACCGGATCAATCCCCACCAGGGAGGTGCGATCCGTATCCATCCCATCCAGGGTGGTGTGATCGGGATCCATCCCAACCCCCGGCGGGGTTATCCGGATCCATCCCGTCCAGGGTGGTGAGATCCGGATCCATCCCATCCCGGGTGGGGTGATCCGGATCCATCCCATCCCGAGAGGGGTGATCGGGATCCATCCCAACCGGGGGGGTGCGACCCGGATCCATCCCGCCTAGGGTGGTGGGATCCGGATCCACCGACCCGGCTCAACCGGTTGATCCGGTTCCCCGCCCGGTTCCAACCCGGATGATCCGGCTGGTCCGGTCCATCCGGTTCCCCGTCCGGTTGACCCGGTTCCCCACCCGGTTGATCCGGTCGATCCGGTCGGTCCGGTGAATCCGGTTTCCCAACCGGTTCCGACCCGGTCGATCCAGCTCCCTACCGGGTCGACCCGGATCCCTCACCCGGCTGGGGCGGCTGATCCGGTTACCCACCCGTTTCCGGCCCGGTTGATCCGACCGAACCGGCCCATTCGGCTCTCCACCCGGTTCCGATCCGGTTCCCCACCCGTTTTTGGTCCGGCTTGTCCGTCCGATTGGGTCCATCCGGCTCCCATCCGGTTGATACGGTTCAACACCCGGTTCCGGATCCGGGTTCCGACCCGACCGACCCGGATGGTCCGGTTCCCCACCCTAGACCCGGTCGATCCGGTTCCCTTCCCGGATGATCCGGTTCCCCGTCCGGATGGTCCGGTTGATCCGGTTCCCGACCCGGTACCCCACCCGGTTCCCCACCCGGATGGTCCGGTTGGTCCGACTCCCCGCACGGTCGATTTGGCACCCCACCCGGACCACCCGGATGATCCGGTTCCCCGTCCGGATGGTCCGGTTGATCCGGTTCCCCGACCCGGTACCCCACCCGGTTCCCCACCCGGATGGTCCGGTTCCCCACCCTAGACCCGGTTGATCCGGTTCCCGACCCGGATGATCCGGTTCCCCGTCCGGATCACTACCCGTTTGGTCCGGTTTCCCACCCGGTACCGCACCCGGTTGGTCCGGTTGGTCCGCTTCCCCACCCGGACCACCCGGATGATCCGGTTCCCCGTCCGGATGGTTGACCCGGCTCCCGACCCGGAACCGCACCGGGTTCCCCACCCGGTTGGTCCGATTTCCCATCCGGTCGATTCGGCTCCCCACCCGCACGGTCCGATTGGTCCGGTTCCCCAACCGGATGGTCGGGTTGATCCGGTTCCCGACCCGGTTCCCCACCCGGATGGTCCGGTTGGTCCGGTTCCCCACCCGGATGACCCGGTCGATCCGGATCCCCACCCGGATGACCCGGATGGTCCGGTTCCCCGCCCGGTACCCTACCCGGCTGGTCCGTTTCCCCACCCGGTTCCCCATCGGGCTTGCCCGGCTGATCCGGTTCCCCACCCGGATCACCCGGTCGATCCAATTCCCCATGCGGATGACCCGGATGATCCGGCTTCCCGTCCGGTTCCCTGTCCGGTTGGTCCGGTTCCCCACCCGGTACCCCGTCCGGATGGTCCGGTTGATCCGGTTCTCCACCCGGATGACCCGGATGATCCGGTTCCCCATCCGGATGACCCGGATGATCCGGTTCCCAGTCCGGTTCCTGACCCGGTACCCCACCCGGATGGTCCGGTCGGTCCGGTTGGTCCGGTTCCCCACCCGGTCGATCCGGTTCCCCACCCGGATGACCCGGTCGATCCGGTTCCCCACCCGGATGACCCGGTTGATCCGGCTCCCCACCCGGATGGTCCGGTCGGTCCGGTTCCCGACCCGGCACCCCACCCGGATGGTCCGGTTGGGTCCGGTCCCCCACGGGGATGGTACGGTTGAGTCCGGTTCCCCACCCGGATGGTCCGGTCGATCCGGTTCCCGACCCGGATGACCCGGATGATCCGGTTCCCCATCCGGATGGTCCGGTCGATCCGGTTCCCGACCCGGATGACCCGGATGATCCGGTTCCCCATCCGGATGGTCCGGTCGACCCGGTTCCCCACCCGGATGATCCGGTTGGTCCGGTTCCCGACCCGGATGACCCGGTTTCCCATCCGGATGGTCCGGTCGATCCGGTTCCCCACCCGGATGACCCGGACGATCCGGTTCCCCACCCGGATGACCCGGACGATCCGGTTCTCCACCCGGATGACCCGGATGATCCGATTTGGCCTCGCATTTCGGCTCCGCGACCCCTAGAATCCCTAGAATTTTGCCGAAAAAAACGCATGGGTTCCCCTGCCTTATGTCCTTATGTCCTTAGTTCCGTCTTCGTCGAGTCAGTCGTCGTCCGTCTAGACCGTTTTGATGGATTTATAAAGAAGGTGTCCCCTTCTATATACATCCATCGGGGGGCCCGGGGCACGCCCATCGGAAGGGAGAATCTCCTTCGATCCTTAGCCCGTCCAGTGTGCGAGCCCCGCGGCCCACCAGA
>CANJKZ010000580.1:55000-57500 GCA_947471745.1 Closterium sp. Naga37s-1
GCTTTCGGTTCATCCCGCCTCGCCAGTTCTGCTTACCAAAAATGGCCCACTTGGCACTCATGTTGGTGGGGTCAGCCAGCACCCCTGAAAGCCAGCCACAATTAAGATGGCGGCCCTCCTCGCCCGTTTAAAGTTTGAGAGTCGGTCGAGGGAGCTTCTCCCCCGAGCCCGCCAATCATTCGCTTTACCAGACGTAACCACGTATCGAGCACCAGCTATCCTGAGGGAAACTTCGGAGGGAACCAGCTACCAGATGGTTCGATTAGTCTTTCGCCCCTATACCCAAGTCTGACGAACGATTTGCACGTCAGTAGCGCTGCGGGCCTCCACCAGAGTTTCCTCTGGCTTCGCCCTGCTCAGGCATAGTTCACCATCTTTCGGGTCCCAACGCGACTACTCAACGCACCCCGGGCGCCGAGGCCCCCGGGGCGGTCCGTGGTGCGGGCAGCACGAGGCCGCCTTCTCACGGGTCGCTTTCACTGTCGCCATTGTGGTTTTCAACCCATTGGCTCGCAGCCGCGTTGGCCTCCTTGGTCCGTGTTTCAAGACGGGTCGCATCAGCCCGTTTCGCCAGCGCCGACCCGTGAGGGCCATCCTCGGTCTCCGCCGCGGTGGGAGCGAGCTCCTTTTCCCGCGGCATCGACCGGCGCTGCGTACCTCCGGGCCCCGCGTGAACGGGTCCCGCAGGTTTGCTTGGGCTCATGCGCTTATCCTCCTGACGATTTCAAGCACTTTTTACTCTCTTTCCAAAGTTCTTTTCATCTTTCCCTCGCGGTACTTGTTCGCTATCGGAAACCTGGCCGTATTTAGCCTTGGATGGAGCTTACCACCCATGTTGGGGCTGCACTCCCAAGCAACCCGACTCTTCGGATGCGCCTCGTGAAGTGACGGGTCGTCGCCCGACGGGGGTGTCACCCTCTCTGCCGCCACTTTCCAGTGGACTTAAGGCGGCGCCCGTCACAGAGAACGCTTCCTTTTCAGACTACAATTCGGAGGGCCGGAGGCCCTCGGATTTCAAGCCTGGGCTTTTCCTTGGTCGCTCGCCGCTACCAAAGGAATCACGGTTGTTTTCTTTTCCTCCGCTTAGTAATATGCTTAAATTCAGCGGGTAGTCTCGCCTGACTTGAAGCCATCGTTTGGGGGTTTGCCCGGTTCTTCCCCGGTCCGACCATTTTTAGTACGAGCCCCGTCCGCCCCTCGCCCGGTCTGTGCGCGCTACTTTGGAGGGCGGAGACCGAGGGTTGCCACACCCTCGGCTCCATTTTTCCGTTTCGCGGCCTTCTCGGGAGAGGAAAAGAGGACCGGTTTGGCATCCGATACCCCCCCACCTGCTGGGAGGTCCGGACGGGGTCCGTTGGCCGGCTGGGTTCACCGAGCCCAGCGGGGTCGCCACCCGCCTCGTCGCGCTCGTCCCGCTCGCGTCCTCCCGGTTGGCATCCGGGGATCTGCACTGGGGTCGAGACGGAGAGGAGACGGGCTTGTGGCGGCCCTGCGATTTCAGCCGACTGCCCCCCGTTGTGCACGGGTTGCGACGGCCATCTCGTTTTCCCAGGTACGGGCGATTGTCTCGGGTAAACCCGAGCGCCCCTCGTATGCCACGCATTTTGGCAGTTCCGTCCCGTTCACCCCGCCGCACGTAGCCGCGTGCGGAGGGTGTGGGTGCGGATGCGTGGCTCCACCTGGATGTGTGTGGCGTTCAAGCAGACGTGCCCTCGGCCGAGGCCTCGGGCGCAACATGCGTTCAAAGTTTCGATGATTCACGGAGTTTTGCAATTCGCATTACGTATCGCATTTCGCTGCGTTCTTCATCGAGCCAGGTTCCAAGATATCCATCGTCAGGAGTGGGGTCCCAGTTTTTATTAGGTGCCGGGGCTCATGGGGGCCCCGCTCAAGGGGAGGGTTTTGCGATCGGACGGCCAGTCCCGATCGCGGAGAGGTCTATATCCCGTGCCCGTTCGCGGCTCCTTGATGCACTGCGACCGGACCCGGCTGAGAAACGGTCCCTTGCCATTGCCACGGGCGCCCCTTCCCAGCCAACCGAAGAGGATTTCGGAAGGCCGGGCGAGCAAGACCCCGCAGTCACACCAGCCGGTGCCAAGAGAGACGGAGCACCGGTGGCGGGGGACGCTAGGTAGGAGGAGGATTCCAACAAGCCAATTTTATGAGGATACGTCCTAGGTCAGGCATCGAACTTCCCGGTGCTTCCGCTTTTGGGAGGAGTCCGATCTGTTACCATCGGGGGAAAGGGATTTGTTTTTTGTTCCGCATGGACGCCCGGTGCCGCCGGGAAGCAGGCTCCCTGGTGTCGAGGTTCGTCGAGATCCGGGATGGAGAGGACGTCGGGTGCCACCCCGCCGCCCAAACCGACCGTACTCGCGACTTGCCTCGCTCCCGATCACTACTAGCCTTTGGGATGGCGGGCCTACTGAGCTAGTTTCGTGGGAGGGGACTGCGACCTGATCTCCTGCAAGAGGAGCTCGCCCGGTCCCTCCGGTGCTGC
>CANJKZ010000580.1:62500-70000 GCA_947471745.1 Closterium sp. Naga37s-1
CCAGGTGGGGGTCCGGATCCCACCCTGGGTGGGAACCGGATCCACCCAGGCTAGGTGGGGGTCCGGACCATCCCGGGTGGGAACCGGATCCACCGAGGCCGGGTGGGGGTCCGGACCATCCCGGGTGGGATCCGGATCCACCCAGGCCGGGTGGGGGTCCGGACCATTTCGGGTGGGATCCGGATCCACCCAGGATAGGGGTGGGGGTCCGGACCCTAAACCCGGGTGGGGACCGGATGGACCCAGGCCGGGTGGGGGTCCGGACCATCCCGGTTGGGGACCGGATGGACCCAGCCCGGGAGGGAACCGGACCCACCAGAGCCCGGGTCCTAGGGAGAGACAAGATACCCCTTCCTCATTCCAGGGCCAATCACTCGGATAACGTTGGGTTAACATCATTTGGGGCGTTTGGAAATGCCCCACCAGGGCCCAATGGAGAGAAGATAACAACTCCCTACCCTATTCCAGGGCCAATCACTCGGATAACGTTGGGTTACCTTCATTTGGGGCGTTCGGAAATGCCCCACCAGGGCCCAAGGGAGAGAAGATAACAACTCCCTACCCTATTCCAGGGCCAATCACTCGGATAACGTTGGGTTACCTTCATTTGGGGCGTTCGGAAATGCCCCACCAGGGCCCAAGGGAGAGAAGATAACAACTCCCTACCCTATTCCAGGGCCAATCACTTGGATAACGTTGGGTTACCTTCATTTGGGGCGTTCGGAAATGCCCCACCAGAGCCCAAGGGAGAGAAGATAACAACTCCCTACCCTATTCCAGGGCCAATCACTCGGATAACGTTGGGTTACCATCATTTGGGGCGTTTGGAAATGCCCCACCAGGGCCCAATGGAGAGAAGATAACAACTCCCTACCCTATTCCAGGGCCAATCACTTGGATAACGTTGGGTTACCATCATTTGGGGCAAACGGAAATCCACCACCATGGCGCTGGGGAGGGGCAACATACCCGATTCCCTACCCTATTCCAGGGCCAATCACTCGGATAACGTTGGGTTACCATCATTTGGGGCCATCTTGGGATGGATATGAGCCCGTGCAAGGGTGATATTGAGCCTTGGCCCCTAAATCCCCCGGTACAATGGAGCGTTTGTCTCATTCCAGCCGGTCAAAAGGACCCTTGGGATGGATATGAGCCCGTAGGAAGGTAGCTCCCACCCTGTTTTACACTTCCCACCGGTCATCCAGGCCTTTGCACCGGGAAAAAGAGGTCCCGGAGCCCATCCGAGCCCGTGCGAGGGTGGGATTGAACCTTGGCCGGTCCATTGGATCATTTGCCTCATTCCAGCCGGTCAAAAGGACCCTTGGGATGGATATGAGCCCGTAGAAAGGTAGCTCCCACCCTGGACTACACTTCCCCCCGGTCATCCAGGCCTTTGCACCGGGAAAAAGAGGTCCCGGAGCCCGTCCGAGCCTGTGCAAGGGTGGAATTCAACCTTGGCCGGTCCTTTGGATCGTTTGTCTCATTCCAGCCGGTCAAATGGACCCTTGGGACGGATATGAGCCCGTAGAAAGGTAGCTCGCGCCCTGGTTTACACTTCCCCCCGGTCATCCGGGCCTTTACACCGGGAAGAGGAGGCCCCGGAGCCCCTCCGAGCCCGTGCAAGGGTGGAATTCAACCTTGGCCGGTCCTTGGGATCGTTTGTCTCGTTCCAGCCGGTCAAATGGACCCTTGGGACGGATATGAGCCCGTAGAAAGGTAGCTCGCGCCCTGGTTTACACTTCCCCCCGGTCATCCGGGCCTTTACACCGGGAAGAGGAGGCCCCGGAGCCCATCCGAGCCCGTGCAAGGGTGGAATTCAACCTTGGCCGGTCCTTTGGATCGTTTGCCCATTCCAGCCGGTCAAAACGACCCTTGGGATGGATATGAGCCCGTAGAGAGGAAGCTCCCACCCTGGCTTACACTTCCCCCCGGTCACCCAGGTCTTTGCACCGGGAAAAAGAGGTCCTGGAGCCCATCCGAGCCCGTGCAAGGGTGGATTTCAACCTTGGACGGTCCATTGGAGGAATTGTTTCATTCCAGCCGGTCAAAACGACCCTTGGGATGGATATGAACCCGTAGAAAGGAAGCTCCCACCCTGGTTTACACTTCCCCCAGATCATCCGGGCCTTTGCACCGGGAAGAGAAGGCCCCGGAGCCCATCCGAGCCCGTGCAAGGGTGGAATTCAACCTTGGACGGTCCATTGGAGGAATTGTTTCATTCCAGCCGGTCAAGAAGACCCTTGGGATGGATATGAATCCGTAGAAAGGAAGCTCCCACCCTGGTTTACACTTCCCCCAGATCATCCGGGCCTTTGCACCGGGAAAAGAAGGCCCCGGAGCCCATCTGAGCCCGTGCAAGGGTGGAATTCAACCTTGGCCGGTCCTTTGGATCGTTTGACTCATTCCAGCCGGTCAAAACGACCCTTGGGATGGATATGAGCCCGTAGAGAGGAAGCTCCCACCCTGGTTTACACTTCCCCCCGGTCACCCAGGTCTTTGCACCGGGAAAAAGAGGTCCCGGAGCCCATCCGAGCCCGTGCAAGGGTGGATTTCAACCTTGGACGGTCCATTGGAGCAATTGTTTCATTCCAGCCGGTCAAGAAGACACTTGGGATGGATATGAACCCGTAGAAAGGAAGCTCCCACCCTGGTTTACACTTCCCCCAGATCATCCGGGCCTTTGCACCGGGAAAAAGAGGTCCCGGAGCCCACCCGAGCCCGTGCAAGGGTGGAATTCAACCTTGGCCGGTCCATTGGAGCGTTTGTCTCGTTCCAGCCGGTCAAAAGGACCCTTGGGATGGATATGAACCCGTGGAAAGGAAGCTCCCACCCTGGTTTACACTCCCCCCCGGTCATCCGGGCCTTGGCACCGGGAAAAGGAGGTCCCGGAGCCCATCCGAGCCCGTGCAAGGGTGGAATTCAACCTTGGCCGGTCCATTGGAGCGTTTGCCTCATTCTAGCCGGTCAAAAGGACCCTTGGGATGGATAGGAACCCGAGCAAAGGAAGCTCCCACCCTGCTTTACACTTCCCCCCGGTCATCCGGGCCTTTGCACCGGGAAAAAGAGGTCCCGGAGCCCATCCGAGCCCGTGCAAGGGTGGAATTCAACCTTGGCCGGTTGATTTGAGCGCTTGCCTCATTCCAGCCGGTCAAAAGGACCCTCTGGGTTGATAGGAACCTCGTAGAAAGCCTGCCCCCGCCCTGGTCTACGTTCCCCACCGGTCACCCTAGAGCCCTCGAACCACAACCGGCCGTGAAGGAAGGTGCGACCCATAGAGTAAAGGGCTCTAGGGAGGGTGTGGGCCCGTGCAAGGACCCACACCCACCCTTGGGCCCACGAAGAACCCCGGTCGAGAATGGAAGTGTGACCCAAAAAAATAGAGGGCTCTAGGGAGGGTGTGGCCCCGTCCAATGAACCACACCCACCCTAGAGCCCACAATGAGCCGGACCCCTCTCATCCCATCCAGGGCGGTTCGGACCGGACCCATCCCACCCGCGGTGTTTCGAACCGGACCAATCCCCACACGGGAGGTGCGGTCCGGATCCATCCCATCTAGGGTGGTGTGATCCGGATCCATCCCATCCCGGGTGGGGTTATTTGGATCCATCCAGTCCAGGGTGGTGAGATCCGGATCCATCCCATCCCGGGTGGGGTGATCCGGATCCATCCCATCCCGATTGGGGTGATCCGGATCCATCCCAACCGGGGTGGTGTGACCCGGATCCATCACGCCTAGGGTGGTGGGATCCGGATCCATCGACCCGGTCGATCCGGTTCCCCGCCCGGTTCCAACCCGGATGATCCGGCCGGTCCGGTCCATCCGGTTCCACGTCCGGTTGACCCGGTTCCCCACCCGGTCGATCCGGCCGGTCCGGTAGATCAGGTTCCCCGTCCGGTCCGGTCCATCCGGTTCCAAGTCCGGTTGACCCGGATCCCCACCCGGTCGAACCGGCCGGTCCGGTAGATCCGGTTCCCCATCCGGTTCCCTACCCGGTTCCGACCCGGTTGATCCGGCTCCCTACCGGGTCGAACCGGTCCCTCACCCGGCTGGGGCGGTTGATCCGGTTCCCCGCCCGGTTGACCCGGTTCCTCACCCGGTTGATCCGGTCGATACGGCCGGTCCTCTAGATCCGGTTCCCCATCCGGTTCCCTGCCCAGTTCCCACCCGGTTGGCCCGGTTGGTCCGACTCCCCACACGATCGGTTCGGCACCCCATGCGGATGAGCCGGATGACCCGGTTCCCCATCCGGATGGTCCGGTCGATCCGGTTCCCGACCCGGTACCCGACCCGGTTCCCCACCCGGATGGTCCCGCTTCCTACCCCAGACCCGGTCGATCCGGTTCCCTTCCCGGATGGCCCAGATGATCCGTTCCCCCGGCCGGATGGTCCGGTCGATCTGGTTCCCGACCCGGTACCCCACCCGGTTGGCCCGGTTGGTCCGACTCCCCACACGGTCGGTTCGGCGCCCCGTGCGGATGAGCCGGATGATCCGGTTCCCCATCCGGATGGTCCGGTCGATCCGGTTCCCGACCCGGTACCCCACCCGGTTCCCCACCCGGATGGTCCGGCTTCCTACCCTAGACCCGATCGGTCCGGTTCCCTTCCCGGATGACCCGGATGATCCGGTTCCCCGGTCGGATGGTCCGGTTGAACCGGTTCCCGACCCGGTACCCCACCCGGTTGGCCCGGTTGGTCCGACTCCCCACACGGTCGGTTCGGCGCCCCGTGCGGATGAGCCGGATGATCCGGTTCCCCATCCGGATGGTCCGATCGATCCGGTTCCTGACCCGGTACCCCACCCGGTTGGCCCGGTTGGTCCGACTCCCCACACGGTCGGTTCGGCACCCCGGTTCCCCATCCGGATGGTCCGGTCGACCCGCCAGGACCCGACCCGGTTCCCCACCCGGATGGTCCGGCTTCCTACCCTAGACCCGGTCGGTCCGGTTCCCTTCCCGGATGACCCGGATGATCCGGTTCCCCGGTCGGATGGTCCGGTTGATCCGGTTCCCGACCCGGTACCCCACCCGGTTGGCCCGGTTGGTCCGACTCCCCACACGGTCGGTTCGGCGCCCCATGCGGATGACCTGGATGATCCGGTTCCCCATCCGGATGGTCCGGTCGATCCGGTTCCTGACCCGGTACCCCACCCGGTTGGCCCGGTTGGTCCGACTCCCCACACGGTCGGTTCGGCACCCCGGTTCCCCATCCGGATGGTCCGGTCGATCCGCCGGGACCCGACCCGGTTCCCCACCCGGATGGTCCGGCTTCCTACCCTAGACCCGGTCGGTCCGGTTCCCTTCCCGGATGACCCGGATGATCCGGTTCCCCATCCGGATGGTCCGGTCGATCCGGTTCCCGACCCGGTACCCGACCCGGTTCCCCACCCGGATGTTCCGGCTTCTTACCCTAGACCCGGTCGGTCCGGTTCCCGACCCGGTACCCGACCCGGTACCCCACCCGGTTGGCCCGGTTGGTCCGACTCCCCACACGGTCGGTTCGGCGCCCCGTGCGGATGACCTGGATGATCCGGTTCCCCGGTCGGATGGTCCGGTTGATCCGGTTCCCGACCCGGTACCCCACCTGGTTGGCCCGTTTGGTCCGACTCCCCACACGGTCGGTTCGGCACCCCGGTTCCCCATCCGGATGGTCCGGTCGATCCGCCGGTACCCGACCCGGTTCCCCACCCGGATGGTCCCGCTTCCTACCCTAGACCCGGTCGATCCGGTTCCCGACCCGGTACCCGACCCGGTTCCCCACGCGGATGGTCCGGCTTCCTACCCTAGATCCGGTCGATCCGGTACCCGACCCGGTACCCGACCCGGTTCCCCACCCGGATGGTCCGGCTTCCTACCCTAGACCCGGTCGATCCGGTACCCGACCCGGTACCGGACCCGGTTCCCCACCCGGATGGTCCGGCTTCCTACCCTAGACCCGGTCGATCCGGTTCCCGACCCGGTACCAGACCCGGTTCCCCACCCGGATGGTCCGGTTCCCTAGCCTAGATCCGGTTCCCTTCCCGGATGACCCGGATGATCCGGTTCCCCGTCCGGATGGTCCGGTTGATCCGGTTCCCGACCCGGTACCCCACCCGGTTGGCCCGGTTGGTCCGACTCCCCACACGGACGGTTCGGCACCCCATGCGGATGATCCGGATGATCCGGTTCCCCATCCGGTTGGTCCGGTCGATCCGGTTCCCGACCCAGTACTCGACCCGGTTCCCCACCCGGATGGTCCCGCTTCCTACCCTAGACCCGGTACCCGACCCGGTTCCCCACCCGGATGGTCCGGCTTCCTACCCTAGATCCGGTCGATCCGGTAAACCCGACCCGGTACCGGACCCGGTTCCCCACCCGGATGGTCCGGCTTCCTACCCTAGATCCGGTCGATCCGGTTCCCGACCCGGTACCGGACCCGGTTCCCCACCCGGATGGTCCGGCTTCCTACCCTAGACCCGGTCGATCCGGTTCCCGACCCGGTATCGGACCCGGTTCCCCACCCGGATGGTCCGGTTCCCTAACCTAGACCCGGTCGATCCGGTTCCCTTCCGGGATGACCCGGATGATCCGGTTCCCCGTCCGGATGGTCCGGTCGATCCGGTTCCCGACCCGGTAGGGAAGGTAGGGGTCCGTGCAAGGACCCACACCCACCCTAGAGCCCGCAAAGAACCCCGGTCGAGAACGAAGGATGTGACCCAAAGAGCAAAGGGCTCTAGGGAGGGTGTGGGCCCGTCCAAGGACCCACACCCACCCTAGAGCCCACAAAGAACCCCGGTCGAAATCGAAGGTGTGACCCAAAGGAGAAAGGGCTCTAGGGAGGGTGTGGTCCCGTGCAAGGACCCACACCCACCCTAGAGCCCGCAAAGAACCCCGGTCGAAGCCGGAGGCGTGGCCCAAATGAAAAAAGGGCTCTAGGGAAGGTAGGGGTCCGTGCAAGGACCCACACCCACCCTAGAGCCCGCAAAGAACCCCGGTCGAGAACGAAGGTGTGACCCAAAGAATAAAGGGCTCTAGGGAGGGTGCGGGCCCGTCCAAGGACCCACACCCACCCGGGAGCCGGCAAAGAACCGGACCCGTCTCATCCACGGTGGCCCGGTCCGGATCCATCCCTTCCAGGGTGGTTCGGACCGGACCCATCCCACCCGCGGTGTTTCGAACCGGATCAATCCCCACCAGGGAGGTGCGATCCGTATCCATCCCATCCAGGGTGGTGTGATCGGGATCCATCCCAACCCCCGGCGGGGTTATCCGGATCCATCCCGTCCAGGGTGGTGAGATCCGGATCCATCCCATCCCGGGTGGGGTGATCCGGATCCATCCCATCCCGAGAGGGGTGATCGGGATCCATCCCAACCGGGGGGGTGCGACCCGGATCCATCCCGCCTAGGGTGGTGGGATCCGGATCCACCGACCCGGCTCAACCGGTTGATCCGGTTCCCCGCCCGGTTCCAACCCGGATGATCCGGCTGGTCCGGTCCATCCGGTTCCCCGTCCGGTTG
>CANJKZ010000580.1:75000-77500 GCA_947471745.1 Closterium sp. Naga37s-1
GCGACTACTCAACGCACCCCGGGCGCCGAGGCCCCCGGGGCGGTCCGTGGTGCGGGCAGCACGAGGCCGCCTTCTCACGGGTCGCTTTCACTGTCGCCATTGTGGTTTTCAACCCATTGGCTCGCAGCCGCGTTGGCCTCCTTGGTCCGTGTTTCAAGACGGGTCGCATCAGCCCGTTTCGCCAGCGCCGACCCGTGAGGGCCATCCTCGGTCTCCGCCGCGGTGGGAGCGAGCTCCTTTTTCCCGCGGCATCGACCGGCGCTGCGTACCTCCGGGCCCCGCGTGAACGGGTCCCGCAGGTTTGCTTGGGCTCATGCGCTTATCCTCCTGACGATTTCAAGCACTTTTTACTCTCTTTCCAAAGTTCTTTTCATCTTTCCCTCGCGGTACTTGTTCGCTATCGGAAACCTGGCCGTATTTAGCCTTGGATGGAGCTTACCACCCATGTTGGGGCTGCACTCCCAAGCAACCCGACTCTTCGGATGCGCCTCGTGAAGTGACGGGTCGTCGCCCGACGGGGGTGTCACCCTCTCTGCCGCCACTTTCCAGTGGACTTAAGGCGGCGCCCGTCACAGAGAACGCTTCCTTTTCAGACTACAATTCGGAGGGCCGGAGGCCCTCGGATTTCAAGCCTGGGCTTTTCCTTGGTCGCTCGCCGCTACCAAAGGAATCACGGTTGTTTTCTTTTCCTCCGCTTAGTAATATGCTTAAATTCAGCGGGTAGTCTCGCCTGACTTGAAGCCATCGTTTGGGGGTTTGCCCGGTTCTTCCCCGGTCCGACCATTTTTAGTACGAGCCCCGTCCGCCCCTCGCCCGGTCTGTGCGCGCTACTTTGGAGGGCGGAGACCGAGGGTTGCCACACCCTCGGCTCCATTTTTCCGTTTCGCGGCCTTCTCGGGAGAGGAAAAGAGGACCGGTTTGGCATCCGATACCCCCCCACCTGCTGGGAGGTCCGGACGGGGTCCGTTGGCCGCTGGGTTCACCGAGCCCAGCGGGGTCGCCACCCGCCTCGTCGCGCTCGTCCCGCTCGCGTCCTCCCCGGTTGGCATCCGGGGATCTGCACTGGGGGTCGAGACGGAGAGGAGACGGGCTTGTGGCGGCCCTGCGATTTCAGCCGACTGCCCCCCGTTGTGCACGGGTTGCGACGGCCATCTCGTTTTCCCAGGTACGGGCGATTGTCTCGGGTAAACCCGGAGCGCCCCTCGTATGCCACGCATTTTGGCAGTTCCGTCCCGTCACCCCGCCGCACGTAGCCGCGTGCGGAGGGTGTGGGGTGCGGATGCGTGGCTCCACCTGGATGTGTGTGGCGTTCAAGCAGACGTGCCCCTCGGCCGAGGCCTCGGGCGCAACATGCGTTCAAAGTTTCGATGATTCACGGAGTTTTGCAATTCGCATTACGTATCGCATTTCGCTGCGTCTTCATCGAGCCAGGTTCCAAGATATCCATCGTCAGAGTGGGGTCCCAGTTTTTATTAGGTGCCGGGGCTCATGGGGGCCCCGCTCAAGGGGAGGGTTTTGCGATCGGACGGCCAGTTCCCGATCGCGGAGAGGGTCTATATCCCGTGCCCGTTCGCGGCTCCTTGATGCACTGCGACCGGACCCGGCTATGAGAAACGGTCCCTTGCCATTGCCACGGGCGCCCTTCCCAGCCAACCGAAGAGGATTTCGGAAGGCGGGCGAGCAAGACCCGCAGTCACACCAGCCGGTGCCAAGAGAGACGAAGCACCGGTGGCGGGGGACGCTAGGTAGGAGGAGGATTCCAACAAGCCAATTTTATGAGGATACGTCCTAGGTCAGGCATCGAACTTCCGGTGCTTCCGCTTTTGGGAGGAGTCCGATCTGGTTACCATCGGGGGAAAGGGATTGTGTTTTTGTGTTTCCGCCGGGAAGCAGGCAGCCCTGGTGTCGAGGTTCGGTCGAGATCCGGGATGGAGAGGACGTCGGGTGCCACCCCCCCGCCGCCCAACGACCGTACTCGCGACTTGCCTCGCTCCCGATCACTACTAGCCTTGGGATGGCGGGCCTACTGAGCTAGTTTCGTGGGAGGGGACTGCGACCTGATCTCCTGCAAGAGGAGCTCGCCCGGTCCCTCCGGTGCTGCGAGCAAAACACGGAGAAAGCCGAGGGCGGTCGTTACGTCACTCGTTCTTAGGAGCGGTTGCCAAGGTCTGGGATCAACCGAGGCGGTGCTCCATGCCCGTCGGGCGTGCGCCTTCCTTTCAGCACCACAACGAATCCATCGGTGCTCGAACGTTTTTTCGAGCACAGCCCGCACGCCCGCTTGCGCCGATCGCTCGCCAAAACGAACGACAAGGTCGCGGGGCACGGCCTGAGGTGGGGCTCGGCATTGTTCCGATGGGTTCTCCGACGAGGCCACGGGCTGGGAATCCGGCAGCCGGCTGAACGCGGTCGTCATCCTTCCAAGCCCTCGAGCGTGCTCTGAGCATCTCGCCTCTTCCGAGGAGGAGACGAGAAGCCCGGCCGTCTCTCTCCGCCGCCG
>CANJKZ010000581.1:0-212500 GCA_947471745.1 Closterium sp. Naga37s-1
AGGGGTGGCAGGGGGTGGCAGGGGTGGCAGGGGTGGCAGGGGTGGCAGGGGTGGCAGGGGTGGCAGGGGTGGCAGGGGTGGCAAGGAGGCAACGCATGTGCATGACGACCGTGGTAAGAGAAAGACCAGGGCGATGACGGTGTGTGTGAGTGTGTGTACGGTGGGGGTGATAAAACAGAGTCGTACACGATTTCCCACTCCACTCCACTCCATTCCACCCCGCATCCCACCCCACTCCGCTCAACTTACCTGTAGGGCATGCAGGTGACTTCATCCGGCGAGAGCCAGTTGAATCCCCCGTCAGCAGCGGGCACGAGCACGAGCACAGGGCGAGTCACTATGTTCACCTCCCCTGCCACGTGGCACGCTGTCAGTGCTTGATCTCCTGTGATCATCACCTGACGCACGGAGGACGGGGCCGGCGGGGTAGAGGAGGAGGGGGGTGGAAGGAGAGAGGAAGAAGAGGGGGTGAGAAAGGCATGACGTCGACAAGTGGCTTATAGGGTGCTTTTGAGAGTTGAATTCTCAGAAGAACCCGTTCGTATGCTAGGCGAACAGTGCTCTGGAGCTGTCATGTGGCATGAGGCATGTGGCATGTGGCATGAGGCATGTGGCATGTGGCATGTGGCATGTGGCATGTGGCATGAGGCATGTGGCATGTGGCATGTGGCATGAGGCATGTGGCATGAGGCATGTGGCATGTGGCATGAGGCATGTGGCATGTGGCATGTGGCATGTGGCATGTGGCATGTGGGATGTAAAATGTGGGATGTGGCATGTGGGATGTGGCATGTGGGATGTGGCATGTGGGATGTGGCATGTGGGATGTGGGATGTGGGATGTGGGATGACTCTTGAGGCGCCTCAAAAGCGCACTGGAGATGGAATGTGGCATGCCGCTGCGAGAGAACGGGGAGAAGAAAAGGAAGGATGAACGAGGACAAGACGAGGAGAAGACGAGGAGAAGACGAGGAGAGAGAGAGGAGACCAAGAAAATGGTGCAAGGGGATAGGGACGGACCAAGTCGTGGGAAGAATGGCGCAGCTCTGCCAACACGGCGGCCGAGTCAGGGCGAATGGGGCATGCGAAGACCTGATGGGGGGACGGGTGGAGATGGGGGACGGGTGGAGATGGGGGACGGGTGGAGATGGGGGACGGGTGGAGATGGGGGACGGGTGGAGAGACACTTGTGTGTGGGCAGTGGGCACATGGGAAGAGTGGTGCAATACAGCAAGCATAGAAGCAAAGTCGGGGCGAATAGGCCAAGATGCGAAGAGGGGAGGGGGGAAAAGAGGGAGTGCGGAAGGGGGTGAGGAGGGGAGGGAGGGAGGGAGGGAAAGTGGGAGTGAGGAAAGGGGTGACGAGGCGAGGGAGGGAGGGAGGGAGGGAGAGTGGGAAGGAGGGAGGGAGGGAGAGAGGGAGGGAAGGAGGGAAGGAAAGTGGGAAGGGGGGAAGGAGGGAAGGAGGGAAGGAGGGAGGGAGTGATGGCGGGGGGGAAGGAGGGAAGGAGGAAGGGAGGGATGGAGGACGGGAAGGAGGGAGGAGACAAATGTGTGCGAGTGGAAGCATGCGTGTGCGTGCATGTGTGTTGTGTGCATGCAAGTGCATGTGCATGCATACATGGGTGCATGCATGTATTACCGCAAAACCAGCGAATGTGAGTCCACTCTCCACATCATCACGCTCCAAAGCCCTCGCCTCTGTCACCTGTGACACACACACACACGCGCACACACACGCACACACACGCACACACAAGCACCTCCCCCTCAACACACCCACGCACACAGCCACACACGCAACCCCCCTTCCCCTCGCCTCCCGTACATACGCATCCGATTGCATCGCATTGGGCCATCAGACAGGGTGTCATATTGCAGGGTGTCATCCCATTCACAGCCCAGCCACCTCCCATGCACCAGCAGCAGCAGCAGCAGCAGCAGCAGCAGCAGCAGCAGCAGCAGCAGCGGCGGCGGCGGCGGCGGCTGCGGCGGCGGCGGCGGCGGCGGCGGCGGCGGCGGCGGCGGCGGCGGCGGCGGCGGCGGCGGCGGCGGCGGCGGCGGCGGCAGCAGCAGCGGTGGAGCAAAGAGAGGGTGGAGAGGCGAAGGGTACACTTTAGTAACTAACAAACAACTCCTTACACCGCTTCTAGTGCCGCTGGATAAAAGAGAGCATTAGTAGAAACGGGATAACCTCTGTATAGGGTTTAGGGCATTAGATACAAGAGGAGCAATATAGGTCCAGCCTCCCAACATGCATCCTCTGATAAACTTGCGGAGCCCCCCTTCCGCCCCACTCTCCCCCCCCTCACCACCATATCAGCCACTCGTCAGTAGGCAAGCGCAAACACATGCGCCCCTCTTCCAACCTCCCATCTCAACCGCCTCCCTCTCCCCCTCCCCCTCCCCTCCATTCCCCCCTCCTCACCGTCACATCAGACAGTCACTTGTAGGCCAGGGCGAGCACACGCACCCATCTTTCAACGTTCGATTCCAACCCCCTCTCTTTCCCCCTCCACCTCCCCCTTCCCCACCCCCTCACCCCCCTACTCCCCCTTTCCTCACCGTCATGTCAGGCAGTTGCTTGTAGGCCAGGGCAAGCACACGCACCCCTCCTCCAGCCTCCCATCTCAGCCACCTCCCTCTCCCCCTCACAACCCATCCCCCCCTTCCCTCCTCCTCACCGTCATGTCAGGCAGTTGCTTGTAGGCCAGGGCAAGCACGCGCGCCCATCTTACAACCTCCCATCCCAAGAATCTCCCTTTCCCCCTCCACCACCCCCTCACACCCCCCCCTTCCCCACCCCCTCACCCCCCCCTCCTCACCGTCATGTCAGGCAGTTGCTTGTAGGCCAGGGCGAGCACGCGCGCCCCCTGGCGAGTGAACTGCTTGTACGCCGCACTGTACCCCATTGGCACCTCTCCCAACCGCTCCATTATCGTCTCAGGGGCGCCCTGGGAGGGGAGCGGGGACAGGGGGATGAAAGAGTTGGACATGAGGGATAAGCGGGTCGGGAGGGAGGAGAGGGGGAGGGAGGAGAGAGGAGAGGAAGCGGAGGTTGAGAGAGGATGGGGGAGGGATGGAAGCTCTTTTGGTGTTTGAGACGTCTTGAACTCTTGAGAGAGGAGGGGCAGGGAGGGACGTGTACATACATACATACTACTATCCATCCAGTAGCACTGGAAAGAATACACGTGGCCTACCCTACCCTACTGTTGCACAGTAAGTATGCACTACGATACATAGTAGTAAACATACGATGCAGGTGCACCTGTACTGCCCATCTGAAAGCACCTGCTGCAGGTGGGGGAGGGCCGCCCACCTTGTCAAGACTCAAGACTCAAGAACCATGAAGGCCCTCATGCCAGGAAGCTATCCCCATGCGCCACCACCTTTCAACTTTACCACCCGACAATCAAAACTCTACGAGAAAACCGTCTGCGCTCACCTTGACGAGAGCCAAGCCGGGCTCGCTGTCCACGCGTGCTATCACTGCCATGCGCTTCAGGTGCGATGCAGCAAATCCCGTTGCTAAACATTTTACACAGCTCCAAGCTCGCCTACCCTGCAGCGCTCACCTTGACGAGAACCATGAAGCCGGGATCGCTGTCTACTCGCGCAATCACTGCCATGCGCTTGAGGTGCGATGCAAAGTGGTGCCGGCATATTATGCTCGCCTCGTGGTGTTGCCCCCTGGGGAGGGGAGAGATAAGGGGGGGGAGGAGGACGGGGAAGAGGAGTTTTAAGAGTGTCTCAGAACTTCAAGTGCGATGCAAAGTGGTGCCGGCATATTATGCTCGCCTCATGGTGCTGCCCCCTGGGGTGACACAAAAGGGGGGAGGCGGAGGGCCATCAGGAAACTACTTTCGAGGCGCCGCAAAAGACGCCAAATATAGACAGGGAGTGGGGGGAAGAGGAGAGGGCCATCGGGGAGGCGGGGGGTGGGGGGTGGGGGAGAGGAGAATACACCCGGAATCCGTGCACCATCTGTGTGTGTGCATGTGTGAATCCACATGTGCATGCATGCATGCATGCGTGCGTGCGTGCGTGCGTGCGTGCGTGCGTGCGTGCGTGCGTGCGTGCGTGCGTGCGTGCGTGCAGTGTGCAGCACACGCGTGAATTCACGTGCGCTTGCGGCATGCAGGCGCCTCAAAACTAAACCAAAGCACGCTGACGCGTGTGCGCCCTACCCCATAGGTCGCATCCAGCGTAGAGTAGAGTATGCTAGCCTACCCAACCCTATTCTTGGGGCTAGAATAGACAGGCTTACACAGGGTATTGCATGGCATTGCATGGCATGGCATGGCATGGCATGGTATTGCATGGCATGGCATGGCATGGTATTGCATGGCATGGCATGGCATGGCATGGTATTGCATGGCATGGCATGGAAATGGCATGTGATCGAGGGCACCCAGAACGTTTTCATTTCAGATGTCCAAAGAACCACTCAAGATTGGTACCTGAAGGCTGAACCAACCAAACCACTCACGAAGTCATGCAGAGCACTCGAGTCTCACTTTCTAGAGTGTGCTTTTTCTTCTGCAGAGAATATTTTTGAGGCGCCTCACAACGATTATTGAGGCGCCTCAAAAATCATGCAGAGCACTCATGTCTCACTTTCTAGAGTGTGCTTTTTCTTCTGCAGAGAAGCCCCAGTCAACGCCAGTCAACGCTGCCTTCTCCAACGGGTCCCCCACCTGATGGCACAATGAGGAGTAGCGTGAAATGATGAGTCTGCTATTTAGTCGCCTCAAAAACAGATTCTTGAAGCGCCTCAAAAAGCATGGAGAGCATGCGAGCAGCATGATTCTTGTAGCATCGGCGGCGCCGTGAGAGTGGTACGGGCAGCGGACGAATTGTGTGAATGACAGAAAAGAACTGACAACAAAGGACCGACAGCAAAGGACTGACAGGCTTGTTGTTGGCAAGTCTGAGCGACTGACAGGCTTGGTGTTGGCAAGTCTGAGCGACTGACAGGCGGCAGCAAGTGTAAGCAAGCAGCGTGGTGATGTGATGTGAAGGACAAATGCTGACAGCGAAGGAGTGGGAGCAAAGAACTGACCAACTTATTGTCGACAAAGACGAGTGAGTGGCAGGCGGCGAGAGTGAGCAGCGTGGGCAGGGGGAAGCGATGGCAGTCTGTTGATAGATCCAAAGAGCCCCCTCCCTCCGCCCCCACCACTCCGCGGAACTCCTGAGGGGGTTGCGTGGGGGGATGGGGAAGGGAGATGTGGGGAGAGTGGAGGAGAGGGAAAGACGAAGAAGATGGAAGATGGGTAGATGGTGTGGGAGGTGATGGATGGCATGGCAAGGCATGGCATGGCATGGCCCCAAATGACATGTTTGAACGTGATTCCAGTATAGCCCCTAATGGACATCGCATCGCATCGCACCATGTCATCTGAAGTGAGGGTGCCGGTCTTGTCGAAACAACAGATGTCCACCTGTAATGAGGGGAGCAGCCCGGTCCACACAGCCCACACACCACATATGCACCACACACACACACACACGCACACGCACACGCACACGCACACGCACACACACACACACACACACACACACACACACACACACACACACACACACACACCATATAAACACAATACACATGCACAGATGCATAACAACACGCGCACATGTGCACGCATCACATACAATATGGTATCAAACGGACCCATCCATACACACATGCACATGGACACGATTGAATCTGATGAACCGGAAATATAGCAGGGTGTTTCTGAGAATTCTCAAAAACACCCAGCACTGAACACTTAAAAACACTGCTCTTATGGATAGCATAATTTTGCGGCTGTATGCCTGATATAGGAGGAGACTTGCACGGGGACCAACCAAGAAACTGCCTGGAATCCTGGATGCACCATGGAACGTCTAAATGGGTCTTTTACTCCTGACTGCCACCAATCGGGACATGCAGAAAAAACCATCACAAGCCATATATGCAATGAACATATCTCTCCTATGCGCACTTTAACGGCCATATATCTGTGCAGTGCACACACCAGTGCATTGCATGCCCGGCCTTCCAGCAAGTCAACTGAGAAAGCAGCAGTTGGGAAACCTTTGTCAACCTGACTCTGCACACACCTTCCCAGCAAATGGAATCCGGAACGCTTCAGTGCAGTAAACGCCTTGTTGGGCTAGGGCGGTGCAGGAGGTGTCGACAGGAATGGAAACCGCACCTGACAAACAACTTCTAGAACATACAAGCGCATGCACAAGCACACACCTTGCCGGCAAACGGGATTCTGAAGGGCTCGGTGCAGTAGATGCCGTGGCGGACGAGGGCGATGAGGGAGGTGTTGACGGCGATGGACAGCTCCATGGGCAGCTCGGGTGGGATGACCGACGTGATGATGAGCGAGCAGTTGAGGAAGAGCTTGTAGCGACTGCGGTGTGGGTCCTCTAGACCCTGGGAGTGGGGGGGACGAGCGGGTGCGGCGGGAACGACGAAGGGTGGGGGGGAAGAGGAAGGAAGGCCAGCAGTTAAGGAATAGCTTGTAGCGACTGCGGTGTGGGTCCTCTAGACCCTGGGAGGGGGGAGCACGGGTGGGGGTTGAGGGAGAAGGACGAAGAGGGGGAGGGAGGCAGGGAGAAGGGGGATGGGAGGGGTCTGCAGGGGCAGGCATCACCTGGCGCAGGCATCACCTGTACAGAGAAGGGCATATCACCTTGTAGAGCACATGGCAGGCAAGAGGTTGCATGGGCTTGAAAGGGTTTGAAAAGGTTTGAACCACCTGAGATTTTTTTTACGGTGCAAAGTAGGGCATGAGGCGGTGCAGGCGGTACAGAGAAGAGAAGGGCATGTCACCTTGTAGTCTGTAAGCACTTAGCCGGCAGCAACGATGGCGAAGACCGAAGGCAACGAGGAAGAGGATGAAGAGTTTTGAGACGTCTCAAAAGGCATCATGTGGTGCAGTGCAGGGAAGGTAAGGGCATGTCACCTTGTAGAGAACATAGCCGGCAGCAACGATGGCGAAGACCGAAGGCAACGAGGAAGAGGATGAAGAGTTTTGAGACGTCTCAAAAGGCATCATGTGGTGCAGTGCAGGGAAGGTAAGGGCATGTCACCTTGTAGAGAACATAGCCGGCGGCAACGATGGCGAAGACAACGAGGAAGAGGATGAAGAAGCCACTCTCTGCACTGTTGGCCGTCACCTGGTGGGGTGCGGTGCGGTGCGGGTGGGTTTGCATGTGTGTTGAGCAGGGGAGGGAGTTTGTTGAGTTGACTTGACTCAAAAGCGAGGGAACCCTAAAGTGAGGGAACCCATAAGAGGCCAGTCTTCGCACTGTGGGCCGTCATCTGGTGGGGGTTGGTTGGTGTGGTGGGTGTGTGCGAAAAGGGGAAGGGAGGTGGGGCAGGGAGGGGAAAAGGCGAGTGGGAGGAAAGAGAGGGGATGAGAAAGGGGGAAGGGAAAGGAGGGGGGAAGGGAAGGGGGAAGGGGAATGGAGCAGGAAAGAGAGGGCATGAGGTGTAGAAAAGGGCGAACAGAGGAATGTGAGGAGGATGCATGCAGGCAGGAGGGTAGTAGGAGAGAAGGGTGCCAGGAGGGGCAGGCAGGCGGCAGGCAGGCGGCAGGCAGGCGGCAGGCAGGCGGCAGGCAGGCGGCAGGCAGGCGGCAGGCAGGCAAGCAAACAAGAGAGCAAACAGGGAGGTACCCGGTCGGTGGAGAAGAGGATGGTGCGCATGAGCTTGCCCTGGCTCGTGTCAAAGCCCGTTCGCAGCACCACCGCCACACAGCCCCCGTCCGGTGCTCTGATCGCTGCTGCCTGCACCGCACCATGCATGCATGGCAGCGGCACCAAACATGCACACACACACACACACACACACACACACATACACACACACATACACACACACACATGCACACACACACACACACACACACACACACACACACACACACACACACACACACACACACACACACACCGGAAAGCGAGACCAGGAAGAACATGCCAAGTGAGCAACAATGTGACGGCACTAACAGGCACGGTGGAGGCCGGACGGAGCACTAACAAAGACTCTTGAAATGACAAGGATAGAAAACATTAGCAAAGGCATTGTATGACGTGGCAGACTCGAATGGCAGCTGGGGAAAGGCATGCAAGGATGGGAAAGTAGGAAGTCGGCAGCAGCAGGAGGGTAGGTGATGAAGAAGGATGGAGGGAAATGTAAGCAGGATGAGGGATTGACGTGGTGGGGGAGGAGGGGGGGGGGGGGGGAGATGAAAGAGAACAAGAGGTCTGGTGGGTGGGAGGGAGGGGAGTGAGCAAGAACGGCAGTGGAAGGCACGCTATGTGTCCACGTCTGGCTTGTGCTGAGCGCACACACATGCTCATCGCCCCTTCCCTCCTCCTACCCTCTGCTTTCCCACACCCAACCGCACTCGACCACCCTACATCCTCCTCCATCCCCCCACCTTGTCGGGTGTGTGCTGCAGGATCTTGGTCCCTGAGAACAGCACGTGTGCCTTGTCCCGCCGTACCGACACCCGCTCACTGCCCTCGCGCGTTGACGCTGGCGTCTGGGAAAGGGGGAAGGGGGAAGGGGGAGGGAGGTGAGAGGAGGGGGGAAGGAGTCGCACTGACACCCCGCACTGCCCTCTCGCGTTGACGCTGGCGTCTGGGAGGTGGGACGGTGGAAGAAGGGGAGGGGAATTGGACGGACAGTAGATAAGGGAATAAGGGGAAAAGACGGCGAAAGAGGTAGGAGAAATGCAGATACAGACATGGGAAACGAGTGCAAGGTGCAAAGCATCCCCACTGCATTGTCAATGTTCCCTCGTTCCCTTCCCCCCCACCACCCTTCCCACCAACCCTCCCCCCCCCCTCCCTCCTCTCCCTTCCCTCCCCACACACACTCCCCTTACCTACTCTCATCGTCCTTTCTCACCCTCCACCCACCACCACCCACCTTCCACTGCGGTGTGCTCTCCCCAGTCAGAATCGCCTCATTTGCAATCACAGTCCCCGCCAGCAGCAGCAGATCTTCCGGCACTCCCATTGCCCTCCCCCCCCTCCACACCCACCCACCACCACCCACCTTCCACTGCGGTGTGCTCTCCCCGGTGAGAATCGCCTCATTGGCAATCACAGTCCCCGCCAGCAGCAGCAGATCAGCGGGCACTGTACGATCCTCCACCGCCGCTCCCGCCCCTGCTGCTCCCGCTCCCCCTGCTTTTCCCTTCCCCGCTGCAGTGTGAGCAGCAGCAGAGCGACCGATAGAGACAATGTCTCCAGGGACAAGATCAGGTCCTGTTAGGGTGACCCACCTGGGAGGGGTGAGACAAGAGAGTGGGGGAATAGGGAGGCGGAGGGGGGGATGGGGGGGAGGTTGAGAGGGGGAGAGGGCGAGAGGGAGAGAAGGAGAGAGGGAGAGGGGGACGGCACAGCACGGGATGAAACAGGTTTCAGCCGCGCTAAGGCGCTTGAGGCATCTCAAACACATCCTCAGAAAAACATCTCAAGCACAGGCTGCTTTATTTGAATTCTCAGAAAAACACTTCCTCACTCACCCTCCTCGCCGCCCACTCTCCCCACCCCACTCAAAACCACCTCCAACCCTCCTTTCGCAAGCCTAACAATCTCTCCCTCCCCTCCTCCCCTTTCCTCAGCACTCACTTGCCCTCGCGGTGCACGAGAATGCCCTGTGTGTCCACGCGCACGCGCCGCAGCTCACTGAGCGTGCTCCATCACAGAGTCACAACCAAACCCCAACTGCCCAACCAACTCTCCCCACTCCCCCCACTCCCTCGACTCACTTGCCCTCGCGGTGCACGAGAATCCCCTGTGTGTCCACACGCACGCGGCGCAGCTCACTGAGCGTGCGCAGGCGGCTGGCAACAACAATGGTACCCCCACTCAACCCCTCTTTTTTGCCAGCACACCAACCAATGTCCCCCCACTCACTTGCCCTCGCGGTGAACCAAAATGCCCTGTGTGTCCACGCGCACGCGGCGCAACTCATTGAGCGTGCGCAGGCGGCTCAAGAGTCAAAACCACCCCCAACTCCCCTATCGCCAGCCAACCACTGCCCCTCCTCTCCCCTGACACTCACTTGCCCTCGCGGTGAACCAGGATGCCCTGTGTGTCCACGCGCACGCGGCGCAGCTCACTGAGCGTGCGCAGGCGACTGGCAACGACGGTGGACTCGAAGACGAGCAGCATGAAGAGCGTGAAGATGGAGTAGTACCAGTACTCATCCATGCACCACAGCGCCACACAGAACACCTGGGAGGAGGGGGGAGGGGGAAGGAAAAGCAAGGGAAAGAGGAGGGTGGGGAGTTTGAGGTGACTCTAGGAGCATGCACCTTGCACGTTGTGAAGAGCGTGAAGATGGAGTAGTACCAGTACTCGTCCATGCACCACAGCGCCACACAGAACACCTGGGAGGGGGAAAGGATGGGGACAAAAATAGGGGGGGGGGATGGAGGAGGGGTGGATGGAGCAGGTGGGGAGAGGGACCGGGAGGGGTTGGGGGGGACTGGGTGAGGCGCCCAAGAAGAAGAAGTTGTTTTTTAGACGTCTCAAAACTAGGGGACTGGGTGAGGCGCCGAAGAGAAGTATGTTTTTTCACTGTTGCTTGTCAGAAGAAGCAATGGAAGAGCGCGAAGATGGGTATGGAGTTGAGCGAGTCAGTCAGTGCTCGACCATGCGCCACCACCGCACAGCACCACATCACAGTGCCACAGCACAGAGCCACACAGAACAAGAGGGAACCAGAAAGGGAGACTAGAACGGCTCATCTCACAGGTGACCCCACCCAACTGTCTCGTCTCATGATTACCTGGAAGACAAAGAAGGGCTCAGAGCACTGCTCTTGGAAGAGGGCGAGGAAGGTGGGAGCTGGGAACTCAAACCTGCATCCAATCGGGTTGAGCCATGGAAGAGTTGTGAGGGAGGAGGGGGGGGGGGGGGGGGGGGAGAGAGGGAAGGAGAAGAGGGGACGATTTGGGACGGGGAAAGCGATACAACGAATGCAGGTTGAGAAATTATGGCTTGGGGTGGTACGGCTTAAGGTGTAGAGCAAGGCATGCAAAACCGGTGGGCGAGGGACAGAGTGGGACAGAGTGGGACAAAGTGGGACCGAGTGGGACCGAGTGGGACAGAGTGGGACAGAGTGGGACAGAGTGGGACAGAGTGGGACCGAGTGGGACAGAGTGGGACAGAGTGGGACAGAGTGGGACAGAGTGGGATAGAGTGGGATAGAGCGGGACAGAGTGGGACAGAGTGGGATAGAGCGGGACAGAGTGGGATAGAGTGGGATAGAGTGGGATAGAGCGGGACAGAGTGGGATAGAGCGGGATAGAGTGGGATAGAGCGGGATAGAGCGGGATAGAGCGGGATAGAGTGGGACAGGAGACGTCCTGCAGAAGACAGAGGTGCCAACCCCTCCTCCTCCAACAGAAGTGCTGCATCCCTTCACCCTCCAATCCAACACCCCTTGCTCCCCCAGCACCCCTTCCTTCCCTGGCCAATCCTCCTACATCCCATCAACCATCAGTCCCACAAAACCACATGCCCCGTAACCCCCCATCACCCCCCATCACCACCTGCCTCGCCCTCTCGCCACCCACGGCTTGGCATACATACCTCCCCCACCACCTGCCCCCACAAAACCCATAACACCCACATACATAAACCACTTCATAAACCCATAACACCCACATACATAAACCACTTCATAAACCCATAACACCCACATACATAAACCGCTTCATAAACCCATAACACCCACATACATAAACCGCTTCATAAACCCATAACACCCACATACATAAACCGCTTCATAAACCCATAACACCCACATACATAAACCGCTTCATAAACCCATAACACCCACATACATAAACCGCTTCATAAACCCAGAACACCTAACCACCCCCACCCCTCCCCCCTCCATCCCCTCCACCCTCCCACCACCCCCTTCTCCACCCCTCCTAAAGCCTCACGCGTTGCGGCCCCATCGGTGGCGAGCAGCATCCACCTTAGCCGGCGTGCCATACCCCTTCCACTGCACGTACGCCCCAAACGTCTCCTTGGAGGGGAACCTTAGCTTCTTGAACACCCTCTCCCCCTCGTCAAACACAAACTGCTGCCGCCGGTAGCACATCCGCACCTCCTCCTCCTCCTCCCCCTCGTACGCTCCCCCCTCCTGTCTCTGCTTGTGCTCCTCCCTGCTTTTCGCCTTCTTCTCCTTCTCTCTTTCGGCCTTTCTCTCGCCGTCTTTCCGCTCTCCCTCCGGCTCTTGCTTATCCGACTTGCTCTTCTCTCCCTTGTCCGTCTCTCCTCCCTTGTACTTGTCCTCTTTCTTCAAAGAAGCAGCACCAGCAGCAGCAGCAGCAGCAGCAGCAGCAGCAGCACCCCCCGCTCCGAGAAGGTGCTTTTCGGCTGGCAACTGAAAAGAAGAAAGGGTAAAGGACAGGCAACCCAGGCAGGTGGCAGATCGCAGGTGGGTGGGGTGATGTGCTGTACTGTACTGCGAACGAAGTGTATTTTGATCCAACTCAAAATACACCTGTGCTACCAAGCATAGATGGTGAGACGACGGAAGGAATTTTCACAAATCCAGTGCGCATTGTGCAGTGTGGAGTGTGCACTCACATGCTTGCACTCTCAACCTCCTTAGACTCTCTAGTAGGTTGAGTACACTCAGAAAGGCACTCACATGCTTGCACTCTCAACCTCCTTAGACTCTCTAGTAGGTTGAGTACACTCAGAAAGGCACTCACATGCTTGCGCTTGGTGAGTGGAGCCTCCAAAATTGAACATTTCAGCAAGCCAGATTGGAATGTTTATAAATCTCAAAAGGACGCTCATATGCTTGCGCTTGGTGAGAGGCACGACCTCCTTGGAGCCTCCAGCTATTAACCTATTAATAAAGTCAAAGTATACTGTATAGAAATGTCAAAATGACACTCACATGCTTGCGCTTGGTGAGGGGTACGACTTCCTTGGAGCCTCCGAACTTGGACGGAATGACCTTGCAGACCTCTGCCTCGTGCACTGATGCTACCTGCTCCACATGCATGGAAGCACGCACGGACACACATGCACACACACACACATAGACACACATGGACACACGTGTGTGCGCGCGCGCACACACATGCACAGAGACACCCACACAAACAACATAGACAGTGAAGCACAGAGAAACGCAAACACGCAAACCCCAGAGGCAGGCAAACAGAGAAGCAACGAAACAGAAATGAAGCACACACTCAGCCTCTAATCACCCCATTCCCCCCATCACTCAAAATACTACTCCCTTGGCCCCGTTCCCCTTATCCTGCTCATGGCTCCTTCCCCTGCCGTATGCTGCACCCTTGGCCCCATTCCCGTACCGTATACTGCACTTCTAGCCCCTGCAGCAACACAATTATTATTATCTTTGAAGCGTCAAAAGTGCGCTGCGCCTCTAGTCCCTGCGTTAATAAGAGTTTCATAAAACCCCGCTTGCCGCGCTGCTCTCAAATCAGCCCCCCTTCCCGACTCAACCACTTCGTGGTTCAGTCAGCTTTGAGGCGAGCCCACACTTGAATCGGAATCAAATTCGACTCCAAATCCCAAATCCGCAGCACCGGAAAACCACCGAACACGGACATATCCCATATCCCACATCCCACATGCAACATGCCACACGCCACAAGGCACACCCCGCATGCCCACCTGTCGTGCGTGCGCGCAGCAACGGAAGCCCCTGACGACGCACTTAACAGCGCCGTCAAATCATGAGGCGCCTCAAATATTACCACACCCCACATGCCCACGTGCCACAAGTCACACCCAACATGCCCACCTGTCGCGCGTGCGCGAAGCACCGAAAGTCCACGGACCACACCGTGAAGAGCGCCGTCAGGATGTTCAGCGAAACCAGCGCGCCCGTGACGATCGCCATCTCCACGAAATCCAGGCGAAGTCGGGTTACCAGCAGCGCCAGCCACACGGCGTACACGACGGCGAACGGCCAGACGTCCAATCGGCGGGCTACGGGCAGCCAGCAGTAAAGTTCAACTGCCCGGACGTTCTTAGAGTCAACAGGGATAGCCATGTTCGCTCAATGGCTTCAAGCGGGGGCAGATAAGGGTGAAGGGTGGGGGATAGAGGCGGGAGGGTGTGAAGGGTGATCGGCAGAGGGCGGAGGTGAGAAAACGGGGGATCCTGCGGGAAATCGACGGCCTGACGCGGAAGCGGAGATCGAAACTGCGCGATAGCATACGAACGCAGCGACAAGCTACTCGAGCGAAAACATTGTCGAGATCGATTTGTAACAGGCACGCATGAAGGCCCGAATCTGGCCAGATCAGGAGCGCCCGTTAACTACAACGTGACGGACTGGCAGGACAAGCGCGCAACGCCTTGGGCCGTCCGATCGGGTGCGATACGCTAAACATCTAAAGAGAGTGATGTAGGTCGAGTCGGGCGGAAGCATAGTCGCTTGAAGAACCAGCGACTCCCAAGGACTGGCCTGGCCGTGACCCTTCCATGAGTTGCAAGCAACACAGGCAGCAGGAGGCAGAGATAGATAGAGATGGGAGTGGATTCCGTGCGTGTTGGTGCATTATCGAGCTCTGCGATATGAGTAAACAAATGTTCCACTAATCTTATGAGTGGAATGAAAATCTAGGATTTCACTAAGATCCATACTACTATTCCAATAGATAGATAAAGATGGGAGTGGACACTGCGTGTTAGTGCATCATAGTGTCAACAATGAAGAATGAGTAATCTTATGAAGTAGGTACGTTCGAATAATTGCCAGGCAAGGAAAAAAAAACAAGAGTCGACGAAATCGTCTAAGGGTTGCGGAGCGTATTAGATTGACGCATTATTCATGTTGTTATACATCTAACCCTTATGTATGTAACAGTCGTGACAATTTTGTGTTCTAAAAATTAGGAACGCATCGCCGGAATTGTATCCTACATTTTTCAGGAATCGATCTTCGATCCTTCTGACCAAATCGCGAATCGTAAACCATTACGCTAAAGCACCTGTTGTTGTTATTTTATTTTTATTATACGACCGATGTAAAGTAGAGGAATGCCAATCTTGGTTAGGGTTTCGTCATCTCTTTTTTGGCTCTCGTTTCTTCCTGTTTCTCCCAACCACTCGCCTCTGCTGCCAAGCTCCCTTTCGACTTGACTACTCCAGCTACTACCACGATTAGTATATCTACTCCACCTCTTTAAGGTGAGCCGTCAAGCATATTTATGCTTTCTTAACTAGATCGATTGATAGGTTTCTCTAGATCTAAACACCCGTCGGATAGATGCTTGAAGTTCCTCTTTGCTGGTTGTCTTACCTCTCTTCTCTCGTTCTCATCCTGCCGCTTCTCTTCTTTTCGAAGCTCTATTAGGTATTTTGCTCACCCTTTTCCGTGGTAAGAGATGTGAAACGTCTCACAGTTCTCAAAACTACATCTAGTTCATTATGTTACACTGTGAATATTCAGCTCCTGAACTACGTACGCTTTTGTCTTAATCCCTTGTTCTGTTTATCATTTTTAGTCCGCCCGTTTTGTTCTGAGCCTTCCTGTTGTCTGTTGTATATCAGTTGGTTCTCTTCCTTCCTGTATCCTTTCTTTGCTCTTTCATGCAATAAACTACTATCTCCAGTTAGAAGTGTCTTTTACCGAATCTCCAAAACAACCCTTCTCTTCCTCTTCCTCTCTTCCATATACTTTCCTTTCATCTAATGTCGTTTTATTCTACCCTAATGCAAAACCGTATTAAGTGGTGTCATTTTGTGAGTGCATTTTCAAATTAATGCATAAGTATTTCCTTTCGTTCCCTTATGCTCCCTATTTCCATTTTGCCTTATCCATTCCTTCTTGTCTCCTTCCTCCTTTCTTCCTTTCTTCATTCTGATCATGATATCTTCTCTCTCCGGTGCACTTTAAGTCTTTACCTTCTTCCTTCCCTCCGTCCTTTCCCCCTTGCTTCACCCCTCCTTCAGTTGATTGTATTAGTTGTTTGTGCCTCTTTAAGTTTCTGCTTACATTTTCTTTACTCTCCTTGCTTGCTCTCATCTTTCCTATCCTTTCTTCCTACTTACCTTCCTCTTTCCCCTACGTTTATTTGTGCATTTCTCAATTGCAACTATGCAATTCGTTAATTGGAAATGTTTAACATTTTTACATTTCTTTTCGTTTCTCAATAGAGGATTTTCTTGTCCTTTCTCTTTGTGTGGGTTCTGTGTTTTGTCATGTTTTCTGATAACAGATCGTAATCCATAGGTGGGAGCGTCTCGTACAACTCAGTGCATTGGGATTTTATTAACATGCATACGTAGTGTTTGTGTAATTGTTTGCATAATTTGCGTTATTAATGTTTGTCACATGCTGCTTTTCATTGCATTAGTAATCAGTCTGCTTGTTTCAAAGAGGGTTCTCGCTGATCATTGTCACAAAAGGTTCAGTGGTGTATCACTATCAAAGTGAAGCCATTTTGAGCTGGACTTGATTGGTGTAGAGCTTTCTTTGAAATTTGCAGATTGTATTGCTTCATGTCATAGCTTGCTAATTCAACGTGTATACTATTGACTTCCCCCCCATGCTAGGCTGGGGAAGCGGTAGTATACATTTTAAATTTTGTAAGTCGTGACGCATTTTTTTTTTACCAAAGGGTACGATATATTCATTGATCCGCTCAATGAATATGTTTTTTTCGAATATTCTAACGAGATGGAAATGCAATGATCGTTTGCTCGGTCATTTCATTTCTTCAAAAATTATTTTACAATTTTCTCTCCAAAATTGCATAAGTTAGAGAGAAGTACATTATACAGCGAAAACAAACAAAACATTATACTAGCAGCAAGACACAATTTAAAAGACTGGTAGGTGTATTCCATACCCTTTTAAAGTTTTTTTATTTTTATTCTCGAAATTAATTGAAAAATATATTCAGAAAAAAAAAGCAATTCAGATCGATTACAATAGGTTGCTCCGCAACCCAAAAAAAAAAGAATGAGTAATGTGAGGGCATACAGGGTTCATAAGCACCAAAATTGTACCCTCTAAAAGAGTAACCCCACCTCCACTATAATATATGCGTATATATAAATTGACACATTCCCTAGGCTAGGTAAACGGTAGTCCCTAGACAACAACAAACAAACTCAGGGTGGCTCAACTAGTCCAACCACTAAGGTAAAAGGCCACAAGGTTAGTCAACAAGAACCAACAAGTAAGTGATACAACTAAGGGTGTCAGAATCTCAACCACTAAACCACTGGGATAAAATGGCTCGTTAAATAATGGGTTAGTGCGCCCATAACCCCCCAGGCTAGAGCCTGTAACACTTTCCTATGATCAATCGGACATCTACAGTGCAGGTTTTCTAACACCCCTCTCTCACAAGAATGCCCTAGGACACGGCATAGCGGCAGCGCCAGTATGTGTGCACATGGGGATTCGAACCCGAGAACTTCGCTCCGATACCATGTCAGAATCCCAGCCACGAGACCACTGGGATAAAAGGGCGTATTAAATAGTCGATCAGTGCGCCCGTAACCCCCCAGAATGAGAAACACCGATATCAATTGCAAGTGAAGAGTGCAAAATCGAGTACGATGCGAAGGGTCAGAGCTTTGCGAAACGTCGCGTACGTGTCAAAACATGTTTTTATCATGTTAGTTCTGTTAGGCTGTAGTGGGTCACTCCCTATTGGGTACAACACTTGTTAGGGTTAGTACTTGTATCACACTTCATGCTTTGTCAATCATTCCTAATCTTAACATGGTTTCAGAGTAGGTCCCGGTTAGGACCGATTTTTTTTAGGGCCCACCGTATTCGTTCCGCTCTGCCCGGCAGTAGTTTTTTTCCCTGCCCGGCCCGTCATTTCTGCCCTGACCAGCACGCCATTGCGCTGCTGCCCTGCCCTGCCCAGCGCGCTACCGTGCTGCCTGCCCAAAACCGCGCGCTGTCGCGCTGCCTAGTGCGCCCGCCCGCCTGCTGCTCGCGCTGACCGTGCGCTGCCCGCACGCTGCCCGCGCGCTGCCCGCTCTGCCCGCACGCCGCTCGCACGCTGCTCGCGCGGCCCACACGCTGCCCGCGCGTTGCCCGCGCTGCCTTGTGCCGCCCGCGCTGCCTGCACGCTGCTGGCCCGCCGCCCGCTGCCCTGCGCGCTGCATTGCCCGCGCTGCCTGCGTGCGCCCTGCCTGAGCCGCCCGCGCATTGCCCTGCGCCGCCCGCTCACGCCCCTGCCCTGCCCCTACTGCACTGCTGCACTGTCAGCTCGCGCCCTGCCCTGCCCTGCTTGCGCGCCTGCTGCTGCTGCTTGCACCGCCGGCTAACGCGCTTGCTGCTGCTGCCTGCGAGCCGCCCAGCCGAGCCGCCAAACCGAGCCGCCCAGCCGAGCCGCCAAACCGAGCCGCCCAGTCGAGCCGCCCGTTCGAGCAGCCCAACCAAGCCGCCCTACTGAGCCCCCCTTCCTGCTGCTACTGCATTTACTGTTGCTGCTGCTGCCACTACCGTCCCCCCTGCTATGGCAACCCCTACTGTGCTCACCTTTGATGGCGAGGGGCACCCGGTAGACTTTGGGTCCTAGCTAGAGGATCTCCACTGGTACCTGCAGAGCCAGACTAGGGAGGATGTCTCTCTCTTTGAGCATACCTCGGGGTCCCTCGATGCCCCTCTTGACTCAGCTACTCGTGTAGACCGGTCCAAGTGGACTTCTCGTGACGCTACTGCCGCCCTTGCTGTCCGTAGCCACCTTCCGCTAGACCGGCGCTCTCACTTTTGCCAGCTTAAGACGGCCAAGGTGCTTTACGACGCTGTGGTCAAGCGCTACTCGTCCCCGTCGTCTGCCACTGTAGGCCGCCTGGCGCTGCCGTTCCTCTTTCCCAACTTGTCGGACTTCACCACTGTAGCCGACCTCCTGACTCACCTGCGCTCCCTTGAGACCGGCTACGCTGCCGCCCTCGAGCCCGCCTTTAGGGCTGAGAACAAGCCACCCATTTATCTCACCCTTTACTTTTACACGACCCGCCCTTCTGACTCCCTTCGTGCTGTACGCGACCACTTCCTCGCTCTAGACCCCACGAAGATCACCCTCGCCTCGTTTGAGTCCCGTCTCTTAGAGGCTGAATCCGCTGCCCTAGCTATCGCTGCCTCTCGTGGCACTCCCCTCCCCTCTGTCTTTGAGGGGTGCTCCCCCTCCCTGTTCGCGCCGTCTGTTCCCTCTGCTGCTGCTGTGGACCTCTTCGGTGCTGAGGAGGTCAGTGCTGCGTCTGCTCCTAGTGGGAGGCGCCGCAGCGGCAAGGGCAAGGGTGGCAAGGGAGGGGGTGGCGGGGGTGGTGGGGGTGGCGGGGGCAACGGTGGTGGCGGTGGAGCCGGTGGTGGTGGGGGAGGAGGAGGTGGAGACGGCAAAGGAGGACGAGGGGGTGGTGGGAGCAGTGGGGGTGGTGGAGGGGGTGGGGGTGGCACTAGGGGTGGAGCTGGCGGAGGAGGGGCTGGAGGTCCGGCCACTCGTTCAGCTGCGTCTAATGGTGCAGCGGGTGGTGGAGGTGGCTCTGGGGGTGGTAAGCAGCAGCAGTCGAGCAGACAGGCGCAGCTCTCGCCGCAGCAGCTTCGTGAGTGGGCGATCCAACGTGGCAGCTCAGGTGGCCCAGCTCGCTGCGGGTACGTCCGTCGCACAGGTCAGCCTGGAGCGACCTGCACTCGTACCGACCACACCGAGTCTCGTTGCTTCTTTCACCTCGACGATTTGTATCGTGCGGAGCATGGTGAGCACATGACGACTCCCGACTGGCTCGCATTGCTGAAGAAGGACATAGATGTTCTTTGCTTGTGACTGGGTTGTGATCCATGCTAGCATGTATGCGATGTATGCTACTTCTGCTAGTGTTGAGGATGACTGTTACTCGTGTGTGCCTAGAGTTGCTAGGGTAGAGGCTGCCAGTCTTGGTGCTTTTGACTCAGCTAGCACAGGTGCAGAGCTTGAGGAGGCCTTGCACACTTTTACCCTCGACTCAGGCGCGTCTCGTTGCTTCTTCCGCGACAGCACCTGTCACGCCGCTCACAACCCCTGTCCCACACTGGCCGACCCCTCCGGGGGCCCAGTAGTCGCGCGTGGCGCTACTGTTCTCCCTTGTCCCGCGGCCCCTTCCGGCCTCCTCACATGTCTCCACCTCCCCTCGTTCGCTAAGAACTTGGTGGCTACCTCTGTCCTCCAGGACAAGTGGGTGCACCCATCCTGGAGGCGAGCTCGTGGCGATCTATACGGACTCGCGCACTGGTGAGCACCTCGCCACGTTCATTCGAAGGCCTGGGTCTGGCCTGTACACACTGACCACTGAGTCTTCACTGGTAGCTGAGTTAGGTCAGGTAGCTGCGTCGGTTGAGGTCGCTGCGTCTTGTTCGTGTCGTCTCCTCATGCACTAGACTCTCCTCTGGCACCACCGTCTTGGCCAACCCTCCTTGCCATATCTGCGTGGCATGCACTCCCGTCTCCTTGTGTCTGGTCTCCCCAGGTCCCTGCCCCCGCTTCCGAGGTCACTTGCACCGCCCTGCCTTCCCTGCGTCGAGGGGCGGCAGCGCGCCGCTCCTCACTCCTCCTCGTTTCCTCCTACGAATGCTCCTCTGCATACCCTGCACATGGACGTGTGGGGCCCCGCCCGCGTCAATGGACAGGGTGGCGAGTGCTACTTTCTGATGGTTGTAGACGAATACACGCGCTACACCACGGTCTTCCCCTTGCAGAGCAAGGCGGATGTCTGCGGTGTCTTGATCCGCTGGATCCGCGCTGTCCGTCTCCAGCTTCGCGCTTGGTTCCGGCAGGACCTCCCCGTCCTGCGGCTGCACTCTGACCGAGGTGGTGAGTTTGCCTCCCGCCTCCTTGAGGACTTCTGTGGTGCTGAGGGCATCGTCCTGTCGTTCACGCTTCCGGCCTCTCCACAGCAGAATGGGATTGCCGAGCGCCGCATTGGCCTGGTCATGGAGGTTGCTCGCACCTCCATGATCCATGCGGCTGCTCTCCATTTTCTGTGGCCGTTTGCGGTCCGATACGCCGCGCATCAGCTCAACCTCTGGCCTCGTGTCTCCCACCCGGAGACCTCACCTACTCTGCGGTGGACGGGCGAGGTTGGCGATGTGTCGGACTTTCGGGTCTGGGGTTCCCTCTCTCTTGTCCGCGATCTGCCCACGGGCAAGCTCTCTCCGCGCACTCTTCGGTACGTGTTCCTTGGCTTTCCCGCCGACCCACCGCCCTGGCAGTTTTACCACCCAGGCTCTCGTCGTGTGCTGTTCTCCGGCGACGTTACTTTTGACGAGTCAGTCTGCTTCTACCGTCTTCACGCCCACTGCAGTTCCCATGTACCCCTCCCGCCTCTCTCCCTGGTTGTCGACCCCCCCCCCCCCCCCCCCCCTGGTAGCCCTCCTCCCTCCTCCTGGTCCTACTCCCTCAAGTGTGTCTCAGGTAGACCCACCCCCCTTGGTTGAGCCTTTGGAGGTCTCCTCTAACACCTTTGGCCCAGCTGAGGGGGGTGACCCGATCGCTGCCGACACCGTGGCCCCTCGCCGCTCCGCGCGCTTGGCGGTCCCTCCTGGTTTTCCGCCTCGACCGTCTTCACCGCATTTGTAGCCCGTCGCTGTGGACTCTGGTGCTGCTGGAGGTGGTAACACTGGGGGTGCGGACTCTGGGGGTGCTGGCTCTGGGGGTGCTGAGTGTCCTACGGGTACAGGAGGTGCTGGAGGTGCTGCTGCTGGAGGTGCTGCGGTTGGAGGTGCTGGTGGTGCTGGTGCTGGTGGTACTGGTGCACGTTGGCAGGAGACTCTCTCGCCGGAGCGGCTTCGCGAGTGGGCTGCCGGTGGGGCAGCCCCGGTGGCGGCGCTGGACATGCTGGAGCTGGAGGTACTGGAGGTACTGGACCTGGAGGTGCACGTGCTGGTGTTCCTGGAGTTGGCCGTGCTGGAGGTACTGGTGCTGGAGGCACTGGTGCTACTGGAGGTACTGGTGCTGTGGGTGCTGTTGCGGGTGGTACTGGTTCACGTCGGCAGGAGCCTCTCTCGCCGGAGCGGCTTCGAGAGTGGGCTGTCAGGTGGGGCAGCCCCGGTGGCGGAGCTGGACGTACTCGAGATGGAGGTACTGGAGGTGCTAGTGCTGTTGTTCCTGGAGTTGGAGGTACTGGAGGTGCTGACACTGGAGGTGCTGCTGGAGGTACTGGAGTTGGTGGTGCTAGTCGGCAGGAGTCGCTCTCGCCGCAGCAGCTTTGCGAGTGGGCTGTCCGTTGGGGCAGTCCCGGTGGTGGAGCTGGAGGTACTGGTTCTGGGGGTGATGTTCCTACTGGAGCTCGAGGTTCTGGGGGTATGACTACTCAGCCGCAGCCGTTTGCGCTTCGTCACCTTCTCAGTCTCCCACCTGCTGCTTTTGAGTTCCCTGTTGCTAGTACTACTCCGTTACTATTCCCACCGACTGACCAATTTCCGCCATAGTTACTGCCCGACTCCCCACTCCCTGCTCCTGCTCCGTACACTGACGCGACAGAATCCCGAACAGAGACTAGAGAGCCTCCATCTCGTGCTTCCACACCTGTTCCTGCTCGTCGTGTTGCCCGTCCTCGTGCTCCCGCTGTGCCTGTCACTCACCGTATGGCACTTCGTCCTTCCTCTGTTCCACAGCGTGTTGTACTGCTGTCGCCTCCCGCGTCTTCTCTTCCGCACGTTCCTGACCCTGAGTTTGACCTTGTCCGTACTGCCAGCCCGACTGACACTCGTCTCCTTGCCACACTTGTGACCGACCCTTCCTTTGAGTCTGCTGCTGCGTCTGCCTTAGTTGCTGAGCTTGTTGACTTTGCTGCTTTGTGCCGCCTTGACTACGCTGCGATTCTTGTTTTTTACTCTTCCTGTCCTCCGTCCGTCGCGGGTGAGCTTGCCCTTGGCTGTTACGTCCTTGAGGACAGGCAGTTTGAGCTGGAGTGCCTAGCGTCCGCTGCACCTCATCTCTCGTCCACACTACTTTGCCCTGAGGGAGACCCGGATGCACTGGACATCCCGACCCCGCGTTCTTACGCAGATGCGATCACTGGTCCGTACTCCTCTCAGTGGCAGATAGCCATGGACGCAGAGATGGCTTCCTGGAAGTCCACAGGCACCTACGTCGACGCAGTTCCCCCACCTGGGGCGAACATAGTCGATGGCATGTGGATTTTCAGGGTGAAGCGGCCGCCGGGTTCTCCGCCTGCCTTCAAGGCGCGTTACGTTGCACGAGGCTTCAGTCAGCGTGAGGGGGTCGACTTCTTCCAGGCCTTCTTCCCCACCCCGAAGATGACCACTCTTCGGGTGCTACTGCACGTTGCAGCACAACGCGACCACGAGCTGCACTGCCTCGACTTCTCGACAGCCTTCCTGGGCAGCCTTCACGAGGCTATCTGGTTGCGCCGCCCACCTGGCTTCACTGGGTCGTTTCCTGAGGGTACCCAGTGGAGTCTCCGGCGACCAGTCTACGGTCTGCGTCAGGCGCCCCGTGAGTGGCACGACACACTGAGGACTACACTTGCGGCTCTTGGCTGCGCTCCCTCGACTGATGTCCCTTCGCTGTTTCTACGCACCGACACTTCTCTGCCGCCGTTCTACGTTCTTGTGTACGTCGACGACCCGGTTTTTGCTACTCCTGACACTGAAGCTTTGGCCTTAGTGAAGGCGGAGCTGCAGGAGAGACACACCTGCACTGTCCTGGATGAGCTGCGGAGCTATCTTGGCTTGCATATCACCCGCGACAGAGCACGGCGCACCATCACACTGACTCAGTCACACATGGTGCAGCAGGTCCTTCAGCGCTTCGACTTCTCGTGGTCCTCTCCACAGCCCACTCCTCTGCCTACAGGCCACTCGCTCTCAGCTCCACCTTCGGACGAGTCCGTAGAGCCGAGTGGTCCGTACCCAGAGCGTGTGGGTTGCCTCATGTACCTGATCACGTGCACACGTCCTGACCTCGCGTACCCTCTCAGCCTCCTGGCTCGCTACCTGGCTCTCGGTAGACACCAAAAGGTGCACTGGGAAGCTGCGAAGAGGGTACTGCGTTACTTTTGCAGTACATTGGGCATGGGGCTTGTGCTTGGAGGATAGGGTTCAGTTGTTCTCACCGTTCACTGAGACGCTTCTTGGGCTGACGACCAGACGACTCATCGGTTGACACAGGGGTACAGCTTCAGCCGCGGCGCTAGTTCTGTCTCGTGGAGGTCCACTCGGTCGTCTTCTGTACTTAGCTCCAGCTGTGAGGCCGAGATCTACGCTAGGGCTATGGCTGCACAGGAGCTCCGCTGGCTGACCTACCTGCTGACCGACTTGGGTGAGCGGCCTCGTTCTCCTCCAGTTCTGTACGTCGACAACAAGCCCATGATTGCCTTGTGTCAGGACCAGAGACTGGAGCACAGAACGAAGCACATTGCTCTTCGTTACTTCCTCACGCGAGAGCTGCACCAGCGTGGTCAGCTTCGTCTTGCTTACGTGGCCACACAGGCCAACACTGCTGATGTCTTCACCAAGGCCCTTGGGTCTAGTGATCATCAGCGTTTCTGCACTGCTCTTGGGCTTGTGCCCACTCTGCCTCACCTGCTTGTCTCTTTGATCTTGCTTTTGTTGTGATCAGTGTACTGCTCTTGCTATTATAAACGCTGCATGTGAACTGGCCTTGTGCTTGCTTGTGCTCGGAATGCGTGGTGATCTTGAGATCCACCTTGAGCTTTGCTTTGCTTTGGTTCTTCGCTTTACTGGTCTAACGACCCCTTGTTGTCCCCCACTTCGCCTACGGGGGTGTGTCAAAACATGTTTATATCATGTTAGTTCTGTTAGGCTGTAGTGGGTCATTCCCTATAGGGTACAACCCCATGTTAGGGTTAGTACTTGTATCACACTTCATGCTTATTCAATCATTCCTAATCCTAACAGTACGGTTGGCAGCATCTGCACCGTCGGAGGAGAAGCATCGAGCATCTGCAGCACGAAGGATTTGGCGGGAGCAGGTTTGAAGACAGTTACCGCGTTGCTGGAATAAGGGAATGTACCCCTTATAGTGCATGGTTAGTCTAGTTCGTTTCGAATTCTCTTTGTATTACTATATAAACGCATGTATGATTTTGTTATAATCCCTTTAGTATTTTTATATTCACTCTGATATGAGGTCATTGTTTTTACTGCAATTCACTCTGTGCGAACCTTCCTGAGGTGAATTTAGGCATGATCAATATTCTGATCGCAACAGTTACGAACAGGAATGCTTAACTCATTTTCCTTATCGTAACACTGCAAACCTAAACATTTTTACCCAATGTTAGATTTGGTGGTTCATATGTGGCCTCACATAAACCTACGATTATTTACAATATCAATATGAACGTACCATTTTAGTGAAATTAATGGTATCAGAATTATATAAATATTAAATTATAATATTTTACTATCTATATTTGATTAATATGTGAAACAAAAAATATCTTATGCATGTTAATTGTATGCATTCATATGTGCATTTGTTTACTGATATATATGGAATTCCGCCAGTGTCATTAACTTAAGAAAACACAATATATTTGAAAGTTAATATGATATAAATGTAAGAATTTATAAGCATATTTCGATATCTATTTGAAACTATCGATTTTATATTTTGTTTTGTTGAGTCTGTCTAAAAATGTCACGAATACTATAACTGGTCTATGATAGGGTGTAATATTGTAGAGATTATTATCAACATCTCTGGTTTTAAATTTATTAAGATATAAATTTTGGTGAGTGCTTTGCTTCGTATTTCTGTCTCTTTTTGTTCAACTCTGGGTCAACCTCAGGCACGATGGATGCAGGACCGAGAGCTGCCAACACAACGTAAGCCGCAGGAAGATGTGATGTGAATCTCACCTTCCCTCGTTCCGTATTCCGCGCTGGTCCTTCATTTTACACGTGGCTGTGGTTCTTCCAAGATTTCAAGGTTTTGGAGGGAAAAGCTTGGTGTGCTCGAAGTCGAATCTCGGCCAATGCTTCTGCGTGTGCAGTCCAATCGAAAGGTGTTTGGGCAGGAAAGGTCACCTGCGGAGGTTCCCAGGCCCGGCTGGCAGACAAAATATCGTGGAAGGTCAAAGGTTCTTGGCAAGCAATGCGTCTACGTATGCAGTGGAATCGTGGGCTGGCAAGCAACAGCCAATAAGGGACTTCCTTTCTGACACTTGCGAGATGTTGACGCGGATCGGCCCGAAACTATCAAGGCCCAACACACATCGCTGCTCACATGACGATGTGTACAAATTCTGATCGAGGGAAGAACAGGAACCCTAGCTCTAGACTAGATCTGGGCTGGTCGGTGGTTGCATGTGTCGCACAGGGCTCGAGGTTCATCCATCGACGTCGGGTTGTCTTGCAGATCCATAAGTTAGCAACGACGTCGTCAAAGCTAGCAACGACGTACTCAAAGCTAGCAACGACGACCTCGAGGACCCCTCAGAGCAACGGAAATCGGAGTGAGCTTTGGCGAGATAAACGGAGCTGGCGTCAAATCAGTGAAATCCGTGTTATCCTTCTGGAGCCTTTTGGCGAGTGCGACCGCGTCGCTTGAAGGTCGAGATCTACGCTCTTCTCTCACATTCCACGACGATCCTAGGACAAGCCTGTGATATCCTCTGGTGCGTCATCTCTCTGCCCGTCAAAATTGTCGGGGTTCACACGATCGTTGCTTTCGGCGATATTTGATGTCATTTTTCTCGCTTACCACGTCAACCCCGGTGAAGTTCATTCCTTGCATCCTCGCACGTACCTGACTATCCCGTTTTTGTCTTCTCCGATTCGGACTTTCAGAAACCTCTCAAACCCAGACAAACCATGGCTCCACCCGAAGGTTCGCTCGGTGGATCCACGGCTTACTTAGGCCACGATAGTGTCGTCTCGCGACGCGGCGTGATTGACGCAGATGGAATCGGGGAAATTTCTAAAAAGGCCGCGCCGCCGCTCGTGAACACGGATTTCACCGCGACGCGTCAAGAGTACCTCTTCAAGCCGCCGCGCTGGATCGACACGTGGCTCGTGGCGCAGCTTAATCACCCCAGGGACGCGCCACTGGCTTATGCTACCTTCAACATCCTCTGCATGAGCGTGCCGGCAGCTCTGGCCGTCATCTTGATAACCACGCCTGGGCTTGGCGGGGTGGGCGGGTGGAAGGGGAACCTGATCGGAGCGACGTACATGGTTCTGCATTACGTGCTCTTCATGCAACGATACATGCTCTCTCTGCACTTCTCCGAGCATCTCATGGTACGACGGCGCTGTGGCTGCGTGCCTGTGTGGGTTTAAGCCGACGTGCCCGCGTTGCATCGTGCGGTGCAATGCTGAGTTCTCGCGGATCTGAAAGGGTTTTCCGGCGGCACATTTGAAAACGGATCTTTAGGTCTGAGTTCCATCGAGAGCATGCGTGGAAGGGTGAGTTCGAACAGAGAGGAGCAGAGAGAATCGGATATAGTTCGATCCGGGAGGATCAGATCTGACTGAATCTTGACAAAAAGTGGCACTCGATGCCGACGTGGCCGTTGTAGCTATCGAGCGACGTGCAGCGTCACGCCCGGCCTGCAAATCATTTTCTCTCACTCGTTGTTTCGTTCTCCGTCTCCTTTTCGAATCAGTCGCAGTAACCTGTGCTTGATCCCTCGGGTTGAAACGTACCGGCCTGCATGAGTGAACCTCTTGTTGAGTCCCTCTCTCTCTCGATCGGCGCTTCTCTCACTGCTCTTCAAACCTCTTTGTTCCCTCGCTGCGCGCCGCAGATCTACAAGAAGACGTTCGCGGGGAGGCTTCTGTCGCACGTGCTGCCCACGTTCGTGTCGATTTTGTTCGGCGTTGCGCCGGGCTTCTATCGCCTGCACCACTGCATCATGCACCACGTTGTGAGTATTTTCTCTCCCCATCCTGCTTCCCTCCTCCTGCTCCCTTCGCCCTTCTCCCACCCCCTGTTTCCCTCCCCCCGCTCCCCCCACCCTGTTCCCCCCACGCTGCTCCCTTCACTCCTCTCCTTTCAAGTCATTCCCTCCTTGCCTGATCGCGCCTGTGTGCCGCTGCGCCGCTGTGCGTGCAGGAGAACAACCTGTACCCCAACGATCTCTCGTCCACGGAGCCCTACCAGCGCGACAACTTCCTCCACTTCGTCGTGTAAGCGCCCTTCCCTGCTCTGCTCTCTGCCGCCACCTTCCACATTTGCTGTGCCGCCTCCTTCCACCTCTGCTGTGCTCCCTCCTCGATTCCGTGCTTTGCTCCCTCCTCCCCGGCCGCTGCGCCCCGATCGCTGCTCTCTTACTGACGCTGCCCATCCCAGGCAGTGCCTCAGCTCATCTCTCCCCCTCCCGTCCCCTCTCTCTCCGTCCTCAGTCTTCGCTCATCTTTCTCCCTTACCCCCCCCCCCCCCCGCCCCTCCGCTGTCTCGCCTCTTCCCCGTTCCCGCGCTCTGTTTCGCATCCCCCCCCGCGCGCGCGTGTGCTCTCCGCCCGCGCAGGTACTGGGTGCGCTTCTGGCTGCTGTCGCCGTTCGAGATGCCGCTGTACGCGTTCCGCACGCGGCGATACGGCGCGTGCGTGAAGAGCGCCGTCTCCATCTCCCTCTACTCCTCCCTCCTCCTGCTCTTCTTCGTCGCGCCTATTGCCACGCTATGGGTGAGTCAAGTCGCGCGGGGAGGAAAGCGGGAGGAAGTGGGCACGGTTTAAAGCGGAGGGGGAATGTGAGGCACACTGGAAGATCCTCACAAGGCTGTACATGAGATCCTACTTTGGAATGGAAGTAGCATCGGCGGTTTGCCCAACTCCCATGCACTTGTTCAGCTTTACCCAAATCTTGCTGAGGCGTCCCACCCCACCATGCCGCACTCATCTCTCTCCTCTCCCCTTGCCCCTCGCCCCTCGCCCCTCTCCCGTTCCATCTTTCCCCCCTGTATCTGCTACTCTTCCGTCCTCCCCTTCCTTTCCCTGACTACGCGGCGCCGTGGGCGGCAACAGGTGGTGTTCATGCCCTTCTGCCTGACGTCGTTCCTCATCATGTTCGGCAACTTCAGCCAGCACATTTTCATCGACCCCAACAACTCCCGCAGCAACTACGCCCTCACGTACGCTCCGCACTCCCTCCCTCCCCCTCTTCTCCCTCTCGTTCTCTCTCCTCCCTCCTTCCCTCACTCCCTCCCTCCCTCACTCCCTCCCTCCCTCCCTTCCCACTCCCTCTCTCCCTCCCTCCTTCCCTTCTGCTGCATGTTGTTCGCCGTCCTTCCATCCTCCTCTGCCATCTGCGCCAACCTTGCTGCTTCTCTGTGCCACTCCCTGTGCCGTCCCTGCCATACCCACCGAAGATTCCCCTCAATCCAACTCGTGCCACTGACGCCTGTCGTGCATGCTCGTGTGTGTGCGCGTGTCCCCACCCGCAGCTACAACTGCATGAACGCGCCGGACAACCAGAAGACCTTCAACGACGGATACCACATTCTGCACCACGCCAACTCGCAGATCCACTGGTACGCATGCCCCTCACATGCCCGCACACACCATACATTACCGCACCCTGCCATACGTGTTTTGCCTTCTGTGCTCTGTGATGCTCTCACGTGCCCCCACATGCCCTCATGTGCCCTCACATGCCCACACATGCTCTCACATGCTCTCACATGCCCTCACATGCCCCGACATGAACCTCATGTGCCCTCACGTACCCTCACATGCCCTGCCATACGTCCATGCCCAGCCCAGTAACTTTCTGCGCGTCCCTGCCCATCTCTCTGCCCCACCTTCTCAACCCTCCCCCTCTCCGTACCCGCCGTCTCCACCACTCTTGTTTCATGCTCCATCCGCTCATCTCCCCTGGTTCATGCCGTTTACCCTGGGCATGCAGGCTGGACCTGCCGCATCGTTTCATGGAGACGCTGGACGTGCATGCGAGGGAGGTCGCCATTGTGTTCCATCGCCTTCTCACCTCCATCCCCCCCTCTCCCCTGCTTCCTCCTCTCTCCCGCCCCTTGTTTGAACCACTGCAGGCTGGACCTGCCGCACCGCTTCATGGAGACGCTGGACGTGCATGCGAGGGAGGACGCCATTGTGTTCCGCGAGCTGCACTTCATTGATGTCGGCATCCTCGTCTTCACCGGCCAGCTCAAGAAACTCGCCACCTAGTACGTCGTGCCTTGCTGTGCTGTGCTGTGCTGTGCTGTGCTGTGCTGTGCTGTGCCTTGCTGTGCTGTGCCGTGCCATGCTGCGCTGTGCCATGTGTGTATTATTCATGCCATGTCATGCCGTTCCTTTCCATCCCTTGTCGCGCCAAGCCCTGCCCTGCCGTGCATCCGATGCGCTTCCCCTTGTTCTTTCAGCCTCCTTCCCCCCCTCGCTTCCCCCGTTCCCATTCTCAAGCCTCTCCTTTCGCTTCCCTCACAAGCACATGGCCCCATCTCAGGGTCCCTCCGTTTCTGTTTGATCCGTCCCCATCTCTTCCTCCTCATACCATCCGCTCCTCTGCTCACTCCACTCCCTCCCGCTGCCGTCTCTCCCTCGCCTCTTCCCATGTTCCACCCCCTCCTTCCGCCACTGTGCTCCTCTCTCTGGTCAGCTATATGAACATCGGGCAGCTGAAGCGCACACAGGAGGAGCTGGTTGTGATATTCAAGCAGCGCCCTGCCCCTTGCTCCGCATGCCATCCTTTCCCCCGCTCACTCCTCTCCTCCCACCACCGTCTCTCCCCGCTCCTCCCCCCATGCAGCTATGTGAACATCGGGCAGCGGCAGTGCACACAGGAGGAGCTGGTGCAGATGCAACGAGCGCCGTATGAGACGACTCGGAAGTCTCCTAACCCCCCTACCCCACCCCCTCCCTCTGAACTATGCTTCTCTCTCTGTATTCAGCTATGTGAACATCGGGCAGCCGCAGCGCACACAGGAGGAGTTGGTGGAGATGTTCAAGGAGCGCCTCAAGCCCATCAAGCCAGGCAGCGCCAGCAAGGGCAAGGCGCAGTGAGGGAGCGTTGGATGTCTGAGTGCTTGGCATACTGAAGGGAGGTGTGCTTGGTAGATATACTGTCAAATGTTGAACATTGATATGATAGGCTGTAGTGAGTTGCACTCTAGGGGGTACAGTTTCTAGGGTTGCTTATTTGTACTCCATTCGTTTCTATTCCAACCATTCCGTTGCTAACCTCTCTTGAGATGGTATCAGAGCAGGACCGTTCCTAGCCCGTTCCTAGCCTAGTGTTCACCCTCCGCGCCCTCCGCGCCTAGCTCGCGCCCTCCGCGCCCTCCGCGCTTAGCTCGCACCTCCGCACCCATTGTGCCTCCGCGCCTAAACCGCGCCACTCCAACCTCCGCGCCTAGCCCGCGCCCTGCCCCTAGCCCGCGCGACGCCCGTAGGCTCTGCCCCAGCCCGTCGCGACGCCCGTAGGCTCTGCCCCAGCCCGTCGCGACGCCCGTAGGCTCTGCCCCAGCCCGTCGCGACGCCCGTAGGCTCTGTCCCAGCCCGTCCCGACGCCCGTAGGCTCTGCCCCAGCCCGTCGCGACGCCCGTAGGCTCTGCCCCAGCCCGTCGCGACGCCCGTAGGCTCTGCCCCAGCCCGTCGCGACGCCCGTAGGCTCTGCCCCAGCCCGTCGCGACGCCCGTAGGCTCTGCCCCAGCCCGTCGCGACGCCCGTAGGCTCTGCCCCAGCCCGTCGCGACGCCCGTAGGCTCTGCCCCAGCCCGTCACGACGCCCGTAGGCTCTGCCCCAGCCCGTCGCGGCGCCCGTGCGCCCTGCCCGTTGCCCTCGCGCGGCCCGTACACCCTAGCCCGTCGCCCCAGCCTTCGACCTAGCCCGTATTCCCACCGTCAAACCGCCCTCCCCGCCCATTCCCACCGTCAAAACCGCCCTCCCGCCCATTCCCACCGTCAAAACCGCCCTCCCGCCCATTCCCACCGTCAAAACCGCCCTACCCGCTCATTCCCACCGTCAAAACCGCCCTCCCCGCCCATTTCCACCGTCGCAAACTCCCCCCCCCGCCCCTCTCTTCCTGTTACCCACCCTTGGCCCGCGCCCTAGCCCCGCCACCGCCTTGTGCGCGGGGCCCTCCCCAGCTCTACTGACACTGGTCTATCACCTAGCGGCTGGCAGCCGCTCTCTCTCGCCGCCCGCCTAGGTTCGAGCCGTTTAGCCGCTAGTATCGCGCCCCTAGCCGTTGTAGCTGGAGATCCTCCGTTTCACGTCTAGCCTAGGTCACTCAGTGCTCCTAGCCTCTCACTCCTCCGTTCTCCTTCCTGGCGCTCCGTAGGTTTCCTCCTCGTTCTTAGCTCAACCTCTGCCGAGCTCCAGCCGCCTCTAGCATGGCATTAGTCATGGAGTCTCGTCGCCTCCGTTTCGACGCGGAGGGACGCCCGATAGCGTTTAGCACCTGGCAGCGCCAGACCACGCGCTTCCTCACCAGCCAGCGGCAGGACGGCGCCACTCTGTGGGCTCACGCGTCTGGTGCCCTACAGGCCCCCCCGTCCCCCGCCGCCCTGCCGACCGCCCCGGAGCCGACCCCTACGGCCCAGGCGGACTACGACCGTCGGGTCCTGGCCAGGGACGTGTGGCTCTCGCGTGACGCAGCCGCCGCTCTCACTCTGTCGGAGCTTCTCCCCCCGACTGAGGCCGCCCACTTTGACCAGGTGGAGACTGCACACGGGGTTTGGGAGGCTATTGTTGCTCGCTACTCCACCCCCTCCTCTGCCTCCCTCAGTCGCCTCCTCATGCCGTTTGTGTTTCCCGACCTAGGCTCGTTTGCGACTATTTCCGACCTAGTGACTCACCTCCGCTCGCTTGACGCCGGTTTCCGCGCTGCCTGTACCGACGCACAGCTTCTTGTTGCTCCCCCCCCCATGTGGCTCACTGTTCACTGGTTAGTCACCCGCCTCCCTGACCGCCTTGCCACTGCCCGCGACGCGCTTCTTCAGAAGCACCCCACTGAGCTCACTATCGACCTCCTAGCGACTGCTCTAGGGACCATCGAGAGCAGTCTCCTCACCGTTGCCTCCGCCACTGATGCGGTGGCCCCCCGTCTCTTTGCGGGGTGTGCCGCCCCTCACCTTCCCACTTTCACCGCTACCCGCGCTTCTGCTGCTGTGTCGGTCTCTGAGGACACTGCTGCCGTTTCTGCCGCAGACTGGCAGAAACGGGGCAAGAGTGGCAAGAAGGGCGGGAAGGGGGGAGGTGGGGGCGGTGGAGGTGGCGGAGGAGGTGGCGGTGGAGGTGGGAGCGGCAGTGGTGGCGGAGGCGGCGGCGGCGGCGGCGGTGGTGCACCAGGGGGAGGGGGCCTTGGAGGAGGTGCAGGACAGACAGGCCCACCCACAGGTGGTGGCCCGACCGGTGGGGGCGTTGCCCCCCAGCAGCAGCAGCCACAGCAGCACCAGCCACAGCAGGGACAGCAGCAGCAGCTGGGACAGCAGCAGCAGCAGGCACCGCAGCAGTTCCAGCAGTGGGGGCCCCCGCTGCAGTGGGGTCCGCAGCAGCACTGGGGTCCCCCGCCGCAGTGGGGTCCGGGAGGCCCTGGGAGCACCGGCCGCAGCAGCAGCTCTTCCAGCTGGGCCCCTCGCCCCCCTCGCCGTGACGCTGGCCCCTGCACCCACTGGTGCGTCACCGGGCCGGGCAGCCCCTGTCTCTGTGGTCGCGACGACCACTCTGCCGCGCGGTGCTTCCGCCGCCTCGACGACCTCTACCGGGCTCGTTGGGGCCCTCTGGCGGTCACGCCTCGCTGGTCTCGTCTGTTAGCCCGTAAGATTGATGTCTTTGATCTGTCCATGGACGATGCGCGTAAGCATGCTTTGTATGTTGATGCTGACTTTAGTGCTGATGGATCTGTGTGCTCGCGTGTTCGTAGGTTAGCCTGCTTGCCTCCTGCTAGTGTAGCCTTGTGCCTGTCTAGCTTAGGTGCTTGTGTTGCTGCTCTAGGTGCTTGTATAGCGACTGGGTCTGGTGACCCTCCGGCTGAGGCCTCTCTGTCGTTCACGCTGGACTCGGGCGCGTCTCAGTGCTTCTTCCGCGACCACACGACCCTTACGCCACTCCTCACACCTGTGTCGGTGGCTCTGGCTGATCCTACCTCTGGACCAGCCGTTGCGCGTAGCTCCACCACCCTCCCGTGCCCTGTGGTCCCCTCTGGTGTCCTGTGCGGCCTCCACATCCCCTCGTTCACTCGGAACTTGGTGGGTGTTGGATACCTCCAGGACAGGGGGATCACGGTTACCTTCGTGGGGGGTGGGTGGACTGCAGTCTGTACAGACGCTACCACAGGTGCTGTTCTGGCCACGTTCACCAGGGAGCCCCGCTCCGGTCTCTACGTCCTCCACACCGAGCGCTCCCCGGTCGCGTCCTCCCCTCAGGTCGTTGCGTCACCTCCGGCCCAGGTCCCCAGTCCAGTTGCTGTGTCTAGCCAGGTAGTAGTGTCCGGTCCGGTCGCTGTGTCCAGTCCAGTCGCTGCGTCTTGCTCCTGTCGCTCTCTCACCCACTGCACCGTCCTGTGGCACCACCGCCTTGGCCACCCGTCGCTCCCTCGCCTACGTGGCATGCTCAGTCAGGGACTTGTCTCAGGTCTCCCACGCACCTTCCCGTCGCTCCCTCTCTCGCCTGCCCCTCCTTGCTCTCCGTGCGTCGCCGGTCGCTTACGCGCCACTCCCCACTCCTCCTCCCTTCGTCCGGCCACCGCTCCCTTCGAGACTCTCCACTTGGACGTCTGGGGCCCTGCCCCGACGCAGGGGTCTGGGAGGGAGCGTTACTTTCTGGTGGTCGTCGACGACTTCTCCAGGTACACCACAGTGTTCCCTCTTGCGAAGAAGTCCGAGGTGACTGCTACGCTGATCAGGTGGCTTCTAGCCACTGAGGGCACTCGTGGTCGTCGAGTCAGTTGTCTCCACTCCGACCGTGGGGGCGAGTTTCGCTCCGGCATTCTCGGCGGATTCTGCGGCGAACAGGGCATCACCCAGTCCTGGACGCTGCCAGAGTCCCCACAGCAGAATGGGGTTGCTGAGCGCCGCATAGGCTTGGTCATGGACATCGCCCGCACGTCCATGATCCATGCCCGTGCGCCCCATTTTCTGTGGCCCCACGCGGTTCGCTACGCCGCACACCAGCTGAACCTCCAGCCGCGTGTCTCGCGGCCCGAGGTTTCACCGACCCGTCTTTGGACTGGTTCCCCTGGTGTCGGGTCGGCCTTTCGAGTCTGGGGCTGCCTTGCACTTGTTCGCGACACCTCCGCGGACAAGCTCTCGGCACGCGCCGTCCCCTGTGTCTTCCTTGGTTTCCCAGTGGACTCTGCCGACTGGTCCTTTTACCACCCTCCCCTCCACCAGTTCCTCGACTCCCGTGACGTCCGGTTTGACGAGTCCGTGTCCTACTACACCCAGTACCCCTGTCGAGGTCTCCCGGTACCCCCTCCCCCTCTTTTCCTCGCACCCTCTCCTCCTCCTGCTCCCGCTCCTCCGGTACCCCCGCCCCCCCCTGGTCCTGCCCCGTCTGGTGTGTCCCACGTTACCCCTCTACCCTCGGTCGCGCGTCAGGTAGCGTCTCCCTCCCCGCAGTCCTCCTCACAGTCCCCTCAGCAGCCTTCGGCACTTCCGCGACAGGTTACTGTGGACTCGGTTGGTGTTGGAGCTGGAGGTGCAGCCACTGGCGGTGCTCGGTCTGGGGGTACTCGGTCGCGGGGTGCTGGAGCTGGAGGTGCTGGCGCAGGTGGCGCTAGCTCTGGGGGTGCTGGAGCTGGAGGTGCTGGCGCAGGTGGCGCTAGTTCTGGGGGTGCTGGAGCTGGAGGTGCTGGCACTGGTGGTGCTAGTTCTGGGGGTGCAGGAGCTGGAGGTGCTGGCACTGGCGGTGCTAGTTCTGGGGGTGCTGGAGTTGGAGGTCCGGGCACTGGAGGTGCTGGTTCTGGGGGTGCTGAGTCTGAGGAGTCTGACCCTGGTTCTGTGGAGTCCACTCCACCTCCCCACCGCCACGACACACGACTCCAGGCTGCCCGCCGGCGTGAGCGTGAGGAGCAGGAGCGGTTGGAGAGGGAGCGGCAGGAGCTGCGGGTACTGGACCTTCTGGAGCAGCAGCGGCAGCAGCAGCAGCAGCAGCAGCAGCAGCAGCAGCAGCAGCAGCAGCAGCAGCAGCAGCAGCAGCAGCAGCAGCAGCAGCAGCAGCCGCAGCAGCAGCCGCAGCAGCAGCAGCCGCAGCCGCAGCCCCCGCCGCAGCAGCAGCAGCCGCAGCCGCCACCGCAGCTTCCTCTGGAGCGGCGGTTGTTCCCACCTGTGAGTGGCCTGCGGGCCCTTGGTTTTTCCTCCTCTCCTCCTGTCCGCTCCCAGTCTCCTCCTGTGTTTGTTCCTCCGTTGCCTCCTCCTGACGACCGTCCGGCGGTCTGGACTTCTCCTCCTCCCCAGTCTCCTCCTCCTTCGGTCCGTCGCGACTTGGTCACTCGTTGTACTCCGCGTGCTCGTCACTCGTCCCCTGTTACTGACCTCCACACTGCCCTCCTTTGTACGTCTCGTCGTCGTTCTCCTTCTCCTGTGTCCGTTCTCCCGTCTCCTCCTCCGTCCTCTCTCCCAGCCCTCCCCACTCCTATCACTGACTACTACCGCACTGTTCGTCCTGTTGCCGCACGTGTCCTCGCCACTCTTGTCACCGACTCTCGTTTCCCTCCGTCGTCGGTCTCTGCTCTTACTGCCGCTGTCGCTGAGTTTGCTGCCGCCAGCCGCCTTGACTACGCCACCCGTGTGGTGCCAGCTCCTCCCTACCGTCCTCTGTCCGTCGGGGGTGGGTTTGCCCTTGGCTGTGACGTCCTAGAGGACAGAGAGTCTGAGCTGGAGTACTGGGCAGCCGCTTCTCCCTCTGTGTGTGCCATGCTGCTCTCCCCTGAGGGAGACCCCGACGCCCTTGACATACCGACTCCTCGCACTTACCGCGAGGCAGTGTCAGGGGCGTGGGCCTCTCAGTGGAAAGCGGCTATGGACTCAGAGTTGGCGTCTTGGAGATCCACAGGCACCTACGTCGACACAGTTCCGCCTCCCAGGGCGAACGTAGTCGATGGCATGTGGCTCTTCAAGGTGAAGCGGCCGCCTGGAGCACCGCCGGTGTTCAAGGCGCGCTACGTGGCTAGGGGCTTCAGTCAGCGTGAGGGAGTTGATTTCTTCCAGACCTTCGCCCCGACCCCGAAGATGACTACTCTTCGGGTGTTACTCCACATAGCAGCGCAGCGAGACTACGAGCTGCACTCTCTCGACTTCTCCACTGCGTTCCTCCAGGGCAGACTACACGAGGAGATCTGGCTGCGCCGCCCTCCTGGCTTCACTGACACCTTCCCACCTGGGACCCAGTGGAGCCTGAGACGGCCAGTCTACGGTCTCCGCTAGTCGCCCCGTGAGTGGCACGACACTCTTCGCTCCACGCTTCGTGACCTTGGGTTCAGCCCGTCCTCCGCCGACCCGTCGCTGTTTGTTCGAGCGGGTTCTACTCCTTTCTTTATCCTTGTCTACGTCGACGACTTGGTGTTTGCTACAGCAGACAGGGCAGCCCTGGCTCAGGTGAAGTCCGAACTGCAGAAGTGACACAAGTGCACTGACCTGGGTGAGCTGCAGCGTTACCTTGGCTTGCAGATCACCCGGGACAGAGCCGCTCGCACCATCACACTGACTCAGTCACACATGGTGCAGCAGGTCCTTCGGCGGTTCGACTTCCAGTTCTCCACCACTCAGCCCACTCCTCTTGCTGTTGACCACAGACTCACGGGCCCCTTTCCTGACGAGCCCTTTGAGTCCAGTGGACCCTACGCAGAGCTGGTGGGCTGCCTCATGTACCTGATGACTTGTACTCGACCGGACCTCGCCTTTCCCCTCAGTATCCTTTCTCGCTTTGTTGCGACTGGGAGACACCGCCCTGTCCACTGGACAGCTGCTGTGAGGGTGGCGAAGTACCTGGCGACTACATCAGGCATGGGGCTTGTGCTTGGAGGGACTCGGCCAGTGGCGTTGACTGGTCACTGTGACTCTTCCTACGCTGACGACGTGGAGACCCAGCGCTCGACTCAGGGTTACTGCTTCAGTCTGGGAGCTGGTGCTGTGTCGTGGAGGTCTACACGGTCGTCGTCTGTGGCTACTTCCAGTGCAGAGGCAGAGATCTACGCGGGTGCCATGGCGGCACAGGAGCTTCGCTGGTTGACCTTCTTGCTCGCCAACCTTGGTGAGCGGCCTCGCTCTGCACCGACCTTGTACGCTGACAACAAGGCCATGATCCTCCTGTGTCGAGAGCCTCGACTGGAGAGCAGAGTGAAGCATATTGACGTGAGGTACTTCCTCCTGCGAGAGCTGCAGCGACGCGGCCAGGCACGCCTGGACTTTGTGGCCTCAGAGGCCAACACTGCAGACGTCTTCACCAAGGCCTTGGCGCTTGGTGACCACCACAGGTTCTGTGTGCAGTTGGGGCTAGTTGAGGTAGGCCCTCGGTTGCTGTAGTCCTGTTGCTTGCTCTGCTTGATGTGCCTTGTATTTATATCCTAGTGAACTCTTGAACTGGCCTTGTGGCCGCTTGCTTGCGCTCGGAATTTGTGTGGTGTCCTTGAGATCCACCCTGAGCTTGTCTTGGTTCTTGCTTTGACTGGTCTTGTGACCGTTTGTTTACCTTGCTTGCTTTGATGCCCCTCACTTAGCCTATGGGGGTGTGTCAAATGTTGAACATTGATATGATAGGCTGTAGTGAGTTGCACTGTTAGGGGGTACAGTTTCTAGGGTTGCTTATTTGTACCCCATTCGTTTCTATTCCAACCATTCCGTTGCTAACCACTCTTGAGATATACGTATGTGGGACGATATGCAGCGTGGGGTGTTTTTTGAGGGAGCTTCGTAGCTGGTCTTGGGCCATAGCAGTGCATACCACCATGGCTTGTGCTGCAGTACAGCAGTGTGTATGCTAATTTTGCAATGCTCTCCATTTCTTAGATTGTTTAGGATGGGTAAGAGGACGGAGGGGAGGGAGGGAGTGGGGAAAGGGAGGAGAAGGAAGAGGCTGGACGATGTGGCGGTTGTGGCCAGACGCAGGGTCACGGTGTGTTGCACCAAGCTGGTGTGATAGTATACCCCTCTCTGGTTTTGTCCGATGGTTCATGCTGATTTTGCAGTGTGCTTTCTTCCCAGAGTTGCTACAGGAAAGATAGTAGGAATATTCCTCTGATTCATTAAAATAATTTCAGTGTGTTACATCATGACCATCGCCTGGGGTGTCTTATGTGTTGGAAACAAGTGATCTAAGCGCCTCTGTCGTGTCGAAACACTAAGTCGTAAACGAAGCGAAACACAGCGAAGCATCAGCGAGTCAACCCTCGGAGGTTGAACAACTGCTGGAGGTTACGCGAAAGTCAAAGGTCAGCGACCTTTGACCTGACCAGTACAGCGCGACAGCAAGGACAAACAACTGACTCGTTACTGAGCAGTTGCCCGAGTCGTCACTGTATCGAACCGCAACAGCAAACAGTAAAACAGTTATTAGCTATAACCTTTCATATTCCCTTGTACTCTTATAAAAGCTTGTATCTCTTTGTTTTAATCAATCTACTTTGCCCTCACATACCAGCGCAAGGTGGTTCACAGACTTATTATTAAAACGCTTCCGCTATTACATCATTCTTACCTGAGTTTAGTCCTGCAAAGATCCTAAGGGCTTTTTCTCAGCCCAACATTATGTACCTTATCTCCAGACAAGTAGATAGGACATTTCCTGCAACAGGTCACTCAAATAGCGACAACAATTCGCGGCCAGGCAGTTCGAAAGGCAAGGACTTGGTGACACAGTTACGTAGGAAATGTGAGGAGCAGCAGCCCATTTGTGTCCCATACTCTGCATTGAGGAAATATGGATGCTGCCTCTTGCACTGTACAGTATCTGAGATCACTCTTGGTCAGAGTTTCCCCTTCTGAGGGTTTGACAAGACATAGCCTCGCGAATCTGTTAAAACAGAGTGTAAAAATACACGTCAGCTTCGACCCATATCTGGGTGCACGGCTGTATTCAGTATAATGACCCCATGTGAACCTTGCGTCGAGTGCGTTTCTCTGCACAGCACCCCATGTCAGAAGGCAACACACAGCGAACCTGTCGCAACAAACTAAACTAACTAGCTTGACCTTCCCCCTCCATTCATTCACACTTCAAATTTGCACCATTCCCTTTTCATTCTCTCTTTATTCGCGCCACCACTGCTCTGAGCGTCCTGAGCAGGGCCCGGGGTTGGTGCAACTGCACCCTTTGACTGGCGAGGCTGAGTGGGTGGGAAGGCTCGTAGGGGCTGAAAGAGGCGTCTGCCAGGAAGAGGTGGTAGTTGAGGCGGCACGCGTCGGCTAGCAGGTGGAACGTCGGGTCGCCCTCGCTTGATACGCGCAACTCGATGACTGTGGCGCCTGGAGGGGAAGGGTGAGGAGGGAGGCGAGGGAGGAGGGTGGGGGGAGGGTGAGGGTGAGGGTGAGAGTGAGGAGTGTGGGGAGGAGGGGTTCACGCAACCAAGCCGTTCGTCTCGCAAGGCTGAGTGGGTGGGAAGGCTCGTAGGGGCTGAAAGAGGAGTCTGCCAGGAAGAGGTGGTAGTTGAGGCGGCACGCGTCGGCTAGCAGGTGGAACGTCGGGTCTGCCTCGCTTGCTACGCGGAGCTCAATGACTGTGGCTCCTGGAGGGGGAGGGGTGAGGAGAGGAGAGGAGCATGGGGATGAGGAGGAGCGCGGAGAAGAGGGGTTGGGGGGTGGGGGGGTGAGCAGCGTGGGGAAGAGGAGTGCAGAGGGAACTTATGAGGCGCTTAGACTGTGGTGACTGGAAGGGGAGGGGTGAGGAGCGTGGGGAGGAGGGGTCGGGGTGGGGGGGGAAGGGTGAGTGGAGTAAGGTGGAAGATTTGGAGACATGGTGAAGGGAGTGGAGGTGAGCAGGAGAGTGGAGCAGCACAGCACCACCAAAACAGAAGACTACCGTAAGCAAGCAGAGAGCCTCACCCGGGGGCATGAAGACCATATCAGGCAGCACAGTCCCATGAGCAGCCACCAGCAGCGGAGCCACAGCAAGAAACACGCAACAGCACGAAGCCTAGCCTAAGCAAGCAGAGAGTCTCACCGGGTGGCATGAAGACCATATCAGGCAGCACAGTCCCATGAGCCGCCAGCAGCAGTCAAGCGGCAGAGTGTAACATACCAGCAAGCAGCACCCAGCAGAAGAGCAGACTAAGCAGGCCAAGAGTCTCACAGGGTGGCATGAAGACCATATCAGGCAGCACAGACCCATGCGCCGCCACCAGCAGTAAAGCGGCAGAGTGTAACATACCAGCAAGCAGCACCCAGCAGAAGAGCAGACTAAGCAGGCCAAGAGTCTCACCGGGTGGCATGAAGACCATATCAGGCAGCACAGACCCATGCGCCGCCACCAGCAGGCGAGCTCTTCCAAACAGAGCCCTGCGCTCCCCCACACGCATGCTGCCTTGCCGGTACTCCACCACCCGCCCCTGCCCCGCCCACTGCTGCAGGCGCTGCAGCAGTTCCAAGGAGTGCACGAGCGGGCGAGGGATGGATTTGGGGGCGGTGGCGTTGAATGAGTTACTTTCAGTCGCCTGCTGCTGCTGTGGCTGCTGCTGCTGCTGCTGCCTCTGCGGCTGCTGCTGGTCCTGTTGCCCTTCCTGTTGCCGCCGCTGTTGCCGCTCTTCAGGTGGATGTTCAGGTGAGACTTCATTCATGTCCCATGGTGCATCCACCCCCACCACTACCACCCAGTCGGCTCCAGGAGAGAAGTCTTGAGAGTGCGTGGGGGGAGGGGAGAGGATGGTGGAGTCTGCTGGGGGTGGAATTACAGGGGAGAGGAGAGAGGAGGGGACAGGAGAGAGGGAGATACGTGGAGGGAAAGGCACACACTGTGTTCGCCTGAAGAGTCAGAGTGATGCTCTGTGATTAGTGTTGGCAAGTACGCCTACAGACCCCTAGGCAAGGCGGGGAGAGGAGAGCACACACGAGACTCCAGGAGTGCGGGCAGGTACTCAGATAGATGTGTTTTTTTAAAATTCTTAAAGGACAATTTCAGACAAGTTTGCAATCAGGCTGTTGCTCTGTGACATAATGGGCCGTCATGGACCATCATGGACCATCATGGACCATCATGGACCATCATGGACCATCATGGACCATCATGGACCATCATGGACCATCATGGACCATCATGGACCATCATGGACCATCATGGGCCATCATGGGCCATCATGGGCCATCATGGGCCATCATGGACCATCATGGGCCATCATGGGCCATCATGGGCCATCATGGGCCATCATGGGCCATCATGGGCCATCATGGGCCATCATGGGCCATCATGGGCCATCATGGGCCATCATGGGCCATCATGGGCCATCATGGGCCATCATGGGCCATCATGGGCCATCATGGGCCATCATGGGCCATCATGGGCCATCATGGGCCATCATGGGCCATCATGGGCCATCATGGGCCTTCATGGGCCTTTCAGGCAAGGCCTCTTAACGGGGCAGGGTGAGGGGGGAGGAGCACGCACGTGGTGGCAGGAGCGGCGGCGGGTGCTTGGGCAGCAGATGCTGCGAGCGCAGGTGCTGCCACATGGCCCTGCTGGGCCGCCCACAGCGCTGCTGCAGTGGCTGTGATGGGTGGGCCGTGGAGGGTGGGAAAAGGTAAGGAGGACACTTTTGAGAATACAATGTGATTCAGCAGCCACTGCAACGCGCGTAAGCGGTGCTACATGGCCCTGCTGGGCCGCCCACAGCGCTGGTGCAGTGGCTGTCATGGGGAGGGGGGGCGAGGGGCGAGGGGAAAGGGAAGAGGGGAGAGGGTTGAGGGGCGAGGGACGAGGGGCGAGCGGCGAGGGGCGAGGGACGAGAGGCGAGGGACGAAAGAAGCCAAAGGGTAAGAAAGAATCGCGTTCTCAAAAGAGGATGTTGTGAGACATGTTATGACAGAAGTTCAAGACGACTCTCTGGTCTCTCAGGACGAGTTGCAAGACGATGTCTCTTGGGTCTCTGGGGAAGAGTTGCACGGAGCAGGAGAGGGAGCATCAAAGCCATGCATGAGCAAGCGCTGTGAGGAGAAGGAAGAGCTTCAGAGCAACACGCACCAGGAAGAGCTGTGAGGAGAGGGGGGAGAGAGAGAGAGCAAAGCAACACGCAAAGCAACACGCACCAGGAAGAGCCTTTCCGCAAAGAACAGGCTTCCTTCCTGCACCTCATGCACCTCCATGCTCCCCAGCCTCCTTTCTTCTCCCGTGCTCCCAGCACTTCTCTCCCTTTCCATCTGCTCCTCTGTTTTTTGGTGTGACTCAGGAGGGCCAAGCGCCATCTCTCCACGCTCCTCTGCTCCCCCTGCTCTTCCTGCTGCGCTGCTTTCTGTGTGCCCTTGTAAGAACGCCACAGCGCCCATCGCCACTGCCTGCTCCCACTGACTCACGCCCACACTCTCCTGCTGCTTGCTGCTGCTGCCGCTGGCCCCATTGCTGCTACTGCTGCTACTGCTGCTGCTGCTGCTGCTGTCACTGCTGCTGCCGTCATTGCTGCCACCGCTCCCCACCGCACCAGCATCAGCAGCGCCCTCATTGGAAACAGAAAGAGGGCCGGAGAACGCAACCGGAATGCGGGAGGAGGAGGGGGGGAAGGAGGCGAGGAGAGGGGAGAGAGAGAGCGTGGCAGGGAGCAGGTGAAGCAGGGCGGCACGGTTGCTACAGCCAAAGGGGTCCACAAGAGAGATGAGGGCGGGAAAGTGGGTAACCATTGTTGGAGGAGGAGGAATTTCCTTTCCTTGACTTGCTCTTCTTTTTGTTCCTTTTCTTCTTCTCCGTCTCTTCCCTCGTCGCCGTCTTTCTCCTTTCTTCACCTTGCCACTTACGCTTTCTCCTCCTCCCCCCATTCGTTTCCTATCTGTCTGTCTGGAAATCCGTTTCTGCTGTCCACTCTGTCCCTCCTGCTCCTGTGCTCTCTGTGCGCTCGCATTCCCTTCTGCTGCCGCTTCTTCTGCAGTGGTTTCTTCAACTTCTTCTATATCTGCCCCATCTGTCCCATCCGCCCCATTTGCCACATCTGGCCCTGCACCAACTGCTGCCATTGCCTCAGTACCAGAATCACTCTCTGCACCCTCGGCAGCACTCACATGGATCCCTCGATCCCCATGACGGTCCCCGCCAGGCCTTTTCCACAGCACACTCAGCAGGCCTCGCCCGCTAATCCTGCTGTCAAGTACCACCCTCCTCTGCCTCTCGTTACCCGCAACAGCAGCAGCAGCAGCAGCAACAGCAGCAGCAGCAGCAGCATCAGCAGCAGCAGCAGCAGCATCAGCAGCAGGTGTGTTTTGAGTCGACTCAAAGCTCAGCAGGCCTCGCCCGCCAGGCCTGCTGTCATGAGCTGCCCTTCTCCGCCTCCCATTACCAGCAACACCAGCAGCAGCAGCACCGCCCGCAACAACAGCAGCAGCTTCAGCAGCAGCAGCAGCATCAGCTGCCTCCCCACCTTCCTCCCCACCTTCCTCCCCACCTTCCTTCCCACCTTCCTCCCCACCTTCCTTCCCACCTTCCTCCCCACCTTCCTTCCCACCTTCCTCCCCACCTTCTTCCCCACCCTCCTCCCCACCTTCCTCCCCACCCTCCTCCCCACCTTCCCCAGCTGCTTCCTCTAACTCCCCCCGTTTTTTGTGATCTTCATCCCTCCCGCGATCAGCAAACTTGGCATTTCCCCTATGCTCGGCAGCTTCTATGCTTGAACCAGCCTTATCTGTGAGGACGGTAGAGCTGGTGTTGGGGCCACCGCCGTGGTAGCCGTTGGGAGTGCCATAGTAGGTGAACTTGGAATTGTCAAAGTGAGCACATGCATTGTAGTCAAATACATGTGTGGCGTTGAACACACGCCCGTGTGCATCCAAGTACACATCGTGCAGCAGCAGCAGCTGGGGGGGAAGAGGTGGGGTGGGGGAAGGAAGGGGGAGAAGAGAGTGGAGATTCGAGGTGGATTTTTGACATTTCCACTTGCCTGTGTTCAGCCCAGCTTCGATTCTGGAGGTGGAATGTGAGGTGTGCACGGAGACATTCCCACTTGCCTTTCTTTGACTTGCTCTTCTTTTCCACTATGGGTGTTATCATGGGAGAATGGGAAGTACCATGCATGGGTACCTTCTTTCTGAGCACGTGACAGCCTGAGAAGGGAACGTGGGCATTGAAATGCAATGTTCCGATATGAGACGTCTCAAAACGTGTGCCCTTTACATAGTGTCCATTTCAACATTACACCCCCCCAGCCCCAGCCCCTCCCCTCCAAGTCCCCACCCCCCATCCACAGAGGCAGCTCCGTCCTTTTCTCACCCCTCACACAGCGCTTATCCACGGTTTCGTACAGGTGCTGGGCACGGACGACTTTTGAGGCGCCTCAAAAGTCCCCCACACAGCGCTTATCTGCGGGGCTCGTACAAGTGCTGGGCACGGACATACCCATTACACCCTCGTCTCCGAAATCTCCCCCTCCCCCCATTCCCCCCTCATCCAATCTCACCTGTGCGCTCCACACGGGCATTTCCACACTGTCCTCACCTCACTCCCCATGCAGCGCTTATCCACAGAATTGCTGCAGGTGCTGGGCACGGACGCACCTACTGCACTCCCATCCAACACTCCTCCACCACCGTGTGCATCCTCTCCCTCCCAACCTCACCTGGGCATCTCCACGTGGGCATCTCCACGCGGGCATCTCCATGCGGGCATCTCCACGCGGGCATCTCCACGCGGGCATCTCCACGCGGGCATCTCCACGCGGGCATCTCCACGCGGGCATCTCCACGCGGGCATCTCCACGCGGGCATCTCCACGCGGGCATCTCCACGCGGGCATCTCCACGCGGGCATCTCCACGCGGGCATCTCCACGCGGGCATCTCCACGCGGGCATCTCCACGCGGGCATCTCCACGCGGGCATCTCCACGCGGGCATATCCACGCGGGCATCTCCACGCGGGCATCTCCACGCGGGCATCTCCACGCGGGCATCTCCACGCGGGCATCTCCACGCGGGCATCTCCACGCGGGCATCTCCACGCAGGCATCTCATCCACCACCCCTTCCACCCAGCATGACGCCACCCTCCTTCCTCCCCTTCCATCCTCACCTGTGCGTTCCACACAGGCAGGGCGGCTGTGTCCTCACTCCCCATGCAGCGCCTATCCGTGGGGTTTTCACATGTGCTGGGCACGGGGAGGCACCCACTGCACCCTCATCCACCACCCCTTCCACTCAGCATGACGCCCCCACCCCCCGAGTCATCATATCCTTACCTGTGCGTTCCACACGGGGAGCGACGCTGTATCCTCGCTCCCCATGCAGCGCCTATCCGCGGGGTTGCTGCAGGTGCTGGGCACGGACGCACCCACAGCACTCTCATCCACCACCCCTTCCACCCAGCATGAGTCATGACGCCATCCCCCCCCACAACATTCCCCCATCCCCTATGTCCTCACCTGTGCGCTCCACACGGGCAGCTCTGCCCTGTCTTCACTCCCCATGCAGCGCTTATCCGCGGGGTTCTCACATGTGGTGGGCACGGACGCACCCACAGCACTCTCATCCACCACCCCTTCCACCCAGCATGAGTCATGACGCCATCCCCCCCCACAACATTCCCCCATCCCCTATGTCCTCACCTGTGCGCTCCACACGGGCAGCTCTGCCCTGTCTTCACTCCCCATGCAGCGCTTATCCGCGGGGTTCTCACATGTGGTGGGCACGGATGCACCCACTGCACTCTCGTCCACCACCCCTTCCACCCAGCATGACGCCACCCCCCCCTCCATCCCCTTTATCCTCACCTGTGCGCTCCACACGGGCAGCTCTGCCCTGTCTTCACTCCCCATGCAGCGCTTATCCGCGGGGTTCTCACAAGTGCTTGGCACGGACGCACCCACTGCACTCTCGTCCACCACCCCTGCCACCCAGCATGACGCCACGTGCGGCATGCCCGGGTACGTGTATGCGAAGCGAGGGCACGGGGGGCCGCGGAGGGTGCGAGGCGGGGGGATGAGTTGAGAGGAAGGAGTAGAGTTGCTCTTTATGCTGCTGGCGCTTGCGCTGGCGGCGGCGGTGGTGGCGGTTGTGGTGGTGGTGGTGGTGGTACTGCTGCTGGTGCTGCTGGTGTTGTTGGCGTTGTTGCTAATGTCTGTGTTTGTGGCAGGAAAATTGCTGCTGTTGTTGCCGCCGCCGCCGCCGCCGCCGCTGCTGATGCTGATGCTGATGCTGGAGGGAACTGCTTTGCTCAGCTCCGTTAATCTCCTCCTAGCCCAGCCTGTTATACCCAACACATCTGCCCCTTCCTCTCCCTCCTCCTCCTGCCCACCCTTTCTCTTCCTCCCATCCTCCCCCTCCTCCTCCCTCTCCCAATTTCCTCCCTCGCTCCGCACCTTTCTAGCATCCTCCTTCCTTCTAAACTCCTCCTTCCTCTTCCTCTGCTCCTTCCTCTTCCTCCTCCTCCTTCTCCTCCTCTTCTTCCGCCTCTCCTCCTCCTCTTCCTCCTCCTCCTCCTTCTCTACTTCCAGATTAACGAACCCTGGCCCCTTGTATCGCATCGCGTCTAGATACACGTGGACAAGCGAATCGGATTTGATTGTGCGCGAAAGCGGGCGGCGGGTGTAGGTGGGCCGGCCGGTTTGTGGGGGGAGCGCCGAGGAGAGGGTGAAGGGTGGGGCGGATGGGGAGGGGGGAAAGGAGGAGAGGGGGGAGGAGGAGGAGGAGGAGGAGGAGGAGGAGGAGGAGGAGGAGGAGGAGGAGGAGGAGGAGGAGGAGGAAGAGGAAGAGGAAGAGGAGGAGAAAGAGAAAGTGCTGGAAAGGAGAAGCATGAAGTCCGGATCGTCCCTAGGGGACCAGCATTGGGCGACCCTACAGATACCGCCCGTGCCATCCTTGAAGCTACTATCATACCGCTCATTAACATGCCGCTGTGTGTGCACCTCCCCTTCTCCCCCCCACACCATCTCCTCATCCCCCTCCACGTCAATATCCCTCTCCCTCTTACAACCTACCGCACTTGCTTCCCCCTCCCCCTCGCTCTTCTTCCCCACCTCTCCCTCTTCCTCTCCCTCCCCCTCCTTCCCCTTCCCATCTCCCCCTCTCGCCTTCCCCCCATCTTCTCCCTCCTCTCCACGCCCGTCCCCCTCGGCCTTCCCCCCGTCCCCCTCCCTCGGCTCCGCCGTCCGCCCATCTCCTCCTCCGCAAGCGTGTTCTTCCGCCGCCCGCGCAACCCCTTCCGCCGTCCCCGCGCCCAGCCACGCCTCGAGCTCGTCCATGGCGCTCTCTTCGTCTATCCCCCGCGCCGTCTCCCCCGCCTCCGCCATCAGCTGCGCGGCCGTCGCGCGGGAGAGCGCGGCAGCGTCGCGCAGATCCGCGCGCACGTCCCACTGCGGGCGGAGGCTTCCCCGCGCCTGCGCGGGGGAAGCCTGGAACGAAGCGGAAGGCGAGTCTGACTGTAACGCGGATATGGAACCTGACGCTGTCGGTACTAGTGCCGCTGGTAAGTCAGCATCTGTCCTTACACTATATTGATTTGATCGGGAACCCGACGTCCCCACTCGCTCCTCACCCTTTCCGCGCTCCTCGCTCCTCTCCGCATCCTTCCGCTCCGCCCCCTCCGCTCGCTCGCGTCTTCTCCCCCCTTCCGCCTGTTCCGAGGCCCCTTCTGTCGCCGTAATCCCGCCTGATCCTGGATAGATGGGTGGTGATTGCTCGATCGAGCCTGTCTGCTTGCCAGCTGTCGTCGTTTCTTCCGCACGTTGCACAGATTTGTCGCTAATGACGCGTGGCGTGGACCCATTGGACGGGAAAAGTTTCGCTTCACGCAAAAAACGGCCGGATTCGCCGGAACCGTAGCGCGAGCGGATGGAGCCCTGCAAACTCACAAGCGCGAATATAACGAGAACGCTGACGCACGAGATTGTAACGAGAAAATAAGGCGAGAGAGCTGAGCGCTTTGTGCGGCTGCCCCCCGATTCGGAGGCATCACGATCGCTGCCGACCGAAGCGCCCGTTTTGAGCCTGTGCCGCCCTCTCATGACCAACCAGCGCTCACCGCAGCGCAAGTCACGCTGCGATCCTAAGCGCCATGGAACTCACCACTCACTCACTCCAATTCGGAATGTTCACTGTAACGCATGTGTAAGAATATACTAAGTGCTGCTACACTCGTTCAGATGCTATATCCAGCAAACGGCGGGCTTCAAGCTCGAAACTTCCGCCGCGCCGCGAGTCCATACGATGCAATGCATCCGTCGGCTTTGGTCAGTCCACTCTAGCATGAGCCCGCCAGCCACAAAGCCTTTCGTTCTACAGCTTCCGTCGGCATATTCTATAGCAAGAGGTGAAGTGCATTATATCTCACGTCCAGCCATCAAAACTCGTCGTAACTCGTGCATGTGGATGCATGTAGGCGATGTGAAGGCGATGTTGTTTGCTTCAAACATCAATACATTCAGGGCGTATCCGACGTGGGATATCGACGGAAGCTCGATTGATGTCGACGGATGTCGACGGCTGTCGACAAATCCTGACGGTCGGGACCCTCGATCCGAGGGCTGATACATACATGTGCCAACATCCCCAACGTTGTCCCGATGTCCCGTTTTGTCGACGAATGTCGACCTTCACTTCGGACAACCCCTCAGTTTATGGAGTAACGCCCTGGCGTGGCAGTGCCCACTTCCTGGAGACGCGCCGTCGCAGACCTTGGGCCTCTCAGGTCAGTGCACGTGGATTCATCTTCCTTTTCATACCTGGATATTTTACATCGTTCAGACTGAAAATTCCATCTTTTCTCAGAATCTGTCCACTCTCTTTTACGTTCAGCACTGCTGTCCTAGCACGTTTTCGTAATTGTTATAAGTACCGGGATTGGGCCGTGATTGAAGTGTATGATAAAATTCTGAAAGGTGCAATATGGGTTAGAACAACTGCCCCTCCAAAACGTTCAAATTTCGTTGGCCGTACGGTCCAGTGGGGGCAGTTTGGGCAGCATTCGTAGGCGGGGAAGGGCACTTTCGGGGACGGGTATTTTTACTTACTATACCCGATATAACATGCTCGACATATTGTTACACGTATTTAAGAGTAGACTCAGAGACTAGGGAAATATCAACAGTCTAGGAAGGAAGTAAGGTTCATCACACCAATACCGTACAAATATATGTAGTTCCACTTATACTGAACATACAAAACGCACTCACAACAAAGACTTGAGATATATGCATTATACACTGTATTTCATCCAAATAAGAAAACAAACCCAAACGCAGAAACATTCAACAAATTACTTTCTAGAACATATGCAGGGTTTTCTGAAAAGCCATGCTTTGATGTATGTATAATATGTGCATCTGCTAGCTTTATTTGTATTCAATTGTAACCCACCTCTCAACCCATCTCCACTCCATATTGCAGATGGCCTGACATACTCCGCCTGCAGCTCTGTTCAACTGCCATTTCTTCCCACCTCCACCCCTCCGCATGTCTCGCCCTTGCCTGCCCACGTACCTGAAACTCTTGCTGCCAGCCATAGCCAGATCAGGGCCGTAAACCCGACCAGCGCCGGCACGGACGTTGAAGCTCCCTTTACGTCGAACCCCGTCGCGATTTCGGCGGGATACACAAGCCGTGTTTTAATCTCGTGCACGTGGGTGTTCTCAAATGGAAATCGGCGTGGAGGACATTCTCGTTATAAAGGTGAGCTCTGATTCGTAAAAGGCGAAATCGTGTCTACGTAAGACTCGCGAGATTTCGGCGCTCCGTCGGAGCGCAGATCCTCGCACGGGGAATATTTAGTTGGAGAAAGTCAAATGGCGGGGCGGCTTTAGTTAGTTGACATCTGCGGGAAGAGATTTTTGACGACGGTGATCTTCGATGTCCTTTTTATTTCTGAGGCGGACGTTAAATTCAGTTACGAAATTAGCGAGTGAAAAGGGGGAAACGAGGAGATCGATCGTTTCAGTTTTTTTTTGTGTATCTTTCTCTTTAGTACCTCAGGTCTAATGTCCATATTCCGATTCCAAAAATCTGTGACTTTACCTTTTAACGTATGTTTGCCTGCCTTTGGGCCGTGTCGTTCTGTACTCTCGTTTCGTTGGACTTCGTGGTAGAATGTTGCGAAGGTCTCGTTGCAAACGCTGCGAAGGTTGCGAAGATTGCGAATTTGGCGGCTGACAGCTAACTTGAGAACGTTTCCTGCGCCCGCAGAGCTTCGCTGCGTTACCCGGCGCGTGTACTCTGCGCAATAAGTCACATCTGTTAACCCATCCATCATTCACTGCTTTGCTTTCCCCTCGCCCGTTGCCATCACACCTGCAGGCCACTTGTGGCGGCAGCAATCGCCGCCTGACCCTGCGTCGCACGCCTGATCTCTCGATCTCCACCCTCCATGAACACTTGAAGCAGCTTTTCGGCATCGGCAACTGCAGCAGTTTAGGCGGCGTGCGGGAGCGGCTAATGGTGACTTACCGCGACTCGGAGGGCGACTCGGTTGATCTTATAGACGATAGGGATTTAAAGGATGCGCTGTTTCTGCAAAAGCTGAATCCGCTCAGATTGAGTGTGACTGTAGAGGAAGAAGAGTATGAGGAGGAGGATGAGGAGGACGAGGGAGGAGCGGAGGAGGGAGAGGGGGAGAGGGTGGGGGAGGTGAGCGGAAGGGAAGCCGCGGAGGGGGAAGGGCAGGCGGAAGGGGGGGAAGGTGAGAGGGGAGTAACAGATGGAGTAAAGGCGGAGGAAGCTACGCAGAAGGCGCCTGAGGGAACGGAGGGTGCAATTCCGAACGGGACAGCAACACCCGGAGAACCCACCGGGAAAAAAATCTCCGGAAAGAAAGCAGCAACGAAGAAAGCGAGGGGAGGCGGCAGGAGCAGGTGGAGCAAGCAGGGGCGGAAGGCGGAGGGAATCGAGGGGATCGGTGCAGAGCGTGTGTATATCCATGTGCAGTCAGCGTTGGGTGTGGAGCTTCGGGAAGACCATGGGGCCACGGACCTTCTCCTGGGGGTGACTCTAGAGAAAATCAACGCTGTCGTGGCTGCTGCGGTTAAGAACCGCTCCTCTCTCCTCCTCCAAATCTCCTTTGCTCCAGGCCATGCTGCCGATGCGGCTGCTGATGTTTCTGCTGCTGCTGCTGCAGCTGGTGGTTTGCCGATTCTGGGATCTTCTGGAGTCGTTTCAGCAGGTGCGAAGCTCCCTGTTACCGCCGCCGCCGCCGCTGCTGCTTACCCTGCTGCTGCGCCAAGAAAGGCGATTGTGGGAACCCAAGGAGTGGGATCAGCAGCAGCAGGACTGGCCGCTCTCCATGCCACCACCACCACCACCAGCATCAGCGGCACCAGCGGCGGCGGCGGTAGGCTTACAGTCACTCCGCCAGTCCCGGGGCTTGTGCCTGCAGGAGCAGTAATTGGCGGAGTCTCTGGAGCCATGGCCAAGGCTGGGTTGATCCCGAACCTCTCCCCTCACGCCACGAGACCAGTTTCGGTGGCAGCGGCAGGAGGAATTCCAGCAGCCGCAGCAGGTATACCGGGGGTGGCAGGATCAGCAGCAGCAGCAGCAGCAGGGCATGCTGCACTGGAAGGGATAGTATCTGCAGGCGGGATAGTCCCTACTGCTGCCACTGCTGCTACTGCTGCTGCTGCTGGTGGGGGTGGTTTGTTTGCTCGTGCTGTCTCACCGCGTGACTCCAGGGCACTGGCAGGAGGAGCAGCAGGGGGGAGAGTGCCGCTGTCGGTCCCTGTGGGCGGGCAAGGGAAGGGGGTAGATGTTGAGGAGAAGGGGGATGAGGCGTACCTTGTAGCTGCAGCTGCAGCGGCGGCGGCAGCGGCGGCGGCAGCGGTGGTGCATGAGGGGATTGAGTGTGACCTGTGCCGTATGTGCCCTATTGTGGGGGCTCGGTACAAGTCCAACGTGTACGTTCTCTCACTCGCTTGCTCACTCGCTCCCTCGCTCGCTTACTCGCTCTCTTACTCTCACTCTCTTTCACTCACTCACTCGCTCACTCACTCACTCACTCAATCTCTCCTTCTCTCCTACCACGTGCATTTCCGTTCTCACTCTTTTCACCATCATATTTGATTTCCCCTCCTAGCTCCCTTCCCGCCGCTCCCCGTTCCTCCTTTCCCCCCCACTCCTTCGTATCTGTTCTCTCTTGGCATCTTCTTCTCATCACCCACCCACTCATGCCACCCTCCTTGCACTTTCCAATCTCCCTCCTTTCCTCCTATCCCCCCATGCAGTCCAGTCTGAACTCACTTCGCATCCCCATCTCTTCTCTCTCTCTTGCCAACCAACCTCACCCCACCGCCTCACCTTCACCCTTTACATTTCCCTCGCCCCGTTCCTCCATTTCATTCCTAATCAACCTGCATTCCTTGCCACCATATCCCCTCAATTTCCCCACCTTCACCTCTCCATACTCACTTCACCTGTCTCCTTCCTATTCATACCTCTCCCCCCTTTCCCTCCCGAGGTTCCTCCTCCCTCCACGGCCCTGGCCATCTCTTTGTTGTGCCCCTTCGCGTGTGTGCATCTCCCTCCTTTCTTGCCGGATTTTGTGGCAATTTCAGCCTGCCACCTCTTTGTGCCCCTTGCCTTGTGTGCGTCTCCCTCCTTCCTTTCCGTCCGTCCCTGCATGTCAACCTCAGCCTGCCGGACTTTGACCTGTGCCGAGCGTGCTACGAGGCGGATGGGCGACTTTTGAGTCGTCTCAAAAGACATCTCTTTGTGCCCCTTGCCTTGTGTGCATCTCCCTCCTTCCTTTCCGTCCGTCCCTGCATGTCAACTTCAGCCTGCCGGACTTTGACCTGTGCCGAGTGTGCTACGAGGCGGATGGGGAGCAGGGCTGCTACGATGAGTTCATTCAGCCCTTGCCCGCCTCCCCACGCCCTCGGTAACCCTGTGCTGCCCACTGCTGACGTGTCATCGGGGGGGGGGGGGGGGGGGGGGGGGGGGGGGGGGTAGGGGAGGAGTGGATGTGCGGGCATGGTGAGTATTGGGAACTGTTTTTGGCGAAAGTGGTGGTTTTGTGGTGTGGTTTGGTTCTGTGTGTCTGGTATGGGTGGAAGACTGATTTTTGGCTATCTAAAGTACCGTACCGTATGTTGGAAACAAGTGATTTAACGCTTCTGATGTGTCGGAACAACGAACTGCAAACGAGGCAGTTTACAGTGAAGCAACAGCGAGTCAACCAAGGAGGTTGACAAACGTAACAGCAGGAGGTTACGCGAAAGTCAAAGGTCGCCGACCTTTGACTTGATAAAGGCAGCGCGACAGCAAGGACAAACAGCTGACTCGGTACTGAGCAGTTGCCCGAGTCGTCGCTGTATCGAACCGCAACAGCAACAGTAAAACAGTTGGTTGCATCCTTTCATATTCCTTGTAATCATATATAAAAGCCTTGTATTACTTTGCTATAATTAATCTCTTGCTCTCACACACTAGTGCAAGTTGGTTCAACAGTTCATTAAGAACGCTTCCGCAATTACAACATCTCTACTCAGGATCTTAGCCTTGCAACGATCCTAAGGGCCTTTTCTCAACCCAACATGTGTCAAATGTTGTTATTGGTTGTAGGCTGCAGTGAGTAGCACTCTAAGGAGTACAACACTCTTAGGGTTCCTATTTGTATGCCTTGCTCTCCTAAGTCAAACATTCCGTTGCATTCACTTTCTGAGATGGTATCACGAGTAGGTTTAGAATCCTTGCCTAGCCTAGCCTACCTCGCGCCCTCCACGCCCTAAAGCGTCTCTGCGCCTTACGCGCCCTCCGTCACGTGCCCTAGCACCCTCCGCGCCCTTGCGCCCTCCGCGCTCTAGAGCGCCTCCGCGCCTTACGCGCCCTCCTCCACGCGCCCTAGCGCCCTCCGCGCCCTAGCCTCGAGTAACGCGGCCTCCGCGCCCTCCGCGCCCTAGCCTCGAGTAACGCGGCCTCCGCGCCCTCCGCGCCATCCGCGCCCTCCGTAACGCGCCCTCCGCGCCCTCCGTAACGCGCCATCCGCGCCTCCGCGCCTAGCCCTCCCCTACGCGCCCTCCACGCCCTCCGTATCGCGCCTCCGCCCCAGCCCGTCGCGTAACCCGTGGCCCCTGCCCCAGCCCGTCGCGTCGCCCGTGCGCCCTGCCCTAACCCGTCGCGTAGCCCGTGCGCCCTGCCCTAGCCCGTCGCATAGCCCGTGCGCCCTGCCCCAGCCCGTCACGTCGCCCATGCGCCCTGCCCCAGCCCGTAACGTCGCCTGTGCGCACTGCCCCTAGCCCGTGCGCGCCCGAGCGCCCTGCCCCTAGCCCGCCGCGTCGCCCCGCCCCGCAGGTAGCGCGCCCCCCGCAGAAATCGTGCCCCGCAGGGAGCGCGCCCCGCGGGTAGCGCGCCCCGCAGGCAGCGCGCCGCGCGGGTAGCGCGCCCCGCGGGTAGCGCGCTCCGCAGGCAGCGCGCCCCGCGGGTAGCGCGCCCTGCAGGCAGCACACCCTGCAGGCAGCGCGCCCCGCAGCGCTTTAGCGCCAGAAAAATAAAATTAATTGATTAAACCCTTAAAAAAAAAAAAAAAAAAAGGGGGGTTCAAGGTGGGGGGCTACAACTGTCGCCCGCGTTCCTGCTTTCCGGACGACCTGCACAGTTCCCTACCTCCCGCAGCCGTCAGTACTGCAGCCCCTTTGTCGCACGTACTTTCCACTGCCACTGGCTCCACTAGCGGCAGCCGACAGCCGCACTTACAGTCTCTAGCTCCAGCCGTTCTCACTCCAGCCGTTCTAGCTCCAGCCACTCCTAGCTCCAGCCGTGCCTAGCTCCAGCCGTTCTCGCTCCAGCCGTTCTCGCTCCAGCCGTTCTAGCTCCAGCCGTTTCAGCTCCAGCCGTTCCAGCACCGGTCGTTCCTCGCCTAGTTTCACCTGGCGCTCCTAGCTCAGTGTGCTCCGTGCTCCAGCCGTTCCTCGCCTAGTTTCACCTCGCGCTCCTAGTTGTTCTCGTGGCCGTCCCTAGCTCCTGCCGCTCCTAGCCTTTATCATGGCGTCCACTTCGGTTCTCCAGCAGCAGGGACAGCAGCAGCGGCAGTTTCAGCAGTGGCACCCGCAGCAGCAGTGGCGCCCTCAGCAGCAGCTCTGCCCTCAGCAGTTGTGGCGCCCTCAGCAGCCGTGGCGGCCTGGCGGTTTGGGTAGCGTTGGCTGCAGCAGCGGCCCAGCCGGCTTGGGGGCTCGTCGCGGTGGCCGCGACGTCGGCCCCTGCCAGTACCGGATCCTGACCGGCCCTGGTGCTGGCACTACCTGCTGGCGTCCTGACCACTCTGCACCGCGCTGCTACAGTCGCCACGACCTATACCGTGAGCGTTTTGGGCCTGAGTCGGCTCCCCCGATCTGGCCCGGTTTGTTTCGTAGTGGTTACCCTGTGTTTGATATGTCTATGGATGCTGTCTATTCTGTCACGTACGGATCTCTTGGCTTGCGTGTACCTAGCTTAGGACCTTTGCCTGTTGCTAGTGTAGGTACTTGTGCTTTTAGTGTAGGTGCTTGTGTAGTTACTAGCCCAGCCGTGACGACTGCTGTTGCGTCGCTCTCCTTCACGCTGGACTCCGGCGCGTCCCAGTGCTTCTTTCGCGACCACACTACTGTCACACCTCTTTCGGCTCCAGTCCCAGTTGCCCTGGCTGATCCTACTTCAGGACCAGCAGTTGCTCGCAGCTCGACCACTCTCCCGTGTCCAGCTGTCCCCTCTGGTTTCCTCACTGGTCTCTACATCCCCTCGTTCTCTCGGAACTTGGTGGGTGTTGGATACCTTCAGGACCGGGGGATCACAGTCACTTTTCCTGCGCACGGGAGGACTGCGATCTGTACGGACTCTTCCACCGGGGTCGTTCTTGCCACGTTCACCAGAGAGCCCCACTCAGGTCTCTTCGTCCTGCACACTCCGCCCCCGCAGGTAGCTGCGTCTGGTCAGGTTGCTTCGTCCCCCCCGGTAGCAGAGTCCGGTCAGGTTACTGCGTCCCCACCGGTTGCTGTGTCCGGTCAGGTTGCTGTGTCCGGTCTAGTTGCTGCGTCTTGCTCGTGCCGGTCTTTCACCCACCGGACCATCTTGTGGCACCACCGTCTTGGCCACGCGTCGATCCCCCGCCTCCGCACTATGGCTAGTCACCGTCTTGTCTCAGGTCTCCCTCGCGTCTTCCCGTCGCTCCCTCCCTCGCCTGCGCCGCCGTGCACTCCTTGCGTCGCCGGCCATCTTCGTGCCACTCCGCACTCCTCCTCCCTTCGTCCGGCCACTGCTCCCTTCCAAACACTCCACTTGGATGTCTGGGGCCCTGCACCTACGCAGGGACCTGAGAAGGAGCGCTACTTTTTGGTGGTCGTCGACGACTTCTCCAGGTACACCACGGTGTTTCCTCTCGCGAAGAAGTCCGAGGTGACTTCTACGCTGATCCGGTGGCTTCTAGCCACTGAGGGCACTCGTGGCCGTCGTGTCTCCTGTCTCCACTCTGACCGTGGGGGTGAGTTTCGCTCAGGCATTCTTGCCGGATTCTGCGGCGAGCAGGGCATTGTACAGTCCTGGACGCTGCCGGAGTCCCCACAGCAGAATGGGGTTGCTGAGCGCCGCATTGGCTTGGTCATGGACATCGCCCGCGCGTCCATGATTCATGCCCGTGCGCCCCATTTTCTGTGGCCCTACGCGGTTCGCTACGCCGCTCACCAGCTGAACCTCCAGCCGCGCGTCTCGCGGCCAGAGGCTTCACCGACCAGTCTTTGGACCGGGTCCCCTGGTGTTGGGTCAGCTTTTCGTGTCTGGGGCTGCCTTGCGCTTGTCCGCGACACCTCTGCGGACAAGCTCTCGGCTCGCGCCGTCCCCTGTGTCTTCCTTGGTTTCCCGGTAGCCTCGGCCGACTGGTCCTTTTACCACCCGCCCCTCCACCAGTTCCTAGACTCCCGTGACGTCCGGTTCGACGAGTCAGTGTCCTACTACACCATGTACCCCTGTCGAGGTCTCCCGGTTCCCCTTCCGCCCCTTTTCCTCGCACCCTCTCTTCCCCCTGCTCCCGCTCCTCCGGTACCCCCACCCCCCCTTGGTCCTGCCCCGTCAGGTGTGTCTCACGCTACCCCTCTACCCTCGGTCGCGCGTCAGGTAGCGGCTCCCTCCCCGCAGTCCTCCTCACAGTCCCCTCAGCAGCCTTCGGTACTTCCGCGACAGGCTACTGTGGACTCGGTTGGTTTTGGAGCTGGAGGTGCAGCCACTGGCGGTGCTCGGTCCGGGGGTGCCCGTTTGAGGGGTGCTGGAGTTGGCGGTGCTGGCGCAGGTGGCGCTAGCCCTGGGGGTGCTGGAGCTGGAGGTCCTGGCACTGGAGGTGCTAGTCCTGGGGGTGCTGGAGCTAGAGGTGCTGGCGCAGGTGGCGCTAGCTCTGGGGATGCTGGAGCTGGAGGTGCTGGCACAGGAGGTGCTGGTTCTGGGGGTGCTGGTGCTGGAGGCGCTGGCACTGGAGGTGCTGGTTCTGAGGAGACTGGAGCAGGAGACACTGGTTCTGCGGGGTCCACTCCGCCTCCCCACCGCCACGACACACGTCTCCAGGCGGCCCGTCGGCGTGAGCGTGAGGAGCAGGTGCTGTTGGAGAGGGAGCGACAGGAGTTGCGGCAGTTGGACCTGCTGGAGCAGCAGCAGCAGCAGCAGCAGCAGCAGCAGCAGCAGCAGCAGCAGCAGCAGCGGCAGCAGCAGCAGCCGCAGCAGCAGCAGACACCGCCGCCGCAGCTGCGACCACAGCAGCTCCCTCTGGAGCGGCAGTTGTTCCCACCCGTGAGTGGCCTTCGGGCCCTTGGTCTTCCCTCCACTCCGTCCCCTCCAGCGTTTGGTCCCACGTTTCCTCCTCCTGACGCCAGTCCGGCGGTCTGGTCTTCTCCTCCACCGCAGTCTCCTCCACCTGGTGTCCCGCACTCTCGTGTCCGTCCCTGTCCTCCGCGTGCTCGTCACTCGTCTCCCGTTACCGACCTCCGCACTGCCCTCCTTTGTTCGTCTCTTCGTCGTCCTCCTCCTGAGTCCGTTCTCCCGTGTCCACCTCCGTCCTCTCTCCCTTTCCCCCCTACTCCTGTCACTGACTACTACCGCGCTGTTCGTCCTGTTGTCTCTCGTGTCCTCGCCACTCTTGTCACCGACTCTCGTTTCCCTCCGTCGTCTGTCTCGGCTCTCACTGCTGCTGTCGCTGAGTTTGCTGCCGCCAGTCGCCTTGACTACACCACCCGTGTGGTGCCAGCTCCTCCCTCCCGTCCTCTGTCCTTCGGGGGTGGGTTTGCCCTTGGTTGTGACGTCCTAGAGGACAGAGAGTCTGAGCTGGAGTACTGGGCAGCCGCTTCTCCCTCTGTCTGTGCCATGCTGCTATCCCCTGAGGGAGACCCCGACGCCCTTGACATACCGACTCCTCGCACTTACCGCGAGGCAGTGTCAGGGGCGTGGGCCTCACAGTGGAAAGCGGCTATGGCCTCGGAGTTAGCGTCTTGGAGATCCACAGGCACCTACGTCGACGCAGTTCCCCCTCCCAGGGCGAACGTAGTCGATGGCATGTGGCTCTTCAAGGTGAAGCGGCCGCCTGGTTCACCGCCTGTGTTCAAGGCGCGCTACGTGGCTAGGGGTTTCAGTCAGCGTGAGGGAGTTGACTTCTTCCAGACCTTCGCCCCGACCCCGAAGATGACTACTCTTCGGGTGTTACTGCACGTAGCAGCACAGCGAGACTACGAGATGCACTCCCTTGACTTCTCTACTGCGTTTCTCCAGGGCAGACTACACGAGGAGATCTGGCTGCGCCGCCCTCCTGGCTTCACTGACACCTTCCCACCTGGGACCCAGTGGAGCCTGAGACGGCCAGTCTACGGTCTCCGCCAGTCGCCCCGTGAGTGGCACGACACTCTTCGCTCCACGCTTCGTGACCTTGGGTTTTGTCCTTCCTCTGCCGACCCGTCGCTGTTTGTTCGCACTGGTTCCACTCCTTTCTTTATACTAGTGTACGTCGACGACTTGGTCTTTGCCACAGCAGACAGGGCAGCTCTGGCTCAGGTGAAGTCCGAACTGCAGAAGAGACACACGTGCACTGACCTAGGTGAACTGCAGCGCTACCTTGGCCTGCAGATCACCAGGGACAGAGCCGCTCGCACCATCACACTGACTCAGTCACACATGGTGCAGCAGGTCCTTTGGCGGTTCGACTTCCAGTTCTCCACCACACAGCCCACACCTCTTGCTGTTGACCACAGACTCACTGGCCCCTTTCCCGACGAGCCTTTTGAGCCCAGTGGTCCCTACGCAGAGCTGGTGGGCTGCCTCATGTACTTGATGACTTGTACTCGGCCGGACCTCGCCTTTCCCCTCAGCGTCCTCTCTCGCTTTGTTGCGACTGGGAGACACCGTCCTGTCCACTGGACAGCTGCTGTGAGGGTGGCGAAGTACCTGGCGACTACATCAGGCATGGGGCTTGTGCTTGGAGGGACTCAGCCAGTGGCGTTGACTGGTCACTGCGACTCTTCCTACACTGACGACGTGGAGACTCAGCGCTCGACTCAGGGTTACTGCTTCAGTCTGGGAGCTGGTGCTGTGTCGTGGAGGTCTGCACGGTCGTCGTCTGTGGCTACTTCCAGTGCAGAGGCAGAGATCTACGCTGGTGCAATGGCGGCACAGGAGCTTCGCTGGTTGACCTTCTTGCTCGCCGACCTTGGTGAGCGGCCTCGCTCTGCACCGACCTTGTACGCTGACAACAAGGCCATGATCCTCCTGTGTCGAGAGCCTCGACTGGAGAGCAGAGTGAAATATATTGACGTGAGGTACTTCCTCCTGCGACAGCTGCAGCGACGCGGCCAGGCACGCCTGGACTTTGTGGCCTCAGAGGCCAACACTGCAGACGTCTTCACCAAGGCCTTGGCGCTTGGTGATCACCACAGGTTTTGTGTGCAGTTGGGGCTTGTTGAGGTAGGCCCTCGGTTGCTGTAGTCTTGTTGCTTGCTCTGCTTGTTGTGTTTTCATATATATATCCTAGTGAACTCTTGAACTGGCCTTGTGGCCGCTTGCTTGCGCTCGGAATTTGTGTGGTGTCCTTGAGATCCACCTTGAGCTTGCCTTGTTTCTTGCTTTGACTGGTCTTGTGACTGTTTGTTCACCATGCTTGCTTTGATGCCCCTCACTTAGCCTACGGGGGTGTGTCAAATGTTGTTATTGGTTGTAGGCTGCAGTGAGTAGCACTTTAAGGAGTACAACACTCTTAGGGTTCCTATTTGTATGCCTTGCTCTCCTAAGTCAAACATTCCGTTGCATTCACTTTCTGAGAACATGGTATGAGAGCACACAAGGCAAGATCCAACTTCATTAACACCCCTACAACGACAGAAGACATGGCAACACAGAAGGAGAGAACCTCCTCTAATGGCTCTCCCGGTACCACTCCTACTCCACCTCCAGCCTCTGGCCTACAGACAGAAGGAGGCACAGCAACAAGACCAGCTGCTGAGTCTACTGAAACTCCTGCGAACCAGGCATCGGGTTTTGACCCAAACATGATGGAGAAATTCTTCTCCTTCATGTCCTTCTACGAGCAGCACCAGCAAACAGCACCTGCGCAATCAAACAACAGCGACAACAACAATGGCGTTACTTCAATGAGCCTTGACGGCTCATCATATGCGCGCGGATACCAACAGCAACCTACCTTCGCTCCGTACGAGCCTCAACGCGGCTTCATCAGCTTCACGCCACACCAGCAGCCTTCACCTGGACAAGAGAAGACACTGGACGCGCTTCAGGTTCAATCGCAGTTCGCACACGTTTTGAAACTGCAGACATCGACACCCTTTGACGGAAAGGACTTTTATACCTGGTCATTCGAGTTTGAGTTGATGATGGAAGGCGCGCAGATTCTCGGATTCTTGGCAGTTCAGTCTCAGCAGCAGAACATCCGGTTTTATCGTGGATACGGCAACTCCGCCGAGCTCGCGTACAACCACCTGATGTGCCTGTATCAAGCAACAGACAGTGTTAATCAAAGGCGTCTCATGGCACAGCTGACAACAGTGGAAATGAAACCCGGCGAAAAGGGGATGGCGTATATCAGCCGTTGTCGTGGACTGCGCGATAGACTCCTTCGATGCGGAGGATCAATATCCGAAGAAGACTTCGTGACAGTTGTCATCACTGGCCTCGGTCCTCATTGGCGCTCCACTCGAGCTATCCTCCGAGCTCACGGGAAGATCTCCGAAGCGGCACTCTGTGCCGAAATTCACGCTGAACAGCAGGATATGGACCTACACGAAGAACGACACAAGAAGAGGGCGTCAACACCTGAGTTCGCGTTTCACACTCAACGGCGTTACAACAACAACAACAACAACAACAACCGACAGAACAAACACCAAGCTCAACAGTACGTACCGCCATTCTGCCATCTCTGCAAGACGTCAGGACACCCTCGCACTCACTGCCCGAATCAGCAACAGTCAACACCGCCGCAGCGTCAGCTTCGACCCTCAAGCAGCCAAGTGGCTTCTACACAGGCGCATCCCACCAATCAAGTACAGTCGACATCGACGACAAAACCTGCACAAGGCACAAGAAACATCGTGAGCTGCATGGCAAGAACGACAGATTTCTGCATCACCGGATCGCCACCGTACTACTCACCAGAAGAACAACTCGACGAAAGCACTCCTCGCCGTGAATCATTGGAGCCGAATCCGACGTATGCAGTTATTGCCCAAAGCGAGCCATCCGGAAAAGATACTTGGTTCCTAGACAGCTGATGTGGACAGCACATGTGCTCTTCGGGTCGATTCGTACAACGAGAGCAGCAACTTCATCGCGAAGTCGTGATCACTGTCGCCAACAACCAGAACCTGCGCACACGACGACAAGGAGTAGTTCAACTTCAGTCTCGAGAAACCAACGTTATTCTTCACATGTCCAAGGTCTTAATCGCAGAAGGAGTCGGCTACAACTTACTCAGCGTCAGTCAACTGATGGCGAAGGGAATTTATCTTGAAGCTGACAGCACCACCCAGGAGTTTAAGGTGTACAACGGAAAGGGAGGACTCTACATTGGAAAAGCAGTACTGAAGAATAATGTCTTCGTCCTCGACTTTATTCCAGACCAAGGCACTGCCGATAGCAACGCAATAGTCAACTTCACCTCTTGGACACATCCGCCAGATCTCGACCCCGAATTCAGTCCCGGAGGCTTCTGGTACTCGCACACCATACCTGAAGCAGAACGGACGAGATCGTTAGCAACAATCCAACAGACATCAGAAGCAGAGACAACAACGGCAGCAGCAGAGACAACAACGGCAGCAGCGAAAACAACACCGGCAGCAGCAGAGACAACATCGGCAGCAGCAGAGCCAACACCGGCAGCAGCAGAGACAACATCGGCAGCAGCAGAGAAAACACCAACTACGACACCAATCGCGGGTCCGTCAACAGCACCAATCTTAATCGACACTCCACCAACTCCTGCGCAACAGCTAATCCCCGTTCCACGCGACGTTCACCGAAGCGCCAACATCACCGCAAGCTTCTACTCCAACTCCGATTTATACAGGCGTTCACCTGGACATCGCGCCGACGAATCATTATGGCATCAAAGGTTAGGACATCCCAGCAACACAGCGCTGAACAACACGATAAGAGCAGGAGTACTTGATAAAGACTTGCTACTCCTACCCGACGGCAGAGAACTTCAACGAGTTCGAGGAACATGCTTTACCTGCCCTGAAGCCGACTTACCTCATCAGCCGTTCATTTCTCACCACAACCCAAGCGCGCCGGCATACGCGCCACTGGAGAAGGTCTACAGCGACATACTGTTCAACCGTGAAAGTGGACAAGGAGCGTACAACTACGTCATCACGTTCATCGACGCCGCCACCCGTTACGTCTGGCACCTCAACCTTCTGAGCCGCGACATGGCCTTCGAAGCCTTCGTCGCCTGGCTTCCAGTAGCAGAACGAGAATCAGGAGTGAAGCTGAAAAGCTTCCAGTCAGACGGGGGAGGGGAATATCAGTCACAGAGGTTCAAGCAGTACTTGGCAGAGAGAGGCATCAAGCGACTCATCTCCCTTCCCTACGCTCATCAACAGCAAGGCGTGGCAGAAAGAATGAACAGGACCCTCCAGAACACCATGCGCACGCTGTCATGCTGCACAACTTGCTCTCGTCATCATCGCTCCCGAACAACACATCACCGCATCTGCTGTGGACAGGAAAATTGGGCAACACAAAAATGTTACGAGTGATCGGCTGCATGGTACAGTACCGACCCCCAGCTGCACGCGCCAGTCAATTCTCCCAACGCGCACAATGGGGACTACACATGGGCATTGAAAAACACTGCAACGCGTGGAAGATTTTCGACGTCCACACGAAGGAAACAGTGGCAGCACGTGACGTGATCTTCTACGAACGTCTCACACTTCCGACGTACCTGTACAACTTGGAAACTTCACGAGACGTCACAGGCGGATTTCGTGGGGACCGAGCCTTTGCTTCGGCAGCAGATGAAGCTGACTAGGACGAGCAGAACGTGGACAGAGCTTCGGAAGAAGCCGGACCTCTTTCCTACTGTTCGGTGGATATCCCAATGGACGACGACAACCCTCGCGAAAGCATCAACGCCGAAGTCTTCTACGACTTCGCTGACAACGGTTACGTTACACATCACCCGGTCGACACCAACATTTCCGAACGCATAGGGCCCAATTCCCTACCTGATCCAGAAGCGGGAGATGAAGCAGCTTATCCAGAGGATCCAACACTCCCCCGCTACACACAGAGTGGGCTGCAGATACTGGGACTCGTCACCGCCGTCCACGGAGCAGCGCCACCAAAGGAGCCTGCAACGGTTCAGCAGGCTCTGGGGGGGGAGCACAGGGAAAAATGGCGCGAAGCCATGGACAGAGAGTTAAAGGCGCTGGAAGAGCGCAACACCTGAAAGTCGTACCTATCGGAGTGGCACGCAACAAAACCATTCTCACGGGAAAATGGGTTTTCCGCGTGAAGACTAAAGTCGACGGAACCATCGACAAGTTCAAAGCACGATGGGTCATGCGTGGCTTCGATCAAGAGCACGGACGAGACTTCACCGAAGCCTTCGCGCCAGTTAGCCGACACACCTCACTGCGGATTCTCCTCGCGATAGCCGCCATGAAGCGAAAGAAGCTCCGCCAAATCGACGTCGCCAACGCCTTTCTGTACGATCCCGTCGACGCTGCGATCTTTGGCGAGCAACCACACGGCTCTAACGCAGACCCCAACCAAGTCTGTCAACTGCTGAAATCACTGTACGGCATCAAGCAAGCCCCGAGGCTGTGGCAGCAGTACCTTCACGCCCGACTCATTCGCATCGGATTCCGCCAATTGCCAAACGACCAAGGAATGTATCGACTTACGAAGGGCGCCGACTACATCTTACTCATCGTCTATGTGGACGACCTGCTCTACATCGGCTCAACCAACGGCATCACAACCTGGTTTGAAGGGGAGCTACAGCGGGATCTCACGCTCACCGTCTCGTCTACCGTGACACAGTACTTGGGACTCAACATACAAGACGGGGAAAATGCAATCTACCTCAGCGCCGCAAAATACACCGACACTATCGCCAAGCGCTTCGGACTAACTCCAGCCGCCATCACCACACCATACTGCTACACCGACGGAAGCCGCAAGGAAACCTCCACTCTGCTCAAACCCGCTGGCATTCGCGACTACCAACGAAAGCTAGGCTGTCTACTCTTCGCAGCCGATACCTGCCGACCGGATCTATCATACTCAGCGAGCCAACTCGCTACCTACCTCAAGAAGCCTGAAGCAGAGCACATGGCGGAGCTCGACCGTGCACTTCACTACCTCGTCAGCACCCCGACGATCGGCCTAACCTACCACAAGACTGGAACGACGACGCCTAAGCTAATCGGTTATGTGGATGCTGACCACGACGGCGACTCCGACGACAGACGATCGCGTACCAGCTACATCTACCGCCTCGAACCCATCGGCCCCATCTCGTGGCAGTCGAGCAAGCAAGAGCTAATTGCTCTCTCCTCAGCTGAAGCAGAATATATCGCACTCTGCTCAGCCACCAAGGTTGGCGATGCGTCTGTGTTCCGTGTCTGGGGATCTCGAGCTTTTGTCCGCGATTCTTCTGCGGACAAGCTGTCCTCCCGTGCTGTTCCCTGCGTCTTCCTTGGCTTCCCCCCTGACGCGCCTGGTTGGCAGTTTTACCACCCCACTTTGCGTCGTGTTCTGTCCTCTCAGGACGTCACGTTTGACGAGTCGGTTCCTTACTACCGTCTCTTTCCCTACCGCACTGCCCCTCTCCCCCCCCCGCCGCTCTTCCTAGCACCAGGTACTCCTCCGGTAGACCCCCTCCCCCCTCAGGGTCCTGCCCCCTCAGGTGTGTCCCAGGTAGACCATGTCGAGCCTGTCGAGGTCGCTGTCGACTCTGCTGCTGCTAGGGGTGCTGAGCCTGCGGGTGCGGGGCCTGGGGGTGCTGAGCCTGGGGTTGCTGAGTCTGAGGGTGCGGAGCCTGGGGGTGGTGAGCATGAGCGTGCGGAGCCTGGGGGTGCTGAGCCTGGAGGTGCTGAGTCTGGGGGTGCTGAGTCTGGGGGTGCTGAGCCTGGGGGTACTGAGCCTGAGCGTGCTGAGCCTGGAGGTCCTCCGGGTGTCTTGTCCCGGCGGGAGCCACTCTCTCCACAGCAGCTGCGCAAGTGGTTTGCTCGGCGCTGGAGACGTGCTGCTGGAGCTGGGGGGCCTACCGCTGGAGGTACTGCTGGTGCTAGAGCTGCTGGAGCTGCTGGAGCCGCTGGTCTCGGAGGTGCTCGTACTGGAGGTACTGGAGCTGCTGGAGCTGGAGGTGCTACTGGAGCCGGAGCTGCTGGAGGTTCTGCTGGTGCTGGAGCTGCCGGAGGTGCTCGTACTGGAGGTACTGGAGCTGCTGGAGCTGGAGCTGCTGGAGGTACTGCTGGTGCTGGAGGTGCTGGAGCCGCTGGTCCCGGAGGTGCTCGTACAGGAGGTACTGGAGCGACTGGAGCTGGTGGTGCTGCAGGAGTTGGAGCTGGAGGCACTGGAGCTGTTGCTGCTGGAGGTGCTGCTGGAGCTAGAGCTGCTGGAGGTGCTGGACCTGGAGGTGCTGCGGGAGTTGGAGCTGGAGATCTTGGAGCTGGGGGTACTGGTGCTGTCTCTGCTGGTTCTGGAGGCGCTGCGCGGCCGCGGCCGTACTTCGTTCCACTCCTTCAGCAGGTTCTTGGTCTCCCGCCTTCTACTGGTCCTACTCCTCCCTTGCTGTGTCCACTGCCTGACCGGTCGCAGTCGTAGTTACAGCCAGCCTCTGCGCTGCCTGGTCCTTCTCCTTACTCTGGGCCGACTAGAGGTCTTACGGAGCGTCGTGAGCCTGAGTCTCGTCCTGGGTCGCCCGTTCGCACTGTTTGCACTGGTCGTGTTCCGCGTCCGCGTCCTCCTGCTGTCCCAGGCACGCACCAGATGGCACTCCGTCCTTCCACTGCTCCACAGCGTGTCCCTCTGCCGTCTCCTCCTGCGTCCTCTCTTCCTGACGCCATCAGACCTTGCTCGTGCTGCCAGTCCTACTGTCACGCGTCTTCTAGCCACTGTTGTCAGTGGCCCTTCGTTTGAGTCCACTGCTGCGTCTGCCCTAGTTGCTGAGTTGGTTGACTTTGTTGCCGCCTGTCGTCTAGACTACGCCGCTAGTCTTGTTGCTGAGTCTGAGTCTGTCTGTCCTCCGTCTGTCGGGGGTGAGTGTGCTCTTGGCACGGACGTCCTTGAGGACAGGCAGGAGGACTTTGAGTGTTTTGCAGCTGCTGTACCTCATCTCGTGTCCATGCTGATTGCACCTGAGGGAGACCCGGATGCACCAGACATCCCGACCCCGCGCTCTTACGCAGAGGCGATAGAGGGTCCCTACTCCTCTCAGTGGCAGACAGCCATGGACGTAGAGATGGCATCCTGGAAGTCCACAGGCAGTTACGTTGACGAGGTTCCCCCACCTGTGGCGAACATCGTCAGTGGCATGTGGATTTTCAGGGTGAAGCGGCCGCCGGGTTCTCCGCCTGTCTTCAAGGCGCGTTACGTTGCACGAGGCTTCAGTCAGCGAGAGGGAGTTGACTTCTTCCAGACCTTCTCCCCCACCCCGAAGATGACCACTTTTCGGGTTCTGCTGCACGACGCCGCTTGGCGTGACTACGAGCTTCACTATCTTGACTTCAGCACTGCTTTCCTACAGGCCAGCTTGCACGAGGAGATCTGGCTGCGCTGCCCACCTGGCTTCACTGGGTCGTTTCCTGCAGGTACCCAGTGGAGCCTCCGGCGGCCAGTCTACGGTCTCCGCCAGGCGCCTCGTGAGTGGCACGACACACTGAGGACGACTCTTGCGGCTCTTGGGTTTGCTCCTTCGACTGCTGACCCGTCGCTGTTTCTACGTTGCGACACTTCTCTGCCGACGTTTCACATCGTCGTGTACGTCGACGACTTGGTCTTTGCCACTGCTGACACTGCTGGACTGGCCCACGTGAAGTCGGAGCTGCAGAAGAGACACACGTGCACAAACCTGGGTGAGCTGCGCAGCTATCTTGGCTTGCAGATCACCCGGGACAGAGCACGGCGCACCATTACCTTGACTCAGTCACACATGGTGCAGCAGGTCCTTCAGTGCTTCGGCTTTGAGTACTCCTCGCCACAGGCCACTCCTCTGCCTATCGGTCACTCGCTCTCAGCTCTGCCTTCGGATGAGTCCGTAGAGCCGAGTGGCCTGTATCCAGAGCTTGTGGGCTGCCTCATGTACCTAATGACCTGCACTCGACCTGACCTTGCGTACCCTCTTAGCATCCTGGCTCGCTACGTTGCGCCCGGGAGACACCGACCAGAGCACTGGAAGGCCGCTAAGAGGGTGATGCGCTACTTGTGCAGTACGTCGGGCATGGGGCTCGTGCTTGGAGGACGGGCTCGAGTTGTCCTTACTGGTCACTTGGCTACGCTGCGGTCGTCACATGGTTACTCTTTCAGCCTTGGCTCAGGCTCTGTTTCTTGGCGGTCTACCCGCTCGTCTTCTGTTCTCAGCTCCAGTTGTGAGGCTGAGATCTATGCAGGGGCCATGGCTGCACAGGAGTTACGCTGGCTCACCTACCTGCTGACCAACTTGGGAGAGCCGCCTCGTTCTCCTCCAGTTCTGTACGTCGACAACAAGGCCATGATTGCATTGTGTCAGGAGCACAGACTGGAGCACAGAACGAAGCACATCGCTCTGCGCTACTTCCTTGCTCGAGAGTTGCAGAATCGTGGTCAGCTTCGTCTTGTTTACGTGGCCTCTCAGGCCAACACTGCTGATATCTTCACCAAGGCACTTCAGCCTTGTGATCATCAGCGTTTCTGTACTGTTCTAGGCCTTGTGCCTACTTGGCCTCACTTACTCACTTCTTGACTTTGCTTGTACTGTGATCTATATACTTATACCTGCATGCTTACACTTGCTAGGTTGTGATCACTGCACTGCTTGTTCTTCTTTAGATATAACTCTGCATGTGAACTGACCTTGTGGCCATTTGCTTGTGCTCAGAATGCGTGGTGACGTTGTGATCCACCCTGAGCTTGACATTGCTTCGTTCTCTTGCTTGTCCCCCACTTTGCCTATGGGGGTGTGTCAGAACCATGCATTTACATGCTCTAGGCTGTAGTGGGGCACTCCTCATGGGGTACAGGCCAATTAGGTTTTGCTATACAAACCCTGTACGGCTGTCATTCTAGTCAATCATTTTTTCCTATTCCTGACATGCCCCACAACCGAAATGGCAGCTGATTACTTGACCAAGAAACTCGGAAAGCAGAAGTTTGAGTACTGCATGTTGCTGACTGGACAAGGCGACGTCACCAGCAACGACACTCCAAAAGCGAAGGGGAGTGTTGGAAACATGTGATTTAACGCTTCTGATGTGTCGGAACAACGAACTTCAAACGAGGCAGATTACAGTGAAGCAACAGGGAGTCAACCAAGGAGGTTGACAAACGTAACAGCAGGAGGTTACGCGAAAGTCAAAGGTTGCCGACCTTTGACTTGACAAAGGCAGCGCGACAGCATGGACAAACAACTTACTCGGTACTGAGCAGTTGCCCGAGTCGTCGCTGTATCGAACCGCAACAGCAACAGTAGAACAGTTGGTTGCATCCTTTCATATTCCTTGTAATCATATATAAAAGCCTTGTATTACTTTGCTATGATTAATTTCTTGCTCTCACACACTAGTGCAAGTTGGCTAAACAGTTCATTAAGAACGCTTCTGTCGGAATAGCAGGCACAAGCTAGAAACAGGAAAGAGTGGTTTTCACTAGCAGCAGTTGAGATACATATAGGAAACCCTAATTGGGTTGTACTCGCTATAGAGTACCCCACTGCAGGCTAGACAAACATCGACATTCTGACAGCTTCCGCAATTACAACATTTGTACTCAGGATCTTAGCCTTGCAACGATCCTAAGGGTCTTTTCTCAGCCCAACACCGTACACACCTTGATGAGGTGGTGGGGTATATTCAAGTAATTGGATAGGGGGCAGGGCTCAGGTTTGCAGTGTAATTTACCCTTCTCCATTGATGAGAAGGGTGAAATTTTCAGTCTACACTGATGGGCTGGGGTAATTTTTTGGGGGATTAGTGTTACACTGATATGTCAGTGTAATGATTTAGGCCACACTGATGCTCTGGGGTAAAATTTTCCTTAGCGAAGATTACCCTGAAGAGCGTACAGGGAACCACCCCCCCCCCCCCCCCCTTCGGAAACTCTACCTATCGAGATGGTTCTCCGAATCTTCATAACGGTACACCTAATTTCGTAATGATGCACTACGACGGCAGCACGTGCGTACTGACGACCGACACCGCGTCACTCCGTGTCTGCTTGCAACCTACACGAAGCAAAAACTGCAACCTGATTGGTCGAAGCTGCACTCACTGCAGGACTTCAATTCCCTCGACTCCACTCGATCGAGGTCCCCAAACACATGTTCCCCCCGGGAAGCCTGCTGACTCAGTGAAACCAGACAAGCCATTGCGTTCGACTTTCACAACAACCCCCACCCACCAGTGCCCATCTTGCGCAATTTGGGCCTCCAGCTTGGTTGCTGCTAGCACCTACAGTACAATCAGGGTAAAAAATATACATACACTGATGCCTCTGGGTAAAGTTTTCAAAACTTAAAGTTACACTGATCCATCAGTGTTACCAAAAAATACACACTGCTCAGAAGGGTTTTGAAAATGTCTACACTGCTAATCGTGAGTAGGTAAAAACCAAACCTGAGCCCTGATAGGGGGGCTTCCAGCTTGCAGAATAGAGCAACGATTAGACATGTCATGCCTCGTCTATGTGTCGATTGTACCATCAGCGCCCGTTCAGTAGAACTACTAAAACACGTTGTATATAATATGCGCTTCAAATGCCACATGAGGCATTTGGCAATGCATGGAAGTACACTAGCTAGGAGAGAGCCTCAAGAGAAGAACGCAGATTAGAGAACATACGGCAAGTGGTTCAGCAAATGTTGGAAGTGACTATGGGAAGAGTGGGCTGGTTATGAAGACAGTCATAGCCGTTCTTCTGAAATATTATACGGTGTATAAGATTCAGTGGCTGCCTTTGATTTTGCGTTTAGTATAAAGAGTATAGGTTCAGCGACCTGATTGTGGACGAATCTGCCTGGCGACGCGAAGGCGACCGCTGAGGGGCACGATGGGGGAACATCCATGAAGAATCTGGACGTCTGCACGTCCACTTGACACGTCATATTTGCTGAGGTTTGCGGGCACCAGAGCACGATATTCTTAGCTAAATATGTACATTAATGAGCTTATGCAGATTGTTTCGTCATTCCGATCTTTAACTAAGCATAACCGTTGTGAGACAGAAAGCTGTTTCGTGAATAAGTTGTTTCGTGAAATCTGTGCCTCATCAGCGAAACACGCAACGAAGAATGAAAGGGTGAACATTAGCACGCGATGCGAGCAAACAAATCCGCGGCTCGCCTCCCAACATGGCGGCAAGCCAATTGAAGCACGAGGCTAGATTTACGTGTTCAACACAGCACAACTGTACGGGTTCGTGATTCACATGGGGGGGAAAACGGATCCGAACAGCTTTCCTAATCTCAAGTGCGACTCACACATACTCCTCTGCACCGACTCAGTACTGCACCAACTAACCCCTTCGTCCTGCTGACAACGAAGGTCCAGGTCCAGATGTGAAACGCGCCGCGAGTTTTCCCCCATTCCCCAGCCAGCCTCCAGCACACGAAAAACTCTCGTGTGCTATCCCATCAGGCTATGGCGGCGCGGTGAGGTGGCCGCTTATCAGCACAGCAGCACGCGAGCACGCACCAGCTCCCTATTGTTTATCATACAAATACCACGCGTTTGCAGTCTCCTCATTCATTCCTTCTGAGGCGTATAGCGCAATCTGCCATCTGCCCCCAGAAGCTACATCACCCACGCTTCTAACAAGCGTTGGCGTTACTCAAGGCTGCTACTAGTGGTAGTTTTCCGGGTTGATTTAGAGATATTCCAGCTTTGCCAACATTCACAGCAGCGTCGCCACCACTAACACCAGCACCTCCGCCGCCACCGCACCCGCCATGCTGCGTCACGCCTTCCTCGCAGCAATGCTGCTTGCTGCGTTGTTCGCCGGACCGGCCAGTGCAACGGCGCGGCTCCCTGCGCCCAAGACGGCGCCCAAGGTGGCGCCCAAGGCGACGATTCCTGGAGGGACGGGAGCTGACATTGTTGTGGCAAAGGACGGCAGCGGAGATTACACCAGCATCAAGGTAGGCTCGCATCGCGCATCCCGCATCGCGCATCGGGCGACTAGTAGCGCATTCTAAATGACCGTCTCTTCTGGGTTCAATGTGATTCTTCGTCGGCTTACTACTAGGGGCTTGTTTGTTACAATAACTTGCACCGGCTCATCTCACCAGCGTTCTTTCCCATTCTCTCACGCTGACAGGCTGCGTTGGCCGCTGCCAAATCCGGAACAGCAAGTCGCTACTTCATCATTCTCATCAAGGCGGGAACGTATACCGAGCAAGCAGCGGTACGTGCACGGATTTTGAATCGCTTGAAAAAACGCAAAATATTCACGACTTTAATCCACCTTAAGGTTTTCGCACTCAGCAGCCCCTCGTACCCATCTCCTGCCATGAGGATAGGTTCGCCCATTGCTTCGTCACTGTAATCCCGTCTGTAACAACATCGCCTCTTGTTCGCACGCTGCCGCATCATCGCACGATCACAGATGTCCGGGTCTCTGAGATTCATCGGGCTCGTGGGCGAGAACGGCGCGAAGATCACCGCGTCGAATTACGCAGGGCAGTCGAACCTGAACGATTGCACCACGTTCCAGCTGGCGGCGTCGGACGTGGTCGTATCCAACATCATATTTGAAAACGCGCACGGACCGGGCAAGCAGGGCGGGTAAGAATCGCCGGGTTCGATGGCCTTCTGACATTCGTTCAATCGTTCATTAGCTCACTCACTCGCTCCCTCACTTTCTCACTCACTCACTCTCACTCATTCTCTCACGCAAACGCTCACTCGCTCTAAGCAGCTTTAGATTGCAGCAAGAAATGCCGACTGCGCAACCTGCTTGTGGAGCGACCAAGTAATCTTGCTCTACTCTCCATCTCACCTTCACTTTTTGATGTATCGATCACAGGGACGAAGACCAAGCCGTGGCCGTGAAAGTCAACGGCACCCGCGTTGCATTCTACGGATGCTCGTTCCTCGGTTATCAGGACACCCTGTACGCGTTATCGGGACTCCAGTACTACAAGAATTGCGGTAAACCGAGAATTTGGCCTTGTCCAATCTGCATTGCTATGTATTCCACGCACAGTCCAGTGGCTACCTTGGAGTTTTCAAGGGGCGCGCAATTTTTTAATTCGCTCTTTCGCTCTAAATCCTCGCTCGATTGTTCTCATGTTTGTTCCTCCTCACTCATTCGGTCTACCGTATTCCCTTTCCCTCGTTCCGTTATCCGCCAGTCATCCAGGGCCGCGTGGACTTCGTGTTCGGCAATGCCAAGGCTCTGTTCCACGACTGCAAGTTTCATCTCGTCTACTGGGGAGGCGGCTACTTCGCGCAATCCCGCCAAAAGGGCGAGGATACCGGCTTCGTTGTTCTCGGAGGTTCCCTCAGCCCGCTCGGCAAGGGCCCCATCAAGCCCGGTTACCTGGCACGCTCCTGGGGAAAATACTCCACCACGATTTTCATCAACACGTTTTTCGCAGCGGGGTCGGTTCGTCCGGAGGGGTGGGGTTACGTGGGTGGTAACAAGCGCATGCACCATGTTACTTTTGGCGCGTACGGGTGCTACGGGCCTGATTACAACACCACGGGATGGGACGACACCACAATGATTTTGACTGCGGCACAAGCAGCCCCGTATTCCTCTATCAGTTACGTGAACGACGGAGGATGGATCGCCGACCAGAACACGCTGGTGCGTGGTGTGGGAGGAAAGGTGAACAACAACAGCGTTGGCAAAGGAGGGAAGGGGGGTGCTGGTGGCGGCAAGGGCGCTGCTAAGAGAGCCGCTTCGGTCGCACCCACGCCGCCTCCACCCACTGCTGCTGACGCGGGAGGCAGCAAGAGCAAGAAGAGTCACCGGCACAACAAGAATTAGGAGGCGAGTACAATAGATCTGCCTGAGGTGTAGCACACATCTGCATTCTCCGCTGACGCTGGTCGTCGCAGGAATAATGTAGTCCTGATTGTACCCAATACAAGGAGAATGCCTTAGGAAGAATATAGAGGAAAGATAGGTGATCCATTAGTTCCAAGAATATATGCTAGGGGTAACATATGATTTGCTGCTCTATGCTGACTACCAATGCTGATAATGGTGACAGGGCACCAAGGCTGACGTGCACACTAAATTTTGGTATTACTCTTGCGTACATGAAGAGTGCCGTAATTCCAAACAAATAGTAATTATAGGATACCTTTCTAGAAGCAGTGTCCTAAAGGGCAATTTCCTGAGCTGGTAATACGACGACCATTACATTATCATCAGATACCTGACTGGATCAAGATTTACTGATTCAGCATTTGACGGAATTACAACTTACAGCACATGGATATCTTGCATTTTTTGTAAGAGACAACTTCTGAAACACAAACATACTAGGATGTGACGAAACAACTGTAGGCTCCAGGAGATGGTGGTTTGGGAAAGTTTTCAGAGGAGGGAGATTGGTTTGTTGGTTGGAAGACATTGTATGAAACTTCTGGTACGCGATATAGTATGAACTTTGTGCGCAGACATTTGACACTGGTATTGGAGATACGTGGGTTTGCCCTTCACCCAGTTTGCGTCGTGCAGTTTCTGGGTGTGGGTGCGTGCGACTCAACGATTGGAGGTCACATGCTTTCGCCCTCCCGAGAAGACCGCTGCGAATTGTCGAGCGATCCAGGGAAGACCAGCCCGCAAGGTCGCACCTGGGCCACATGTTGGAACAAATTCCCGCTGTCATGTGCGACATGTTTACGACTGGGGCGGCAGCTAGACCACGTTGGCTGTCCGTTCCAACCTCGAAGAGGCGCAAACAGCTTCCAGCCAAAGCACGGCTCTCGAGTGCACCTCCCTAACACTTCCCACTACGAAGCGCGCAAACTCGCATCGCGCATTTCCGATGCATCGCAATTCTCCGATCTCTCCGATTCGATCGATCATCCACCCCACGACATTGATCGGGGCGCAATTCCTGCCCCACTTGCAGCCGCAACTAAAATTCAGCGGTGGTCGCAACTGTGTTCCACCCAATCTCTCCACCTCTAAAATTCCCCACTGCATGGTGGAGGTTTTACCAAGAGTATTTGTGAAGTTGTAGCGGCCGCAGGTAGCACTTACCTCCTCAACTTACCTCGATCTCCATATCGCCCTTCATTTCTACATGAGCGTGAGAGCATTTACAATCGCACGATCGAAACCACTCTGTTGCGAGCCCACCCAACCCTCGCGATGGCTGCGAGGCAGCCCTCCTCGGCGATCCGCGCCTGTCTTCTCATTGCGGTCGTCGCACTGCTGTTAGCATCAAGGGCAGGAGCTAAGAAACCGCGGGTAGATGCTGCGGCCGCTGGGGGAGCTGGTGCGGACATCATCGTGGCGAAGGACGGAACTGGCCAATACACTACCATCCAGGTCCGTTTCCGTTTCCGTTTCCGTTTTCGTTCAGTTTCTTTTAACCCAGTACTGACCATTTTTTCAGCTATCGAGATACCCAGTTTCATCTACTCTTCGCCGCACTTCGCGCAACCACAAGTTGAATCGCGCTCTTTCTCAAATTACCCCTCGTCCCTACATCATTCTTGTCGCCAATTACGTCCGTTAACTCACAGCTGTTCGTCCTTGTCTCCTCCCCCGCCTCCCGACAGGAAGCAATCACCGCTGCGCGATCGGGCAATCGCAACCGTTTCTTCGTTATCTTCATCAAAGCTGGAATCTACGAGGAACAGCCCACGGTGCGCCTCCTCTACCACACCTTTTCTACATCCATTGCTCTTTCCTTCGCTCTCGCTTTCAAGTTCTCCCGGGTCTGGGGTTTAGCGTAAGTCTTCGCTACTCGAAGCCCGTCGGGGTTTACACTAACCATGTCGCTTTCACTCACCCCTCGCGGCCCGTTTTTTCAGTTGCCCGCAAACCTCCGGTTCATTGGACTGGTGGGCGAGAGGGCCGGAAGCGGCGTGAAGATAACGTCGTCGGGCGCGGCGGGCGACTCGAGTCTGGACGAGTGCGCCACGTTTCGGCTGCTGGCCTCAGACGTGGTTGTCTCCAACATCATCTTCGAAAACGCGCACGGGCCGGGCGAGCAGGGCGGGTAAGAAGCACCAGCGATCGCGCGGGAATTCGCGAGAACGCGAGGACTGGCAAAAACGTGGGAAACCCGCGGACAAGGAGGAAGACGTGCACAGCACGGGCGCGCGGAACGGGACAATGCAATGCAGCGTGCGCCTCATTTCTCGCGCGTTTCTCATATGCTATCCCCGCCTGTGTCAGTCTCGCTCGGCCTCGGATAGCCTTCACTAATAAAAGTGCTTCTGGTTCTTTCTGGGACTCACCTTATGCGTCTGTCCATCTTTCATGTGCGCGTGTGGATGTCACAGCGACGAGGACCAAGCCGTGGCGATGAAGGTTGCTGGCACGCGAGTGGCCTTTTACGGCTGCACGTTCCTCGGATACCAGGTGAGGATCTTGCCAACTTCGCGGTCTTCGCGAACCTTGCCCGTTTGGAAAACTATTATCAACACCCATATTTGTACACATTCGCTTCGTCCACACTCCCGTCCTCGTTCTTTCACTTCTGTACTCTCGTCGTCCCACAAGTAACATTTCCTGCTATTGTCTACCCCTACCTGCCCCTACTCAATCTGCCATTTTTCTTTGGCTCTCTCTCCCACTCCTCCCTCGTTGCGATTTGTCCAGGATACTCTTTACGCTACAATCGGCTTGCAATACTACAAGAATTGCAGTACGTACTCCCACCCTTGGCCCTCCTTTGCCGCCTCTTCCGCCCTTGCCCGTTTCTCTTCCGTCTTTCAGCGCATGCTCCTCCCACGCATCTGACCTCTTTCTCCGTCTCCCCCGCCTCTTCCGCCTCCCCCGCTTCCCCCGCCAACCCCGACTCCCCCGCCTCTCACAACCCGCCAGTCATCCAGGGCCGCGTGGACTTCGTGTTCGGCAATGCCAAGGCGCTGTTCCACGACTGCAAGTTCCGCCTCGTCTACTGGGGCGGCGGCTACTTCGCGCAGGCGCGCGACAAGGGCCAGGATACCGGCTTCGTCGTCCTAGGAGGCTCCTTAAAACCCTTCGGGAAAGGGCCTATTAAACCCGGGTATCTGGCGCGGTCTTGGGGGGATTACTCCACTGTTGTTTTCGTCAATACAATGTTCGCGGCTGGATCGGTCAGGGCGGAGGGCTGGGGTTTCGTCAGCGGTTACGAGGATACAGATTCGCTCACGTTCGGCGCGTACGGGTGTTACGGACCGGGTTACAACACGACGGGATGGGAGTCCTTCGCGAAAGTGATGACCGCAGCTGAAGCGGCGCCGTTTTCGTCAATCAACTACGTGAATCAGGGAGGTTGGATCGTAGACCCGAATGCATTGGTACGAGGCGTGGGAGGTTGGGTCAACAACGGTAACGGCAAGGCGGGCGGCGGCAAGAAGCCTGCTGATTCTCCCAAGCCTCTGCCCTCACCTTCTCCCAAGCCTGTGCCTACACCCACTCCCAAGCCGGCTTCCAAGCCTGGTCCTAAGCCTAAGCCTGCTCCCGTCCCTGCTCCCAAGACTGCTCCCGTGCCTGCTCCGAAGTCCGGTGGTCCTGCCCCGAACAAAGGCACGGGGAGCGTTCCGGTAGGCGCTGGCGGAGGGGGGAAGAAACGCGGACCCGTTCCTGACGGAGCGTCCGGTACCCCCAGCGGGCAGACGGGGGGAAGGAAACCTGTGGCATCGGTACCCCCAACTGTTCCTAAGACGAATACAGGTGGCACTGGTAATGCGCGTGTACGTAAGCCGGCTGGAGTGGGTGGAGGGTCGAACAGAGGAAATTCGAGTAGAGGGAACAGGGCGAACGGTAACAAGAACAAGGATGACGACGACGATGACGATAACTGAAGCTGGTCTGATGGGACATCCGCGCTTTAGCGCGAAACGTAGTGACAGCGTGCTGTTACATCAGAGGAACATACCATTAACAATACAGTAGTACATGGTCGTTTCAGCAGGAGCAGCAGCAGGGGTTTGTGGGGAGTTTCACTGAAGGCCACAGGATAGGTGCTCTCTTCAGTTAGAGAGCACTAGGCGCCATTTTCTTGACACTGTCCTAGGTTTTTTGTAGGTATGTGCATGTGTTGCCTGTGCCGAATTGATATACCGGTATTAGTGATGGCACAGGGAGAATAACTGCTGTATTGAGCAATAACTCAGACTTGGTGTAATGACTGTATACCTTGTTTGAAAGTTTAACTGCTTTGTTGTTTTTTTAATCAACACTTTCTCCAATTCCAGGCTTTTCATCTTGTAAGTAATTGTGGAATAACCAAACTTGGTTGCTCTACTAATACCGTACCAGTAACAAGGAATATACCAGCTGAACTCTAAAACAGCCGAGCCTTGGCAAGGCAAGCGAATAGCCTACGCCCACCCCACCACCTACGACGATCCTTTGGGAGGGGTAAGTGACCGCAGCTTGTCCATAAGAGTCGAGACGCCGCCCATCATATCATCGACCATGTCCATGACATCTTCCATCATATCCCCCATCATTTCCCGAGGACTCTTGGCGTCAGACCCGTCACTCTCAGCGTCCTCCTTCCCTGCATCAGCGGGAGCAGCATCCGCCCCCAATACTTCCCCCACCGCCTCTCCGCTGGTCTCTGATTTCTCCCCAACCATCTCAGCGCCGCCGTCTGGGGCGGCGTCCTCCGCAACTGCTTCCGCCGCGCCTTCTTCCGCTGCTTGCGCAGCTTCCGCTGCTGCTGCTTCTTCCGCTGCTGCGGCTGCTTCTGCTGCTGCGGCTGCTTCCACTTCCGCCGCTGCTTCCGCTGCCGCGGCGGCCTCCGCCTCCCGCTGGCGAGCCAGCGCCTCTTCGCGGACGCGCTCCAGCGCCTCCCGCTTGCCCTCGTCGCGGGAACGCGCGGAGGCGGAGTCGGGGAGGGTGAGGGCGGAGAGAGCGACGGAGGAAGTGGCGACGAGGAGGGACAGGTGGCGGCGTGTGATTGGTGCCTGAAGGTCGTGGTAATATTGGCAAACGGGACGGGAAGTGAGAAAATAGGGACGCCAATGGTGCGATCAGCCATAGAAATATATCAAGGGTTTATGAAGGACAAGGCAAGGGTGTTCTCCTCAAACACAAAGGGCTGCTTTCTGGTAAAACGCACAGTATTAGTACCGACTGCACGTTATTCGCGTGTTACCAGCAGTGTCAAGTGAATCAACTTGGAAATGCTCGATGGACAAGGGCGAGAGTGAAGGCATGCATGACCAAGCTGAGAAATCCAGCTGAGTCATTCAAAAGACTCCCGAGGCCAAAGCTTTACTCCTTCGCGTGCATGCGCCCAATGCTGCGTTTTCAAGTATATCCTTCTAGCATTTTCGTCAGCGCCGTTCATTTGGAGCTTCCAGAAACACGGAGAACGCCCCCTCCCCAAAGAAGAAACAATGTTGCGAGCCGTTTGAAAACAGTGAGACAGTGTCAAGCCGCTGTGGAGGCGGGACAACCTAACAGTCACGATGGGTTTGCCAGTCTGTTACAGTCAAAACTAGAGGACATGGGTGCCGCTTTCTCACCTCGTTCACTTTGCGCTGTGCCGAGCAAACAACAGACGCAGAGCCTTTGATTGAAAAGGCGGCTTTGGCGGGTTCCGCATTCTTGAGCGCACCGCTTTGGCCTCCGCGAGAGGCGGCGAGGCTGGACAGAGCGGCGGCTTGTTGGAGAACGCACGCCATTTGCACGAAGCTTAGGCTGCTTTGCGATAGAGGGCTCGAAATGAGGTGCGAGGAAGATGCTCGAGGGCTTGGGTGGAATGCGGCGGTGCTGCAAGCAAGTGTTTGCTGGTCGAAGTGGATGGGAGATGGAATACGTTTTACGAGGTGTACGTTCAAGGAAGGAAAATGGAGGCGGCTGTGGCACATTCTGGTAGTTTTGCAGGGGGCGTTTTCGTTTCGGTTTGAAACGGAGTCTATTGCTTTGCGTAGAGTGTGGGTGATTTGACTTTTAGCGACACAACCAGTTCAGCCGAGGTGAACTAGCAGTTCTGTGCGTTGGATGCCAGGACTTGGCACCACAACGCGACTGCAATGTCCAATGTACACGTCCTCCGAGCCAGCGGCAGCGAGGGTGGTGAGAGAGGCAGATCAGCAGCGTGTTCGAGGCGTGGTGGCGTGGATGAGTAGATTCTGATTACGAGCCGCTGCCTGGTCTTGTGGATGAGCTGTTCGCGTCGTCAAAAGCCGATGGGGTTCCATTCCACGCTGTCTCGTTTTCATTCGGTAAAGAAGATTTGACACGAGTGAAGCTGGTTGTGGGGCGTCAGCGAGATCAAATGTGGGATAATCTTGACGTACCACCTTTCCTTACAGCCTATATCGCAGCGTGGCGTAACAAAAAATGATATATTTCAACAAGTTCTCCAGAAACTATACTATGTCATCATGTAACGATATCCCAACTCAAAGGCATTTCCAAATTCCTTCTTTTATGTAGGTCTACTACTACATGTCAAATGGTACCGTCTTTCACTCACATCCCATGCACAATGTTTTCATCATTTTTGGTAAGTGTGCACAATCTCCTGCCAAATCACAGTTCCCTGTAATCTATCTTTCCAGATATGCAGTTTCGAGCCACAGAAGGAATGCAAAACCTTCCTCTACCATGCGAAAAAAACAAAGAATGCATAGCAGACACGTTGCTATGCACAGGAGGACGGCGGGAGCATACACGTCCACGAATCATGTGAGCGAGTCCATATAGTCCAACAGCAATTCCTTGACAGCTCCTCTATCCGGCATGCGGTTACCAGCACCATATATAGGAGCCATGCCTTGCGATGAGGGAGAGGGTGATGAGCGCACCTGAGAATGGGGGGAAGTGGGGTGGGGGAGGAGGGGAGGGGGAAAAGGTTGCGAAAAGCATCATGAGGGCAGACACAGGCAGATGAGGGCGAGGAAGCGAAATCAATACAGGAGGATTTGATACAGTCAGAAGAGGGGTATCTTGGCAAAGAGGAGAGGGGTGAAATGGCCAGGATCTCTGTTGCGGCTTGCAGCCATCACGCGTGGACAGAAGGCTTTAAGCATCCAATGTGCAAATACCCCAAACCCTTAGTGGCTCGAAATGATTGGTGCTACTCGCGCTGCTGTCATAACCTCCAATGGGCATGCTCCATGATTGCCTGTAATTGCCTGTGATTGCCTGTGATTGCCTGTGATTGGCTTCCCCAGCTCTGAGGTCACTTACATAGTACCAAAAAGTATTTTCCAGCTCCCCCCACTCCCCCCACCAGCTCCCTCCCACTCCCCAGACCAGCTCCCCCCCCACTCCCCAAACAAGCTCCCCCCACTCCCCCCACCAGCTCCCCCCCACTCCCCAGACCAGCTCCCCCCCCACTCCCCAAACCAGCTCCCCCCACTCCCCCCACCAGCTCCCCCCCACTCCCCAGACCAGCTCCCCCCCCACTCCCCAAACCAGCTCCCCCCACTCCCCCCACCAGCTCCCCCCCCCACTCCCCAAACCAGCTCCCCCCCACTCCCCCCCCTAACTCCACCCTTCCTTCCCCACCAGTTGGCCCCACACTAGCCCCATCTCTACCCCCATCTCTACCCCCCACTCCCGCACACCCAGCCTTCCCCCCTACGTGATCCCTCCGCTCCCCCTCACCTCATCCACAGCAGCCTGTAGGTCCGCCAGGAAAGCATCCACCACAACCCCCATCTCTACCCCCCAGTCTTCCCCCCACCCGCCCCTCCCCTCCGCTCCCCCTCACCTCATCCACAGCAGCCTGCAGGTCTGCCAGGAAGGTATCCACCACACCCACGTGCTGCAGCGTCACACACAGGTGAATGCTGTGTTGGGAGGGGTGGAGATCGGTGGAGGGGGTTGGAGCATTGTGGAAGGGGGTGGAGCATTGTGGAAGGGGGTGGAGCATTGTGGAAGGGGGTGGAGGGGCAATAAGTCTTCGAGCCACATGGAGCAGTGTCACACATAGGTGAATGCTGCATTTTCAGAGGGGTGCAGAGGGGTGGAGGGCGGTGGGGCGGGGTGGAGTCAGGTAGACGGGCGATCAGCCTCAACACATACATCCTGCAGCATCACGAACAGGTGAATGCTGCATAGTAGACGCGGGATATGGAGGGGTAAGGAGGGATAAGGAAGGAGTGCAGGTGCATGCAGGGGGGTGGAGAGTGGTGGAAGGGGTTGGAGGAGCAATCACCTGGCTGGTTTGTGCAGGGCGGAGAGGGCCCATCCCCTGTGTGACATAGCATCATTGATCCGATATATGTCAAGCTGATCCGATGCCATTGCTATGACCGTCATGTCCGGCTCCCCCACCACATTCAGTCCCTTTATGCGCGATACCCTGGTGGTTGTGTGTATGCGTGTGTGTGGTGGGGGGCCAGGTGGGATGCTTTTAAAACCTCTCAAGAGTCGTTGCTATGACCGTCATGTCCGGTTCCCCCACCACCTTCAGTCCCTTTATGCGCGATACCCTGGTGTATGTGTGTGTGTTGGAGGGGAGGGGGTGGGTTTTTGGGTAAGACGTCTCAAAAGACAGCGCTAGTACAAGTGAAGGTAGTAGCGCTACTGTCAGCATGGCAGTAGTAGCGCTGACGCTGACATGTATGCCTTGTGTGTGTGTGTGAAGGTGGATGGGTAACGACAAGTGCTGACACGTGTGGCTGAAAAAACTTCAAATTGGTGCTGTCTGAAAGGAGAAGTGAGAGTGGAGGGGAGGATGCAGTGAATGCTTGGGGGAAAGGGCCGAGAGGCCAGAAATTTTCAAACCATGCATGAGATTTTACATTGGATCCACGCATCACTAGGGAGAAGGAAAAGATCCAGATTATGCTATGCCCTGCTGTGCAAACCAAACCACGGCACGGCACGGCACGGCACAGTACGGCACGGCACGGCACGGCACGGCACGGCACGGCACGGCACGGCACGGCACGGAACGCCACAGCACAGCACAGCCCAGCACAGCAACACAAGCACAGCAAACCACCTGCCCACCTGCCCACCTACCCTGCCACGATTGCCTTTGATGCCTCCATTAGCCGTTTTGTGATGTCCATGTATCCTGGTGGGCCGTGGAAAGGGGAGGAAAAGAGCGAAGGGGGAGGAGGGTGGGGGACGGAGGACGGGGAAGGAAATGGTGTTTGAGCTGATTCATGAGCTTTATTGTAATGCCCATGTTACCTGACAGAGGGAAAGGAAGGGATACAGAAAGGCACAGCGAGCAGAGAGAGGATTTTAGGACGTCAATGTATATAATCCATGTAACCTTGCGGAAGCTGGACAGGGAGAGAAGAGAAGAGGAGAGGAGGAGAGAGGAGGGGAAAGGAGGTGAGAGGAGGAGAGAGGAGGGGAGGGAAGGGGAGGGAAGGCGAGGGGAGGGGTGGAAAAGGGAGAAGAGCACAGCACAGACACCAGGCAGCCCAACGCTCCTGACAGCAGCCCAGCCCTAGCATTAAGAGCATCAAATGCAAGTGGTGGAAACAGAAAGCACACATACCCCACTACACCCCACCCCACCCCACAGCACCCCACTAAGAACTCATACCCAGCACACCACTCCTCACGCCTTCCCCCCCACCACACCGCACCCGTCACCCCACACCACACCCCACCCCACCCACCCTGCATGCCGATGCCTCTCATGGCTGCCCAGGCACCGGCAATGAGAGCCGCTTAGCGACTGCCAGAGACAGTGCACCATCCCACACCCCACGCCCCACCACATCCCACCACATCCCACCGCACTCCACCCACCCTGCATGCCAATGCCTCTCATGGCTGCCCAGGCGCCAGCAATGAGAGCCCCTGAGCGACTGCCAGAGACAGTGGGAGACACGTACAGTCCGCCACTCCACTCCGTGACTGCATGCCAGAGGCAGGGCCCAGGGGGGAAAGGGGGGAGGGGGAGTGGGGAGTGGGGCAGGGGGGAGGGAGACAGGGGAAGTGAGGAAAGGGCAGAGGGGAGGGGAGGGTTAAGGATCTGAAACGCCAGCAATGAGAGCTCCGACGCAGCTGCCAGAGACAGTGGGAGACACGTACAGGCCACCACTCCACTCCGTCACTGCATGCCAGGGACAGGGCCCAGGGGGGAAAGCATGGGGGGGGGAGGGGGAAGGGGGAAGTGGGGAAGGGGCAGAGGGGAAGGTTGAGAATCTGAAGGGGCAGCAATGAGAGCTCCTGAGAGACTGCCAGAGACAGTTGGGGACACGTACAGGCCGCCACTCCACTCTGTCACTGTGCACAGGGGGGGCAGGGGGCAGAACGGAGGGGGGAAGCGGGACGGGGGAAGGGGGAGGGGGGAAGGGGGAGGACGGAGGGGGGAGGGAGAAGGAGGGAGAGTGGCAGCAGGAACGGGGGTAGTGGGCAGAGGGGAGGGAGAAAGAGGGAAGCGCCAAGGGCAGGGTCAGAATCTGAAGGGTCGAGGGAGCTCATATTTTGGGCGAAGAAAGAAGCAGAGCGGTGAGACTATTCCACTGAGATGGTGGTTGATTCATCACTTAAGATGCTGCGAGTCTGCGACAAAAGATGCTGCGAGGACTGTGTTTCGAGTCGACTCAAAAGAGGACTGTCAGAGATAGCAGCATGTGATAACGAGTGATGCGGAGAGTGGTGGTTGACTGACGGGTGCAGCGATAAATCCACTCTGATAATCGTAAACCTAAAACGGGTAGACGATATGAGCAGAACATGGCTGGAATTATGGTTGTAGCTTAGCTTCTATGAGCGCCAGCCAGGCCCTCACCAGCGCAGAATTGATGCTGATAGCACGCCATGTGGCAGGGTGCGTGCAGTGCACCAATGTTGGGCAATGCGCGTTGGTTGGTGTTGGGGAAGGAGACAAGGGGAGTAACGCAGCGCAGAAGGGGAAAGAAGAGGGAACAGGTGAGGTAAGGACAAGGGTCAGGAGACGGGCGAGAGCGGAGGAGAGAGCGGCACCGTGAGAGTGACATATATGATATACACGTATCATGATACCCGTGCGCATATGGGTGGAGCTCCATTCAAAAGCCGAATTTTGAGTCGACTAAAATTTTAATTATCACACGAGGAGAGAGCAGCACCGTGAGAGTGACATATACATGTATCATGATACCTGTGCGCGTACTGGTGGAGCTCCATTCAAAAGCACCCAACACACAATCCCCCTCCTCGCCCGCTCTCTCCTCTTTCTGACCTCCCGCTCTTTCCCTCACCTTCCTGATCTCCCTGTTGCTGTACTGTACAGCACCACGGACGTGCCCTTGGGAGGCATGTTTGTGGTCTCAGTTGGCCGCAAACATGCCTCCCCAATGCCGCCTCCCCCATCCCCCATCCCCCACCCCCCACCCCCCACCCCCCATCCTCACCTTCCTCACCACAGACGTGCCCTTGGGAGCGGCTCTTCATTTGACAAACAACACCACACATTCCGTCCACCTCCCCTGCTTTCCCACCTTCCTGATCTCTCTATTCCGGTACAGCACCACGGACGTGCCCTTGGGAGCAATGTCAGTCGGTTATATACAAGCCCTTCCAATCCCCCATCCCCCAACCCACACCCTCACCTTCCTGATCTCCCTGTTCCGATACAGCACCACGGACGTGCCCTTGGGAGCGAGGCCGTACTTGTGACAGTCCACTGATATGGACGTCACTCCGGGGACCGAGAAGTCAAACGGGGGGAGGGGGTAGCTGGGGGGACGCAGAGAGAACGTGGGGGGGAGAGGAGAGGAAGAAGCTGGGGAAAGGTTGTCTTGGAGTGCCCTTGGGAGCGAGGCTGTACTTATGGTAGTCCACAGACATGGACGTCACTCCTTGGACCGAGAAGTCAAAGGGCGGCAGGGGGTAGCTGGGGGGGATGGGGTCAGGAGGGGTGAAAGCAGAGGAAGGAGGGGTGGGGGAGATAACGTGGCGGGAAAAGGCGGGGAAGGTGGAGAGGAAGGTGGGGAGGGAAGGTGGGGAGGGAAGGTGGGGAGGGAAGGTGGCGAGTGTGTGTGAGACTGGGAGGGCGTGGCAGTGTGTTGGGTTGGGGGTTGCCCTTGGGTGCGGCCACTGAGTGCAACCCTTGAGTGACTTAAACGCCACTACGTGGACCAAAACGTCAAAGGGTGGCTGGGGAGAGGGGGAGGGGAAGGGGAGGGGAGCGCGGGGAGGGGTAGGAAGGGGACCAGAGGCAAAGGGGAGAATGGAGGAGGGATGGGAGGAGACAACGAGAGGCCGAATGGAAGGGAGGAAGGTGGGAGGAAGGAGGCAGAGGCAGAGAGAGAGGCGAAGAGGGGCCAAAGGAATGGCAGGAGGAGGGGAAAGGTGGATCAGAGAGGCAATGGGCTGGGGATGGAGAGGAAGACACGTGTGTGAGGGGCGCACGGGGGGGGGGGGGGGGGGGGTAGGCCAATGGGCCGGGAGTGGGGGAAGGGGAAGGATTGGTTGGATGAGAGCGAGACGATGAGAGAGGAAAGGAAGAGGGAAGGGAGGAAGAGGAGAGGGGAAGGCGGAAGGGGAGAGGGGAAGGCGGAAGGCGGAAGGGGAGAGGGGAAGGCGGAAGGGGAGAGGGGAAGGCGGAAGGGGAGAGGGGAAGGCGGAAGGGGAGAGGGGAAGGCGGAAGGGGAGAGGGGAAGGCGGAAGGGGAGAGGGGAAGGCGGAAGGGGAGAGGGGAAGGCGGAAGGGGAGAGGGGAAGGCGGAAGGGGAGAGGGAAGGGAAGGGAAGGGGAGAGGGGAAGGCGGAAGGGGAGAGGGGAAGGCGGAAGGAAAGAGGGGAAGGCGGAAGGAAAGAGGGGAAGGCGGAAGGAAAGAGGGGAAGGCGGAAGGAAAGAGGGGAAGGCGGAAGGAAAGAGGGGAAGGCGGAAGGAAAGAGGGGAAGGCGGAAGGAAAGAGGGGAAGGCGGAAGGAAAGAGGGGAAGGCGGAAGGAAAGAGGGGAAGGCGGAAGGAAAGAGGGGAAGGCGGAAGGAAAGAGGGGAAGGCGGAAGGAAAGAGGGGAAGGCGGAAGGAAAGAGGGGAAGGCGGAAGGAAAGAGGGGAAGGCGGAAGGAAAGAGGGGAAGGCGGAAGGAAAGAGGGGAAGGCGGAAGGAAAGAGGGGAAGGCGGAAGGAAAGAGGGGAAGGCGGAAGGAAAGAGGGGAAGGCGGAAGGAAAGAGGGGAAGGCGGAACCGACCCGAGCTTCTTGGCAAAGGGCAGCACGAAGCCTCCGAGGCAGCAGTCCACATGCAGACACGTGCCCCAGCGCACTGCTATCTCGCCCAGCTCCTGTTATAGGGACCGGGTGGGATGGGATGCGATGCAGGGAAGAGTGTTGTAAATCTTCCAAAGGGCATGTAAACACGTGCCCCAGCGCTATGCTATGCCGCCCAGCTCGTGCCAATGAGATTGGGTGGGATGCATAGAGGAGGGGAATATTTCAGCAGCAGGCTAGACATCCGCACGTCACGTGCACACGTGCTCCAGCGTGTTGCTTCGCCCAGCTCCTGCAGTGAGATGGGATGGAGGGAGGGCAGCGGGGAGGGGGGCGGGGAGGGCGGCGGGAAGGGCGGTGGGGAGGAGTGGAAGAGAAAGAGTTGGCTCTTGCAGCAGCAGCAGCAGCAGCAGCAGCCCTTCTTCTCCCCATGCTGACAGACAGATACATGCCCCTTAAGGCGCCGCAACAAACGCCTCAGCGCAATGCTATCACATTGCCTCCAGCCACTCAGCCGCTGCCGACGGGGAGGAGAAGAAAGTGGTGTGTGCATGCAGCAGTATGAATACAGAAACGCAGTGGGTCGACTAGAGCTGGAGCAGGGAAGCTGTGAAACCGTTGTGAAACCGTTGTGAAACCGTTGTGAAACCGTTGTGAAACCGTTGTGAAACCGTTGTGAAACCGTTGTGAAACCGTTGTGAAACCGTTGTGAAACCGTTGTGAAACCGTTGTGAAACCGTTGTGAAACCGTTGTGAAACCGTTGTGAAACCGTTGTGAAACCGTTGTGAAACCGTTGTGAAACCGTTGTGAAACCGTTGTGAAACCGTTGTGAAACCGTTGTGAAACCGTTGTGAAACCGTTGTGAAACCGTTGTGAAACCGTTGTGAAACCGTTGTGAAACCGTTGACACGAAACCTGTGGATAGGTTGAGATACATTGTAGATTGCGAAGGGTGCAATGGGCGTGCATACCGGAATGGGGTCGATGATGCCATGTGGAAAGCCAGGCGCTGATGCCACTATCTGCAGGGTAGAGAGTGGGGGGGGAGGAGGACATGGGGCAGAGGGGGGAGAGGGGGGAGAGGGGGGAGAGGGAGGAGAGGGGGGAGAGGGAGGAGATGGAGGAGAGGGAGGAGAGGGAGGAGCGGGAGGAGAGGGAGGAGAGGGAGGAGAGGGAGGAGAGGGAGGAGAGGGAGGAGAGGGAGGAGAGGGAGGAGAGGGAGGAGAGGGAGGAGAGGGAGGAGAGGGAGGGGAGGGAGGAGAGGGAGGAGAGGGAGGAGAGGGAGGAGAGGGAGGAGAGGGAGGAGAGGGAGGAGAGGTGCACGTGAGCAGGCTTTTGACACGCCTCAGCAACAGTAGCCGGAGGGAAAGCAACAATGGCCGGGCAATGACAGGCGGCAATCCTCACGAGGCCACGGCTGTCACCTCCACCACTATAACGCCTCAAGTGACCACCAGCACGGTGTTGAGCTCTCACCAGCACGGTGTTGCAGGAGCAGAGGCGGCGCACTGCATCCACCTCCACTTCTGGTGTTGATGATACCAAGCCATGAAACCACAACACGAGTCCACATGAAGGGGGTCTCACCAGCCCACAGTCCTCACCAGCCCACAGTCCTCAGTTGAATTTTGTTGGATTCGAAACGCAGCAAGCCTACTAAGAGTAACGATCTGTAGTACTGAGTCTACTAATCTGAAAATCGAGGGAAGTAGTGAGAAAAGGTCTACTAATCAGAAAGCCAGACACATTACGCCTGGATGTCGCGTGTGAACGCGTTTCGGCCAGCAAAGGCCTTCATCAGCACACTAAGGATCAAGCAAACTGACTACGAATCCTTTCTACTCCCTCCCTCCAGGAGCCATCAAGCTGAAAGCTTCTTCGTGCGACTCCAGTGAAGCGCGCCTCCAGTGAAGCGCCTTGCCAGCTACTGATTCTAGCTGTCAAGTTCGACAAGTACTCATGCACCGTGGGAACCTCCAGGAGGTTGGTCACCATCTATTGGGCGACCACCAACTGGTTACAATTCTTCCCATCTACACTATTTTAGCCTTTACTAATCTATTACAAATTTTGCTAGGTAACTTCCATGCTGTAACGAACCGAGGGTATCTAAGTCCATGATGCTGCAGGGTGTTTTTGAGAATTCTCAGGGTGTTTTTGAGAATTCTCAGGGTGTTTTTGAGAATTCTCAAAAACACCCTGCAGTCCTCACCAGCCCACAGTCCTCACCGGCCCACAGCTCTCACCAGCACGGTGTTGCGGGAGCAGAGGCGCCGCACTGCATCCACCTCCACACACCAGTCGTCTGCCACAGGTGCTCGCAGCAGGTGCACATGGAAATACTCCGCTGCCTTGTCATACGCTGCATGCGCTGACACGGGTACTATCCTGTGTGGGGAGTGTGGGGGAGGGTGGTGCCTGGGTGGTGCTTGGGTGAGGGAGGGTGGGAGGCAGAAGGAGCAGGTGGGCTCGCAGCAGGTGCACGTGGAAATACTCCGCTGCCTTGTCGTACGCTGCATGCGCTGACACGGGTACTATCCTGAGTGGGGAGTGTGGGGGAGGGTGCGTGGGTGGTGCTTGGGTGAGGGAGGGTGGGAGGCAGAAGGAGCACGGGCGCTCGCAGCAGGTGCACGTGGAAATACTCCGCTGCCTTGTCATACGCTGCATGCGCTGACACGGGTACTATCCTGTGTGGGGAGTGTGGGGGAGGGTGGTGCGTGGGTGGTGCTTGGGTGAGGGAGGGTGGGAGGCAGAAGGAGCAGGTGGGCTCGCAGCAGGTGCACGTGGAAATACTCCGCTGCCTTGTCGTACGCTGCATGCGCTGACACGGGTACTATCCTGAGTGGGGAGTGTGGGGGAGGGTGCGTGGGTGGTGCTTGGGTGAGGGAGGGTGGGAGGCAGAAGGAGCACGGGCGCTCGCAGCAGGTGCACGTGGAAATACTCCGCTGCCTTGTCATACGCTGCATGCGCTGACACGGGTACTATCCTGAGTGGGGAGTGTGGGGGAGGGTGGTGCGTGGGTGGTGCTTGGGTGAGGGAGGGTGGGAGGCAGAAGGAGCACGGGCGCTCGCAGCAGGTGCACGTGGAAATACTCCGCTGCCTTGTCGTACGCTGCATGCGCTGACACGGGTACTATCCTGAGTGGGGAGTGTGGGGGAGGGTGCGTGGGTGGTGCTTAAGTGAGGGAGGGTGGGAGGCAGAAGGAGCACGGGCGCTCGCAGCAGGTGCACGTGGAAATACTCCGCTGCCTTGTCATACGCTGCATGCGCTGACACGGGTACTATCCTGTGTGGGGAGTGTGGGGGAGGGTGGTGCGTGGGTGGTGCTTGGGTGAGGGAGGGTGGGAGGCAGAAGGAGCAGGTGGGCTCGCAGCAGGTGCACGTGGAAATACTCCGCTGCCTTGTCGTACGCTGCATGCGCTGACACGGGTACTATCCTGAGTGGGGAGTGTGGGGGAGGGTGCGTGGGTGGTGCTTGGGTGAGGGAGGGTGGGAGGCAGAAGGAGCACGGGCGCTCGCAGCAGGTGCACGTGGAAGTACTCCGCTGCCTTGTCGTACGCTGCATGCGCTGACACGGGCACTATCCTGAGAGGTGGGGCGAGAGGGCAGTGAGAGGGCGGTGCGCGGGTGGGGAAGTGAAAGAACACAGAGTCCCCACGCACCACCCTGCGCAGCCACGGGGGCTTGCAGCAGGTGCACTTGGAAATACTCCGCTGCCTTGTCGTACGCTGCATGCGCTGACACCGGCACTATCCTGTTGTGGTTGGGGTGAGTGGGTGGTGCATGGTCGGTGAGTGGCGTGGCCGGGCGGGAGAAGGAACAGGCAGAAGAGAAGTTGGGAAGGTGAGGGTGTTCCGCAGGTGCTTGCATGTGCCGACACAACACCTGCACTATCCTGTGTGTCAGCGACAAGCACGCAGGATAGTCCACCTGCACTATCCTGCATATAGTCTGGTGTCTGAAATATGCGACTATATGCGTCTGAAATTACACACGCAGTAACCGGACCCACCAGCACCACCAGCACCACCAACAGCAGCAGCAGCATCAGCACAGCACCACAGCAGCAGCAGCATCAGCACAGCACCAGCAGCAGCAGCAGCAGCATCAGCACAGCACCACCAGCAGCAGCAGCAGCATCAGCACAGCACCAGCAGCAGCAGCAGCATCAGCACAGCACCAGCAGCAGCAGCAGCATCAGCACAGCACCACCAGCAGCAGCAGCATCAGCACAGCACCAACAGCAGCAGCAACATCAGCACAGCACCAACAGCAGCAGCAGCATCAGCACAGCACCAACAGCAGCAGCAGCAGCATCAACACAGCACCAACAGCAGCAGCAGCAGCAGCATCAACACAGCACCAACAGCAGCAGCAGCAGCAGCATCAGCACAGCACCAGCAGCAGCAGCAGCATCAGCACCTCATGCACTGAAGCACTCACATCTCAGGGCGAGTGATGCCCTTCTTGGCGCGCATGTAATCCCTAGCAGCCTTCACAGCCATCAGGATACTCTCCGACCCCCCACTCGTCATGTTCCCACACACCTCCCTCCCCACCCCTCCCTTCTCCCCCCCATTCGCTCCGTCTTTAACCCCCTTCCCCCCCTTCCCCCCCGCATCCCCCGCCCCCGCCTGCTCCGCCCTGCCATCACTCCTCCCCCCATCGCCCCCCCCCAGCAGGGCAGCGGTCATAGCAACCACCTCCGCCTCGAAGCGAGTGATGCTGGGGAAGACGTCTGGATGCAAGGGGTTGGTGTGCTGAAACCTGGGGGGGGGGGGGAAGATGGAGGTGAGAGGGGGATGGAAAGGGAGGAGGGAGGAAGTGGGACGGAGGGAAGGGGGAAAAGAGCGAGTTAGGCTGAGGCTGGGGAAAAACTGAGTCGACTCAAAGATTCCTGCAGCTGCTTTCGTGGTCCCTCACTTCCCCCCCCATCTCCTCCCCCCAGCAGAGCAGCGGTCATAGCAACCACCTCCGCCTCGAAGCGAGTGACGCTGAGAAAGACGTCTGGATGCAAGGGGTTGGTGTGCTGAAACCTGGGGGGGGGGGGGGGGGGGGGGTGGAGAGGAGGAAGGGTGGAAAATGGAGGGGGCAGGTTGAATGGAGGGAAGAAGGAAGAGAGCGAGTGACGCTGAGAAAGGCGTCTGGATGCAAGGGGTTGGTGTGCTGAAACCTGGGGGGGTGGAGAGAGGGGGAGTGGGAGGAAGGGGCGAGAGGGGGGAGGAGAGGAGAGGTGGGGGGAGGAGGGGAGAGGAGGGAGGAGGAGGGGGGAGGAGAGGGGAGGAGAGGAGAGGAGAGGAGGCGGGAGGAGGAGGGAGGAGAGGGAAGGAGGGAGGAGGAGGGGGGAGGAGAGGAGAGGAGGGGGGAGGAGGGGGGGGGAGGAGGGGACGAGGGGAGAGGAGGGGGTGGAGGCTAGTAAGCCAGAACGGAGAAGAACAGCCTTGCAGACACTAAAAAAAGTCATGTCGTTTCTGAAAGCTCGAGAGGGGTCGCATACGAGTAATTGAACTAGTTGATTCCTATCACGCACCTGGCCTCAACCTTACAGGCGCATCTGAAGTCGCACCCGGCCCAGCCACACCAGATTACAAGGTGACTGACATAAGTCAGCAGACCTAAGGTGATTTACGAGGCGCCTCAAAAAGCGCCTCAAAATTGAGGCGCCTAAGAACAAAATACAAGATGATGTAAGGCAACAGACCTAAGGTGATTACCTTACCTGGTGATTACCCTCTTGCAAGTTGCAACCCTCCTCCAAACCTAAGGCGCCCACTCACATGGTGTACGCATCTGATATGAGCTTCATGTGTATGCATCTCATACGACTCCCTTGTCACACACCTTGTGAGGCGTCGTCTATAACCCTAAACCAGGTGACTTTTGAGTCGACTCAAACGTCCTCTATAACCCTAAACCAGGTGACTTTTGAGTCGACTCAAACGTCCTCTATAACCCTAAACCAGGTGACTTTTGAGTCGACTCAAACGTCCTCTATAAACCTAAACCAGGTGACTTTTGAGTCGACTCAAACGTCCTCTATAACCCTAAACCAGGTGACTTTTGAGTCGACTCAAACGTCCTCTATAACCCTAAACCAGGTGACTTTTGAGTCGACTCAAACGTCCTCTATAAACCTAAACCAGGTGACTTTTGAGTCGACTCAAACGTCCTCTATAACCCTAAACCAGGTGACTTTTGAGTCGACTCAAACGTCCTCTATAAACCTAAACCAGGTGACTTTTGAGTCGACTCAAACGTCCTCTATAAACCTAAACCAGGTGACTTTTGAGTCGACTCAAACGTCCTCTATAACCCTAAACCAGGTGACTTTTGAGTCGACTCAAACGTCCTCTATAAACCTAAACCAGGTGACTTTTGAGTCGACTCAAACGTCCTCTATAAACCTAAACCAGGTGACTTTTGAGTCGACTCAAACGTCCTCTATAACCCTAAACCAGGTGACTTTTGAGTCGACTCAAACGTCCTCTATAACCCTAAACCAGGTGACTTTTGAGTCGACTCAAACGTCCTCTATAACCCTAAACCAGGTGACTTTTGAGTCGACTCAAACGTCCTCTATAAGCCTAAACCAGGTGACTTTTGAGTCGACTCAAACGTCCTCTATAACCCTAAACCAGGTGACTTTTGAGTCGACTCAAACGTCCTCTATAACCCTAAACCAGGTGACTTTTGAGTCGACTCAAACGTCCTCTATAACCCTAAACCAGGTGACTTTTGAGTCGACTCAAACGTCCTCTATAACCCTAAACCAGGTGACTTTTGAGTCGACTCAAACGTCCTCTATAACCCTAAACCAGGTGACTTTTGAGTCGACTCAAACGTCCTCTATAACCCTACACCCCATACATTCACTTTCACTCTACTCACATGGTGTACGCATCTGATATGAGCTTCATGTGCTTCTCATATGACTCTCCGCCCACATAACTGGTTGGGCACACGAGCCGGAGGGAACACGGGCAAGAAAGTGCGGGGAGGACACACGGGAAGGTAGAGAGGGGAGAACACGGGAAGGGAGAGGGGAGAGGGGAGAGAGGGGAGAGGGGCGGGCAATGGGAAGAGGAGAGGCCTTTGTATGAATCACACACGGATTAGAAGTCGCATCGCGAGCTAAGAATGAGGAAGGGTGGGGTGGACCAGTGGGGTGGAACATTGAGGCGTTTAATAGCTAGCTGATCTTGCATGAGGGAGGGGAGATGGGATGGGGGGAAAGATATATGAAGAGAGGCGAGTGAGGGAGGGGGTTAGGGAGGGGGGGAGGGAGGGAGGGAGGGAGGGAGGCGAGTAGGGAAGGGAGTGAGTCAGGGTGAGGGGGGAGGGGTGTACTTGATTTGGCAAAGGTATGAGGTACGGCCGGCCAGCAATACAGTAGTGGAAAGAAGGTTCAGGGAGGGAGGGACGGAGGGAAACGAGGTGGGAGGGATGAGAGGGACCAGCAGGGAGGAAGAATGGAGAAAGGGAAGGAACAAGAAGAACTGGATCATTAGCAGCGTGGCAATTGCGCGAAAAGGCCGGGAACAAAGGGCTTCTGCCGAATCCTATTCCATCCATAGGCACCTCCGTGTCCTCCCACCCTCCCTCCCTCCTTTCCTCCTCCCTCCCTCTTTCCCTCCCTCTTTCCCTCCCTCTTTCCCTCCCTCTTTCCCTCCCTCGCCCTCTCCTCCCCTACTCCCACCCACTCACACAGTCCCAGAGCACCGCCCCTGCCATGCCTTGTCCTTGTCCCTCAGTGCGCGCATCTCCCCTACCTCTCCTCCAAACCAGGTCCCTACCCCCCCAACCTCTTCCCCCCCCATCCCCCCTCCTCCCACTCACACGGTCCCACAGCAGCACCCCTGCCACTTCTTGTCCGTATCCCTCAGTGCACGCATCTCCCCAAGCTCCCCTCCAAACCAGGTCCCTACCCTCCCCCACGTCCCCTCCATCCCCCCACCTCCCACAATGCGAGACCCACTCACACGGTCCCAGAGCACCGCCCCTGCCACGCCTTGTCCTTGTTCCTCAGTGCGCGCATCTCCCCCAGCACCTCGTCCGCCTCCGCGCCCACGTCTGGCAGCCTCTTCCGCCACTGCGAACGCTCCTTGCTGCCGCTCCCGGCTATCTGCGCCCTGGCCTGCACGCGCGGGGAGGGGAAGAGGGCCGCGCGAGGGGGAGAGTGGGGGAAGGATGGGGGAATGCGGCGCAGCGGTGCCCTTGTCTGGATTTATGCCCAGCACCGCCCAGCACCTCGTCCGCCTCTGCGCCCACGTCTGTCAGCCTCTTCCGCCACTGCGCACGCTCCTTGCTGCTGCTGCCGCCCCCCGCTATCTGCGCCCTGGCCTGCAGGCGCGGGGGGGGGAGAGGGGCGCGGGGGGAGGAGAGGGACGTGCGGAGGGGAGCGTGGGGAAGGGCGGGGGGAATGAGGCGCAAAAAGATGCCCCTGCCTGGATTTCTATGCCCAGCACCGCTCAGCACCGCCCAGCACCGCCCAGTGCCTCTCCTGCCGCCCACCACCCCCTTTACCGACAATGACTCGGTTCGGTACAGTTTGTGGAAGGTCTCAAAGGCCAATCAGCGGGTGATGTGATGTGATGTGACGCTTTCTGGAGCGCCTATACTGAGCGCATCACATCACCCCCTGCCCCCCTGTTACTTACGCAGAAGCCCCTTTTGAGCCGACTCAAAAGGTTACTCAGCACATCCCCTGAGATGCCCCCCTGTTACTCAGTAGCCTCTTCCGTCACTGCCTGCGCTTCCTGCTAGTACTGCTGGTGAAGCCATAGCAACAGCCACCAGCAGCAGCATGTCTTTTGAGACGTCTCAAAAGTCGCTTCCTGCTAGTACTGCTGGTGACGCCAGTGCCACAGCCACCAGCAGCAGCAGCATGTGCATGCAGTTGCTGCTACTGCTGTTGCTCGGAATCTGCGCTCTGGCCTGCAAGAAAGGGTACACCCGTGCGTATCATATCACACACGCGTACCTTCGCCTGCTGCTCTTCCACGTAGGCCTTCACGCCTGGAACAAGCCTGGAGAGATATGGATGGGGGAGGAGGGGCGAAAGAGAGGGAGGGGTTAAGAGGGAGAGTGTGAGTGAGTGAGTGAGAGGAGGAGTGCAATACTTTCGGAAAGAAGAGAAACGTTACGAGAATGTAACGGCTGGAGAAATAAGTTTGACGGGTGAATGAAATGAGTGAAAAATGCACACGAAGTGATGCATGCCTGAAACGAGTGGTGCACTAACGGGTCAAAGGACAACGATGAGTGGTCCACAGTGGGTTCACCTGATGAGGGAGAAGAAGAGGGCAGTCAGAGAGGGTACCAGGCCTGGTATTCGGGCGACACACAACAACCGAGGAGGATGGGAGGGATCGGAAGGTATCAGATGGGATGGGATGGGATGGGATGGAGTGGGAGAGACGAAAGCGACCCATGTGCTGTGCATGTGATGAGATGGCGAAGCAAAACGGCCGCGCGGATAGTACCAGCTTTTGCAGTCGTCTCAAGAGATGAGACGGAGGAGGAACACGGCCATGAGGCTTTTGCAGTCGTCTCGATACAAGATCAGTTCAGACCATCAGACGCTTTAACGAAGACGATACCATGCTAAATCTCCAACTATCACCGCAGATTCGGCCCTTATGTCGCGGGTCTATTAAAGCCTATTCCTTACATAGTCGCCTCTGACCAAATCTTCGGAACTTCGAATTGAATCCGCGCGACTATAGACCGCATCCGCGCACCTTGATACCGGATCTGCGCAGCAGCAGCGCCCGCGACTTGCGCGAGTTTCCCCCCGACCACCGCCGCGAGCAGCGCCACCACCAGCAGCTGGAGCGGCTCGACTTTTCCCAGCGCCTCGTTCGCCGCGTCGCGCCACTCCTGCGCCACGGAGAGCGCGGCTTGCGTGCGCGCCTCGAGCGCGCCCCAGTAGCCGTTTTCGGACCAATCATTCATGGGACAGCTGCCGCCCGGGACGGCGCCGTAGTGAGGTAAAGCGGCGACTGGCGGCGTTGATCGGACGGCGAATAGGAGCACGACGAGGAGTACGAGGAGATTAGGGACGGCGCCGCGCGAAAGGAGTGCGGAGGGGAGCCGTCGCGAGCGGGATTCGCGGATTAAGGTGGGGATAGGTAGGGAGGAGAGAAGGGAAATAAAAGAAGAAACGGCGGGCGCCATGACTAGGCTGTGAAGATTCTCTGGTATCAGGGAAAGAGAGATAGCCGTTGGAGAGTGTCAAGGGAACGAAGCATTAGAAAAGACAGGGAAAATATCTGAGATGCCTTGGTGCCTCGCAATGCCGGAGGCGCTGTGCGCGTGAAAATATAGTCGTCAGCGGAAATGCAGGGAAGAGCTCGAGGCGTCCTGTCTAACGGCGTGAAATGTTCCACGCCATCAAGGCGTGAATACTCCTTTCCTGTATTGTCTAGGAACCAAGTGCTGACGTGGAGTATGTCGTACTTTTCGAGGTAGGATCCTTGTGCAGCACAAGAAACGCCCGCTACAAAGAGCTGCGATTACCCGAAAATTTGAGAATGTGCGATATGCAAGCTAATCCAGATTCAGATGCACATAGGAGCTGAATAAGAAAATTTGCGCTGAAATTGAGATAATCATATGTATTAAGTTAAAAAAAGCTAAAAAAAACTGAGAGGGGTTAAAAGCATTATTTCAAATGTGCAAGAATTTAGTTCTCATTCCACGGGTTTGTTCAGACATTCCTTTCACAGTGTATCCTAGTTATCTAGACTCCTAGCAGCAAGTCCTGCTATATGCGAGATCTTGAACCAAACCTTTCAAACGGAGTCAGTCCCGCGCCCCGGGACTGACTCAGCTGTCAGTGCTTTGTGCCTCTCTGCCAGCACACCATTTCGCACATCCTCCAACGGACGCGCCGCGAATTCTCCAGTCAACTGTTTCCTCCCATCCCATGCATTTCGATACCCCATTCCCATCCCATCCATCTTCAGATTCCCACACACACCACAAGCATCATACCAATCGACTTTCTCCTATCGTTGCATTGCATCGATTTGCTGCTGCAAGCCAGCAGCCATGTACCTGTCGGCCTTTACCTCTGTCCGCCGCCGCTCCTCGTGGCGTCGCGTGCAGTCGCAACCGCGGGATCAGCCGCCGAATCTTCAGGAGCGAAGCATCCCAAAGAGTCGAGATGATCAGCCGTAGGAATTTCGAGTCGGCGTCAGCGTATAACCTGTTGTTTATCATCTTTGTTGCATATTCAGTATCGCCTTCGTGCTAGCAATAGGTCTCCAAACAATCTCGCCCGTGCAGAAGCGTTCCCGTCTTGACCGGTTGGCAAGGATTCGCGTCTATCTAGCTTTTTCCATTCGGAGCGTCACCTCGCGGTTCGTCCCGCGGCTTCGTCGCGCGTCGGGATCTCAGTAGTATTGCCTTGAGATTTCTTTCGGCAAGCACTGCGCATGGTGAGAATCTATAAACTTACTGTCGCCAACACGACTACGGCGATCTGCCGCGATCGTTCTCCCCTGTAGATCCGTTCTGATAATACTCACAGGCCAAGGGTTTTCTAAGAAACCTTGATCCTTTAGCAAACGAGCAAAGGAGCGTTACCTACTGCCGCATTATTCTCGTCAAAAGACTCGTTTCGTCGCGATTTCTGGCTTGGGGTCGCGTATGCATCCTGCTAAGATCTGAATTTTGTCTGTCTGCTTTTCAGGGCTTCGCCAGGCTCTTCGGCGGGCACGATCAATCCAAGGCAGCTGGAGCGAAGGTGCGTGCCGCTCGGACGATCCGAGCATGTTTTCCTGCCAGCAGCTTACCGGCGTGTTAAGGACGTATTCGATCCGTTCGTTCGTACGCTTAACCCTAACGATTCCACGCATGCCGCGTATCCCCTCGTATCGCTCTACAAGCTCGCCGCCATATTTGTGTGATTGTATCTTAATTTCTATTCTTAAATGCTGCAGGAAGCATCGATTACGAAAGGTTCTGGCTCGGACGTGCCCTATTGGAAGAAGCTTCCGAGGAGGTACGAGCAGCTGAAGCGAAAGGCGGCGGAGTTGCGCCGGCGGAGGGAGCAGCAGGAGAAGCGCGCCAAGCAGCTGGCGCTGCAGCAGGAACGAGCGCAGCAAAAGATGAAAGAACGGCAGCAACGAGAGAAGAAGCTGGTGAAGTCGCAGGCGCAGCAGCAGCAGCAGCAGCTGCAGCCTAGCACAAGAATGGACATTTGCGAACAGGAGTGCATGAGGAAGACAGGTAACGAGAATGCGTATATGGAGGATATAATGAGCCCTCGCAGTGTGTGTGATAGTGCTCGTGCTATGGAGCACGGTCAGGCAGCAGCAAAAGGTAGATTGTTAGGTAAGTAAGGATATTTGATTGGAATGCTAGGTTTCTCAAAGCAGGGGCGATACCGTAAGATGGGTGGGTGGGTGGGTGCCTCTTACTTTTAGCCAGGATGTCATTCATTATGTAATATTATGCTTAAAGTGAGAATCTGGGGAGTAACTGTGGACTGGAGGGGGTTGAATTGGATCAAGCTATATGGTAGCGTAACAAATGGAGATTTACCTGGATCAGTCTCCATGCACATACGGTACCGTGCCTGTGTAGGACAAGCTCCTTGTGGATGTAACGAAAGCGCCGAGAATAGGTCAGCAGAAAAGCAAATAGTTTGCATAAGGCACCTGCTATGCACAAAACACGCTTGTCATCGCTGTAAGGTACGCTGTTCTGCACCTGTAATGTCTGCACAGGGCTGTTTCTGCACATAATTTGACATGCCCACAGCAAAGCAAGCGCACATATGAAGAATATACCAGTATTTTGCGTTTCCTGGTTGAACTGATTGCAGCTCATACTCAAATGAGAGCTACTATATATGGAACATAACAGACTATACTAAATACGGAGAAAATTAGAAGCTATATATTGAGGAAAGAAACTGGAAGCAACAAGTTGACTGCACAAGACGGTTCAGAAAGAAAACGGCATTCTCTCCTACACCTCCCATCCCACACACAAAATGTGCATACAAAGCAACAGCCATGCGAAAAGGAATGCCCAGAACCAAATCCTATGCAGTGCTACACAAGCAGCTGTAGTTATGCAGAGAGCAGGTGCTGCAGCAGCTGCGCACAGGGAATATAACCGTGCAGCAGCAGGTACCAGAGGGATTGCTAGTGCGGCTGGCAGGGGCACAAAGGGGTGCAGGGATGAGCATCAGGGGTGCAGCAGAAGGGTTGCTGGTGGACTGTGTTAGCAGGGGGGTACCCTGCGGTGGAAAAAGGTTGTGATGGGTTTGACACGCAGTGGGGGGTGGGTGGTGGTGCTGCTGCCAGGAGCTGCGGGCTGTGCTGGTGGCGGTGTGGCTGGTGCTGCTGCTGCTGCTGCTCCTGCGGCTGCTCCTTGTCCTGAAACGAGGGGTCAGTGGGGGAACACATTAAAGGTGTATTTAGACGTGTATTTTGGAAAACCCATAGATTAGGCTTTGTGGGACGGTGCTACTGGCTCAGAAACTGGTGATGATGATGAAGAATGAAGGGAAAGGAGGGAACAGCTAGATCAGGAAGGGGAGCGCTCAGGAGAGAGGGAGCGAGGGAGAAACATGGGGGTTGAGGAAAGCAAGACCAGGAAAGGGTGTGTGTGTGTTGAGGGGGTAAGGGGGGTGTGGTTGGCGGGGGAGGGAGGGGAAAAGAGAAAGCAGCAGCAGCGCTCACCAGAAGCAGCAGGAGGTTTCAGAGGAGTGGTCGATTCACCCTTCCCCAGAGCCCCTGGCACTGCTGATGCCCCAGGGGTTGTTTGCGCGTGCCCTGCTATCCCAGCAGACGCACAGGCACCACCACCGGCAGCAGCTACAGGCCTCTTGAAGCCATTGCCAGCACACACGCCAGAGTGAGGACTCAAACACAGACCCGCACCCAGGGGCGTAAACTGACTTGGAACAACAGCAGTTGCTACAGCCGCTCCAGCTGTTCTTGCACCGGCCACAGCTGCTGCTGTTGTTGCTGCGGCTTGTCCTTGTGATGACAACCAGGTTGGGTGCGGTGCAGAGGGACGTCGGGGAGGCACAGGGAGTAGGATCTGGGTGCTGGTGCCCCACCCAACCGCCCGCCTCTTCCTCCTGTGCAGCACTTGATGCTCCCCCGTAGCGGCACTCTCGACTTTCACACCTTCACTGCTGCTCCTGTCAGCACCCTCCTCTCTACTGCTACTCTCCTTCATATGCACCATCTTGCTCCTCTCCTGAACACCCTCTGTCTTGTCACTCTCCTTGTCAATCTCCTTGCCATCCGCTGTCTTGCCATGCTCCTCCATGCCATGCTGTGTCTTGTTTCCAACACACCCTCCATCCATCTCTCCCTTGCCCTTGTTCAAATCCTGCGCTATGTTCCCCTCTCCTCCTATGCTCCCAGCCGTTCCAGTCCCTCCCGTGTCTCCTGCGTCTCCTGTCTCTCCTGTTTTATCTGCCCTCCCTCCGTTCCCTCCGTTCCCTGCACTCGCTGCATTCCTTACATTCCCTACACCATCTGCGGTTCCTGTGTCTTTTGTGGGTTCCAAGGCCCCTGTGTCCACTACAGGCATGGTGCTGCTGCTGCGGATTGCGCCAGGCCCTGCCTCTCGCTTGCGCTTGCCACCCCACTTAGGCAGGACCGCATACTGGTGTGAGGTGGGAGGGATAGTGGAGAGAGGAGAGGGGAGAGAGAGGCGATGGAGATTTGAGGGGAGGGGAGATGTGAGGGAGGAATTTTGGTACGTGTTTCTGGGACGCGTAACAAAATTTATGAGACCTGCAACACGTACCTGACGTTTGCGCGGTTGAAATGGAGATGGAGCGGTGGGAAGGAGTGGCAGGGATATGAGCATGGCCGGCTCAAGCACTTGCACTGCCAGGGCTTGCAGGTATCGCAGATGCTGCTGCTGCTGTTGCTGCTGTTGTTGCGTCTGCTTTTCTAGCTTTCCTTCCTCCTGCTTAGCTTTCTCTTGCCCCACCGGCTTCTCCCCCCCTTCCTGCTGACCAGCATCACTGCCACAAGCAGCAGGAGCAGCAGCGGCAACACCACCAGCACCATCACCAGCAGCGGCACCACCAGCAGCAGCAGAGGCAGCAGCAGGACTAGCAGCCGCAGGAGCAGGAGCAGGAGTGGCAGCAACAGCAGGAGGAGGAGCAGCCGCAGCAGCAGCAGCGCCAGGGAGGGCGTGCAGCAGCACGGGTCTACCCACTGCTAGCGCCCTCTGCACTGCCTTCTGCAGCACCTGCACCTGCCAATCCGCCGGCCGCCCCTCCTCCCCACCTCTCTCCCCTCTCTCCACCCTCTCCCCCTTCTCCCCCTTCTCCCCCTTCTCTGGCCCCCCTGCGCCTGTCGCCCCCCCTGCCCTGCTTGCTGCTGTGGCAGCAGGGGAATCAGGCGCAGCAGCAGCAGCAGCAGCAGCACCACCACCACCACCAGCAGGGGTACCACGGGCACATGCATCCACCCCTTCATCCTCCGACAAGTACCCATCTGGGACCACAAACCCATCCTCCTCCTCCTCGTCCTCCCCATCGCCACCCTCCTCCGGGTCTATCTTATCCAGATCGTCTTCTCCTTCAGAATCCGACAGGCTTTCGCCTGCCGGGTCCTCCTGTTGGGGAAGGTGGGGGTGGTGGAGAGGAGAGGGGGATTGTTGAGTTTTGAGTCGACTCAAAACTCTCCTCCGGGTGTGTCTTATCAAGATCGTATTCCCCTTTGGAAACCGACAAGCTTTCGCCTGCCGGGTCCTCCTGTTGGAAAAAGAGGGGTGGAAGAGGGGGCCATTGGCGAAGTGGGGAGGGGCCGGTAATAATTGATATATATATAGAACCGCAATCGTAGTAAAAGGCATACCTTGGAAGACCTCTACCAAACAAGTCATACATGACTCTTCGTGGTTCGTGCACCAGAACTGTGAATCAGACCTCTTTTTAAATTTCAAACCGAGCGTCCTAACTCCTCCTACTCTGCCTCTCTGTCCACATTGTAGTTTGGCACAGGGTCCTCGCGCAACGGGCACCTCCTGTTGCCAACCTCCAACCACCACTATCCTACCTCCTCTTTGGGAGGCCGGCGCCTTACTTCCTCTTTAGGTAAGCCAGCGTCTCACCTTCTCCCACTCGGCGTCGCCGTCCACATCGAAGTTGAGCACTGAGTCCTTGCGCAACGGGGCACCTCCTGTTGCCAACCTCCAACCACCACTATCCTACCTCCTCTTTTGGGAGGCCGGCGCCTTACTTCCTCTTTAGGGAAGCCAGCGTCTCACCTTCTCCCACTCGGCGTCGCCGTCCACATCGAAGTTGAGCACTGAGTCCTTGCGCAACGGGGCACCTCCTGTTGCCAACCTCCAACCACCACTATCCTACCTCCTCTTTGGGAGGCCGGCGCCTTACTTCCTCTTTAGGTAAGCCAGCGTCTCACCTTCTCCCACTCGGCGTCGCCGTCCACATCGAAGTTGAGCACTGAGTCCTTGCGCAACGGGGCACCTCCTGTTGCCAACCTCCAACCGCCACTATCCTACCTCCTCTTTTGGGAGGCCGGCGCCTTACTTCCTCTTTAGGGAAGCCAGCGTCTCACCTTCTCCCACTCGGCGTCGCCGTCCACATCGAAGTTCAGCACTGAGTCCTTGCGCAACGGGGCACCTCCTGTTGCCAACCTTGCCTCCTGTCGTCAACGTCCAGCTATTACTATCCTACCTCCTCTGTTTGGAAGTGAGTGGTCTCACCTCCTCCCACTCCGCCTCGCTGTCCACATCGTAGTTGAGCACTGGGTCCTTGCGCAATGGGGCACCTCGTCTCGTCAACATCCAACCACCACTATCCTACCTCCTCTTTTGAGAGGACCAACGTATTACCTCCTCTTTCAGTCACAAGTGGTCTCACCTCCTCCCACTCGGCCTCGCTGTCCACGTCGTAGTTGAGAACAGGGTCCTTGCGCAACGGGGCACGCGCCCGCACCACACCACTGCTGTGCCACGCCATGCCATGCCATGCCATAGCATGTCACGCCACGCCATGCCATGCCAGGAAATTCAAGAGAATGCCCGTCACACAGGGAGCAGGTCGTTTGATGGATAGTACAGAGACAGCAGGTGCGGGTGAGAGGAGGTGCGGGGAGAGGAGGTGCGGGGAGAGGAGGTGCGGGTGAGAGGAGGTGCGGGGTGAGAGTAACAGATCCACACTTTATTTTGGAGTGCCTTTTAGCCGATGCACAAATACCAAGTGACAACTGGCAGCAACTAGCAGCAACCAGCAGCAGCCACCAGCAAGCAGCAAATAACACTAGCAGAAAGCGGCAAAGAGCAAGCAGGTAACCCATACATACGACTCTAAGCGTAATATGTTGAGTTCTAAACGGGTCTTATGTTTCCTGTCAAGGCGACTAAGAAATTAAGGGCGTACCTGGCGAGGGAATAGGTGCCGTAATACGCAGGCCTTGTGTTCTCCACGAATTGCAACAGCTTCTTCCGCCTCCGCTCCCTCCTCCGCACGTCCCACTGCTTCCCCTCCCCCCCACGCCCATCTCCGCCCCCTTCCCCCTCTCCTTCCCGCTCCCCTTCCCCCTTCCCCACACCCTTTCCCTCCTCAGTTTTACCCGTCCCGTTCCCCAATTCAACCACACCACCATCCCCTCCTTCCGCCACCGTTCCCCCTGGTTCCCCCCCATCCGCTCCCCCTTCCTCCCCACCCACCAACCGCATCACCTCATCCTCCTCCTTAGCCGCCTGTCCCTTCTTCCCCAAGCCAGCAGCCCCTGTGGGATCGGCGCACGATCCTGCACTAGTGACTGAAACACCACCGCCGGCAGCATTCGCCGCACCTCCGACCTTTGCTGCTGCTGCTGCGCTCGCGCCCGCGAGCTTATGCGCGCGCCCGACCGCGCTGCTGCTGCTGCCGACGTCGGGCGGAGCGACCCGCGGAAGCTTGCGCGCTCCCCACGGCCTATGCCTGCAGCGGCGGCGGCGGCAGGTGCCCTGGGCGCTTGGCTTGGAAGGGGGGTCGGCGGGGGGGAGGACGTGCTGTGCGTTCCATTTCTGGCAAAGGGAACTGGACGGGTCGGGTGGGCGGGGAAGGAAGGAGGACGAGGGAGGGCGATGGGAGGTCGGTGGGAGGGCGGGGGGGGAGCAGAAGGCGGGGTAGTGCGCGGAAGGCGGGGAGGCGGAAATGGTGCGAACATGGAATAGACAGTTGAAATGGATTACTGGAATGAACGATAGGAGGTGAAGGGGATGGCTGGGATATTCCCAAGTCAAAGGGAGAGACAGACAAAATCGGAAAATCACATTCCCCTTCTCCCAGCGCGCGCCCGCTCCTTTCCCCCAGCGCGCAAGCCCTCCCCCAGCGCGCAAGCCCTCCCCCAGCGCGCAAGCCCACCCCGTCCCACCTGAGCAGCTCCGCCTGGGTTAGCGCGCACGGGCGCGCAAGCTGCGCGTCAATGGCCTCTGTGCTGGCGGAGAGAGGCGCGCCAAGCCGCGCTGCGCTGGCCGGCGGCGGAAGAAAGGGGGAAGCCTTCGCGGCAGGGGGAGGCTTCTCCCCCGCCCCGCTTCCCGAGGCCCCTGCCCCCGCGCCTGGCGCTTCCCCGGTTCCTCCGCCTGCTGCTGCGCCCGCGTGCACTGGTCCCGCTGGAGCGACGGAATCGGCAAGTGCGACGGCTGCTGGAGAGGACTGTTGCGCGGAAGGGATAGATTAAGAGCAGACAGCGAGGGAGAGTGAGAGAAAGAGAACGAGAGGATACTGAAACCAGGGGGACAACGAAGAAGGCAGGGGCAAGCGAGTGCTTTCAAGGCAAGAAGACTCAAGCTTACAGGAAGCGCAAACAGAGCAAGTTGCACTGACTGCCTGCGGTCATGCTCCAGAAAAAAGGACGTTATGAAAACGAGCAAGTAGTTAGATTGAGGAGAGACACGAGTATTCTTATCGGTCCTTGCCTTGGTTTCGTCCTTCTTCTTTCCCAAAAACCGACTCATAAAATTCGCCGCTTTCTGCTTTGCTGCCCGCTGTTTCTCCTCCGCCTCCTCCTGCTTTTTCCTCTTGAGCTCCCTCTCCCGCTCCTCCTCCTTCCTCTTCGCCTCCTTCTCCTCTCGCGCTTTTTGCTTGCGCAGCCTCTCACCCTCCTCCTGCAGCCGCTTCTGCTCCTTCTCCTCTTCCTTCTTCTTCCTCTCTTCCTCCCGCTTCCGCCGTTTCTCCTCCTTCTCCTCGTCCTCTTGCTTCTTTTTAGCCTCCAACTCCTCCTTTTTCTTCCTCCTCACCTCCTTCGCCTCCTCCTCCTTCTGCCGCTTCCTCTCCCTCTCTTCTTCTCGCTGCTTCCGCTTCAACTCTCGCTCACCCCCGTCCTTACTCGTCCCCTTCCCTCTCGCCTTTCTCGCTCCCGTTTTGGCCTTCACCGAATTACTGCTTCCACTAACCCCCATGCTCGTACCCCCTGCGAGGCAGCGGGTTGCGCCAGTCACGGCCACGGGGCCTTGACGAACAAAGTCGGAGATTAGTCTTGCGCGAAGCACCTCACCGTCGACATGCCCCGCTATTTCTTCCAATTCCGGCGACCGAGTTGCCTCTTTCGCCTCGTCTTTCTGTTCTTCTTCCTCCTCGTCCTCCTCCTCCCGCTCTGCCTCTTCATCGTCTTCCTCCTCGTCCTCTTCCATTTCGTTTTCGTCCTTCTCTGCTTCTTTCGAGTCGTCCGCTTCTCTCCTCCCCTCCGCTTCTTTCGTCCCCTCTGCTGCTTTCACCTCCAGCTCATTCTCACCGCCCTTCCTTGTCACTGCAGCAACGAGGGCGTCTCGACCGTTAGTAACGTCCGTCATCTCAGCCGGTCCGTCCTTCTCTACAGTGCTGCCGTCACCAACCGCACCTCGCTCCGCTGCTGTGTCATCCGCCTGTCCTACTGACGTGGGACCAGGCAGCCCTACCCTCGTTGTAATCCCCTTCACTTCAACCACTGCAGGCGAGTCCACAAGCCCGCGTTTGACGGCGCAATCGACGCTTCCCATTTGACCGGAAATTCCAAGTTTCCAATGGCTGCGGGCAGAGACGGAGGAAAAGGGTTGAGGAACGAAATGGTGAGGGATGAAGGGACTGAAGGGTGTGAAAATACTTCACTCGAGAAAGAGAATATACGGTGCGGGTTCAGCAAATAATGAAGCGAACAAATGCGACAGACGCAAAGAAAGAGAAAACAGGAAAGGCGGAAAGGAAATGAAGAGCGTAAAAACATGTTGTGGAAAACGAAAATGGTGGACACACGACAAGAAGACAAAGGAAACGGGTCTTTCAGGTGTTTCCATAACAAGGCCAGCACGACGCTTATCGTACCAAAGGAGTATGGCGCGTTATCACTAGTACGCGCTGGTGCAGAGCCTTCGTCCAATGCAAAAGCGTGGCACATGTGTAAAATGTCTGCCGTCTTTCCAAGGTGGTCTTAGTAATAGGTCGACGGCACGAATGGCGCGAGAGGAGATAGGTACGGCTGTCTGCGCGCGAGAACTACAATAAGCCGCAAGATAGCCGTTGCCCGGCGTTAAAACGGGATAGAACTACGTATGGGTATCTGATTACGTGAGGCAGCGAGATCGTAGTCAGGCAGGAACAACTAAAAAAACAAAAATCGGAAGCACGAAATCTACGTCAACTGAGCGCCAACAAGGCGGCACGATTTAGACGCCGTCAACGGCGACACAGAACAACGGTTTCGACTTAGCAAATGCATGATACCTCTGTTTCCTCTCTTGCCGTGCTAAAGCAAAGCACGGTAAGAGCAGTGAGAATATGAAAAGCAAAAAGAAATTCGAACAGCAAAGCAGAAAGGCAGTCAAACAAAAGAGCCGAGTTGGATTCTGGGGTCGGTCGGGAGGGTATGGGGGCGGAAGACTGGGCGGGTGCGCGGGGATGTCCGCGCGTCGATGTCAAGGCGGGAATGGCAGGAGTCGTTGGGGGGTTTCCTCCCTCCCACTCCTTCCGCGTGCCCAGTGTAGGGCCGTGGGGGAGGCATGGCATGCTTGGGCGGAAGACAATCTGGGAAAACGAAGGGATGAAGGGCGGGGAAAATTGGTTTCTGGCGGAGAGTTCAGTTTGGATTTTGGAGAGCGCACCCCTGCTGCTGATGCAGTGAAGGGGCTGGGCGCAGGGGGGATGACACGCGTCACAGTGAAGCAGAGCGGAGCGGAGGTTCTTCCGCAAGTGCACGAGCAGGTGTTCGCGCCAACGACTCGTGGCGCCCAAGGCTGGGTTTGCATGTCCGAGAATTCAAATTCTGACGTTCAAACATTCCAACGAGCTTCACTGTACTGTCTCGATAGAAGCGTAAATTCGCTCAATGCACTCAGCTTCAGAACACATCATTAGAACTGTAAGAATGTTTGTTGACATATGGTACTTCATATGTATGGTAAGGTATGACTTGTTTGGAAGCATGGCGGTAAAACTAGTAATGTGCGCTGCAGTTTCAACTGTGGAAATTCGATCAGCCCAGCATCTATAAACGCCATAGACTGTACACCTTGAGAACCCCTATCATCGACCCCAAAGGCATGGGCCCGATCCGTTTTCTGTGCACCACCCAACTACACCAAACCAAACATTGAAAGTTGATGTGTACATTTGCTGGTACAAGTGACCTTTACTTTTGAATGTTGTCCACTCATCAGTAGTACCCATCTTTTAAATCTGTACAGAAGATATTATTCCCTGGCTCATGCTGCCATGCCGCCCACATTGGCCCAAAAACTCCTTGGATTCACCCAACAAGCATACAGTATTTCTCCCCCCTCTGCCATCTCCCCCTCCCTCGGTCAACAAACCACATTAGTGCCCACAGCCATTCCGGCTCCCCCCTCCCCTCCTCTCTCGTCCAGCTCTCTAACAACCCCTCAAACCTTCCACCTATCCACCCTGCAGCAACCGCCGCTTTAATCAACTCAAAAGTCCAACCATCCACCCTAACAGCCCCTTCTGCTGCACATGCTCCCGCATCACCCCTGCAGCACACGCAACCATTCCATCTCCACTCTCCCCTCCTTCCAATACCTCGCCCGCATAAACATTCTTCTGCTGCACATGCTCCCGCATCACCCCTGCAGCACACGCAACCATTCCATCTCCACTCTCCCCTCCTTCCCATCCCTCGCGCCTCCAGCCCTCTTCTGCTGTGCATGCTGCCGCATCACCTTTTGAGACGCCTCAAAGGTCACCTCCCACCCGTCTACCCTCAAGCCCTCTTCTGCTGCGCGTGCTGCTTCATCAAACCCTGCAGCCACCACCGCGGCCTTTTGAGTCCACCCATCCGCACTCAAAGGTCACCTCCCACCCATCCACCCTCAAGCTCTCTTCTGCAGCGCGTGCTGCCGCATCACCCCTGCAGCCACCACCGCGGCCTTTTGAGTCCACCCATCCGCACTCAAAGGTCACCTCCCACCCATCCACCCTCAAGCTCTCTTCTGCTGCGCGTGCTGCCGCATCACCCCTGCAGCCACCACCGCGGCCTTTTGAGTCCACCCATCCGCACTCAAAGGTCACCTCCCACCCATCCACCCTCAAGCTCTCTTCTGCTGCGCGTGCTGCCGCATCACCCCTGCAGCCACCGCCGCAGCCGCCGTCTCAATCCTTCCGCGGTCACTCTTAGCTAAGTGTGGGCCGCAGTGAGCGCGGAACTTATCCGGGTGCCACACCAGCAGAGCGCGCCGCATCTTCCTGTCCGCCTCTGCCCGCCCATCCCCAGGCTCCAGAAACAAAGGGTTCCCAGGAGGAGGCCAGGGGATGTCGGAGAAAGTAAGGGCGAGCGGGGCGGTGGGAGGAGGGGCGGCAGGAGCTGAAGGAGTGGAGGCGGGGAGGGGAGATGATGGGGCGTGGTGGGGGGAGGAGGGTGAGGGAGTGTGGGGCGACTGCTGCTGCTGCTGCTGCTGCTGCTGTTGCTGCTGGGTGTGGATTCTGAGGGAGGACAAGAGAGCGTTCCAGCATCGGTCATACGTGCGGTAAGAGGAAGGGCGCTCACACACACTCGTGCTGTCACTGCTGCTCCTACCACTACTGCTACCGCCACTGTAACCATAACTGTTACTGCTGCCATTGTAACCGTAACTGTTACTGCTGCCACCGTAACTGCTACTGCTGTTACCATAGCTCCCACCCGTGTAACCATACGCTTGCTCATAATAACCACTCCCGTCTCTGGAAGCAGATCCAGACCCAGACCCGGACCCATGCTCGTGCCCATACTCGTACCCATACCCGTGCCCGAACCTCTTCCCGGTTCTCCTCTCCTCCGCCTCATCCTGGGCCCGTCGCATGCGAATCCTCTCTCTCAGCCACTCCTGAAACTCCCTCTCCTCCTCCTCCTCATTCCCCTCATAATCCTCGTTCTCGTCCAAGCCACCGCTATCACCCCCTCCTCCTCCTCTGTAGAACGAACCACTGAAATAGGCACTGCGGGGATCGTGGCCACTGCGACTACTGAACCGTTCTGCACCCCTCCGTTCTCCATTCCCTCCTCCTCCTCCCCCTCTCGCGGCCTCCTCCCACGCCCTCCTCAACCCTTCCGCCCTCCTCCGCTCCCTCTCCCTCTCCAACTCCCTCACTCGCTCCCTCACTCTCTCTCTCGCTCTCTCCAACGCCTCCTCCCTCATCCTCATCCTCTCCACCCTCTCCCGATGCCGCCTCCACCGCTGCCACTTGTCAGCTTCCCATTGGCCCGTCCGCGGCCCTCTTCCCCTCATCCCCCTCCCCCATTTCTGTCGCAATCTTTCCACCTCATCCTCCTCCTCCTCCCCCTCCTCCCCCTGCACCTCCAAGACACACAGTGAAACGGGAAACGCATGCAGGACGGTGGTGGGGAGGGAGGGGGGATGCGGGAAGAAAGACGGTACAGGACTCTTAGTGAACTCAAAAGATTCAAAGGCAAAAGAAGCATATGACGCGGCAGGGGTGTCCGATCCGAGCATCAAAATCCGGGTTTCTGGTCCAAGCCGACTTGCTTCAGGTGTGTGTGGGCGTGGGCGTGGGCTTACCAGTGGCACGTCGCTGTGTGGCGAGGCTTGCAGCAGGGAGGAGAGGAAGAAGGCAGCGTTGCCCACGAACAGTAGGTTCCGTCCCGTGAATCCAATCATGCTTCCCACCCACCCCACGTGCCACTGCCACCCCGCCCCTCCCCCCTCCGCTGCTCCTCCTCCCCCTCTCCCCTGCCCCTGCCTCGCGCCCTGCCTCCCCGCCCGGGTCTTCCTTCTCTGGAGCGCCGTGGGTGGTTTTTCCTGGGCTGAGGCCCTGCTGCTGCTAGTAGTGCTGTTTGCGTCTGTGTTGCTGGTGCTGCTGCTTCCATTGCTGCTGCTGCTACTGTTATTGCTGCTGCTGCTACTGCTACTGCTACTGCTACTGCAATTGCTGCTGCCAGCATCCGCCCCACTGGAACTACGCCTAGCAGCAAACAAACCATCACTGCCCTCGCCTTCTCTCCCCCCCTCCCCTTCCCCTTCTTCTTCCCCTTCCCCTTCCCCTTCCCCTTCCCCTTCCCCCCCGCCTCCTCCCCCGCCTTCCCCCCTCCCCCCTGCACCACCCCAGCCCCCTCGCCCCCACCACCCCTTGCCCCCACCTTGTCCCCCTCCGCCGCTGACGTCAGCTTCCCCCCCTGCATCTCTCTCCTCCCCCCCAGCACCACCAACCGCACCAGATGTAGCAGCAGCAGCGCCACCAGCAGCAGCGCCACCAGCAGCAGCAGCAGCGCCAGCAGCTGACACCACGGCCGCAACACAAGCAACCCCACCAGCAGAAGGAGCACCAGACGATTTCACTGCAGCAGTACCGCCCGTGCTAATGCGCCTAAAGTCCCCTGCACCGCTCCCAACCCCAGCACCCGCGGAATTTGCAGCAGCAGCAGCAGCAGAGGCGGAGGCGGCGGCGGCACCCCAACCCCATGCCACTATGACCCGCACCGCTCGCTTCTGCCCCCGTCCACCCGCCTCGCTTCCGCGCCCCCCATGCCGTGCGGCTCCCGGGAGCCTCCGCCCCGCGGGGTTCGCGCGCTGGTCTCCCTGCGGCACGTGCGCGGAGAGCACGGCTGCAGGCGGAGCGGCGCATCCGCAGGCCGCGCGCAAGGGGCAAGCCATTAGGGGAGAGGAGGAGCGAGCGCGGAAAGTGGGAGGCGGAACGCGGAACGAGAAGGGGAAGCGGGGGTCCGATGCGGGGGAAGGGTGGACTGGAAGCGTTGAGGAGAGAAAGCGAGGAGAAGGCGGGGAGAGAGCTTGAAGAGACGAGAGAGAAAGCGTCGCGCGATGCGTGATTGACGCTGAAGCGAAGGAAGAGAGATGAGCAGCTAGCGAACCGAGGGAAGACGTGAGGTTTGGACTAGTCACCGTGAAATGTGGCTGCAGGGAGGTGTATATCAGTCTACAAGCGGCAACTACGATGTGGGTCCGACTGAAAACGATTTAAACTTGGCTTGATATTCTGCTCCTTGGTCTGCAGCTTACGAGAACTTAACTAAGGCTGCCTGCAACACGAGAGGTATCTGCTTTCTCCCTGCAGTGGAGCATGGAGCGTGATTGGCGGACGAGGAGGGACGGAAGCCACCAGCGTATGGCGGGAAATGCGAGGAGATAAGGTTTTGGCGAGAGGTTACTAATGGCGTGCGACGAGAGATTCGCCAGCTTCCTTGCGAGAACGAGCGACGAGGAGAATTCGCTTGGTGAATGTGCAAGCCATGCGGAACGATAAGCCAAGCTAGATGATAGACCGAGGCGGAAGGTATTTAGAAGCACCAGGCAAGCCCGCCTGGGCCCCAAACGGCGCGAGATGCGGCGTGAATTCTGCTGATGTACTTATTCAAGCAAGTAGGCTGGTGGAGAGGAGTGGAAGCAGCTGATGGATGTGCCTGCCACGTCATGTAAATTTCGTTATACGCATAGTCTGTTTCCCCGTACCGAATGAGGGTGTTTCTCCATGGGGCTACTTTATATGCATTGATATTTGGGAAACCAGTAGAATTTGCCTGTCCTCCCAATGTGCAGCAATTTGTGGTCCACATCAATATAGTGTAAATATACATCTTTATTAACTAGTTCCAATTATTCCTAATCGTTTTTCCTTATCGAATATTTAATTATTTTTAACGTTCTTAGACATCAAATGTAGCAATCAGAGAAGCTCACATATAGAATCAGAACGAATTACTGTACAGAGTGAAGGGCTCATGGGTACGGGTTTTTGGGCGATGTGATGTCCTCGTCACTCCCAGGCTGTCATCCCGCTGATTGTTGACCTGTATTTTCTCAACGTGACTTGATTGGTGCAATCGAGAGGTTTGGCACGGAAAACCCAGGGCGGTAATAGTTGTCCTGGGACGTGTCGCATTTCTTTCGAACATCGAACCGCATTTCCTGAATAAAGGCTCGAAACAGTTTGCCCCCAAAATGACTGTTCTCGAGTTGCCAAGACGTTGGAGCATATTTTATTGCATTTACATGTCCGTTGCCCGTATGAGTTGAATAAAAGAATGCTTAACCTTATTCAAACAAACTCAATAACATTTAACATGTGGGCTCTGAAGCAATCGGGCAAACGGGGAGATCGACGTTAAAAAATCGATCACACAAGAGCTTCATCCAGCGATCTGTTTCGTGCTTCATGCTGCCAGCCGTATTGGCATCGTGCAAATCCGGCACTGTGAAGTGAAGACCACACAGGAAACAAAACCAGCACCCATTTGCGCCAATTTCACTCGTTCTTGGCTGCGAAGGTTTTCGTTGCGAGGGCTGATCTGGCTATTTCTTATGCTCCCGAATTCCACGATTGAAGGTCGTCGTGCTTCTTTGAGTTGCAACAACGTTCACCCGTTTGCATGTCTCGCTGAATGCTCTCACAGCGACGACGGACCCTCACGTTCGACCTAACCTGGGACGGCACTGCAACCGTGCACCCTGAAGTTAACGACGCCACGCGTCACACGAATCTTGGAACCTAACGTCGCAGGAACGTCTCGTGAGCGTCACATGATGCTGCGCCTCAACATTCCTGTTTATCAGCGTGATCTTCAAGAAAGATGCTCCGACCGTAGGCGCGTCTCCTCGCGCCAATCCATGGCGGCCCATCAAACCGTCGCTTCTCGTCACCGCCATTATATAATACATTCCAGTCAAGTCTTTTCAAAGTCCACCGCTTTCCACGTGGCTCTACTTGCGCTGGTACTCGCTGCGTCCGTTGCGACCTCCAGAAGCCAACCCGCGCTTCCACAACCAACTAGCCGTGAGTAATATCTAACTAAGCGCTCTGGATAAGGGCGCTAGGCGAGACGTCCGTAACATCGGGCATGTGCACGATCCTCTTGTGCTCAGCTCGCGTGTTTTCGCGGAATTCTCTTCTGTCGTTGCCAGTGGTATAGTGAGGGTTTCCGCATAACACCGTGAAACAGTTTGCGGTCACATTTCACGGTGCATTTTCTTCTTTTTATTCGTGTACTGCTTCTGCTAATGCTTTTCACCCCGCTTCTTCCCTCATTCCTTCTCCCGTTGCGCTCGTTCCACGGGCTCTCTCCGGCTATGGACTTCAGCCAGATGTGACTATAGTGATGGCGAGTGGACGCACTCCAAGACGAACCCTCGATACAAGGGCTGTCCGTACATTCGCGAGATCTTCGACTGTAGAGACAACGGGCGGGGCGACCGGCAGTGGGAGAAGCAGAAGTGGTCACCCCGTTATTGCGCAATTAAGTACTTCAACGCGGGCAGATTCCAAAAGCTCATGGCTAACAAGGTTCGCAAGGGGGTGGCGGGGATGGTTTGAGAGCGGTGAAAATACTGGGCTGTTGTGGGTTGCGGCACTGCGGGAGATGGGAGATTGTGTTGGAACTTGGACAAAGTTTTTATGCTTAAATATACTTGTGAGATTTCTCAAAAGTGATTCGATACACTTGGGGGAGTGTGGATTACGGGAGGGCAAGGTGAAGATTCGTGAAGAGTAGGTGTCGAGAGGGAGGGGAGGTGATGAGGAGGTGTACGATAACGCTGAAACATATGATATTTCATCCAGGAAAGGGTTTCACCAAACAGCTTTGCCTCCGTTCTTGTTTCGTCCGTTTTTCGGTGCTGTGTGTGTGCTCGGCAGACGATTGCGTTTATAGGTGACTCGCTAATGACCAACATGTGGGAGAGCTTCGCGTGCACGCTATGGGGATACCATGTCAAGATGCTGGTAAGTGAATTTGTAACCCCACAGGAGCGCTCAAGTGCTTTCGATGTAGGCTAGTATAGATTTCTCCCTGGTAGTACTTTTTGCTGAGCAATGAACCACCAACTCCAATTTCTCCCTGGCCAGGATATGTATCCCTAGATTCTCCTTTTTGAATTCCACCGCGCACCACACACCTCTCGATCTCGCCAAACTCCCCGTAACCCTCGCGCTAGCGACCCTTAGCGCTTTCACCGCTAGTATCTTTATCTCTCAGGTCCGAAATCCCACTTTCCCCTCCCCCCTGCGCCCTTCCCTCCTCCGTTGATCCTCCGCAGCCCGTGCAACAGCGACTGGGTCCCGAGGCGAAATTCACAGGCTTCCACCTACCCCTATCCAACACGACCGTACTGTACCGCTTCTCATCCTACCTCACCAAGGCTTCGAGAACCCAAGGGCGAGACCCCCTGCACGGGGGTGGACACGGCTACACCGTCGACATCGATCTAGTGGACCCCGTTTTAAGCGCAGCTGTAGCTAAAGTGGATGCGGTGGTGCTGACGAGCGGGATGTGGTGGCAGGCGAACGTTCCTGGAAGGAAGGCTACGAACATTTACAAGATGCAAGGCGTGGATGTACTGTACTCTGACATAAACGCGTACAAAAAGTCACTGTACACAGTGCGCGACCTGCTGCTGAAACACAAGTACGTACAGGGTTCACTGTACCTGGCAACGGCTGGTCCATGTTGTGAGATTTCACAATGACCTTGCTCATAGTGTCAGTTGATTGGGCTCCATTTGTACTTCCCCGTACATCCATTCACCCATTTCAACCTCTCCGTCCAGTTAATTTTTGTCAATTCTCATCCCTCCCTCTCATCCGTGGCTTATCTTCCCCCATATCCCAAATTCCCCTCCCCTCTCGCCCCCCTCCTCCCACCCGTGCAACCCCACACAGGTCAAGCCTGCTCTCATACTATATCTCCTTCTCCCCCCAGCACAAGTTTGAGCCCCGCTACGCCTCCCTGCCCGGCACATGTGGTTACAGCCTCCCCCTCAACCAATCCTCGGCAAAGGCGTTTCTCAACAACCAGGCAGCCAGCGCAGTCACTTATGAAGCAGCACAGCGCCAGGTGTTCTCTTCCCCTACTCCTGTCAGGCTTATAGATATTACCGAAATTTCTGCAGCCAGGCCGGACGGGCATGTGGGGCAGTACGGGGCGAAGGGGGGCCTGCCTGCGGGGCAGGTTGCAGAGAGAGGGGATTGCAGGCACTGGTGCTTGCCGGGGGTTCCTGACTCCTGGGTGGATTTGCTTTTCACGGCTTGGGAGAATGAGCCAGCACTTGTGGTCCCGGCCAACAAGAGGTGATTGAGGAGGGGTCCAACTAAAGGGGTTGTTGTAGGCACTTCGTGACATGATTAATGTCTAAACTGTCAGGGTCCTTTCAGTAGTAGTGATGCCCTAACGTCTAATTGTATACACTTTGAAGTAGCTCCTATGATGATAGGTTTGTCTCTTCATATTACTTTTTTTTTTCCTGTGCCTGAAAATCTCCGTTATTATATTAGACTTCCGTGAAATGCAAAGTCCATATCTCAAATGCAAATGCAAGTCTAAGTGCTGTGAACATTATAAAATTACAAAAACACCTGGTATGCAAAAATGTGTAAGGAATGAGCCGTTTAGGAAGCTTGTGGGCGAGCTTTAAAGTATACCGTATTCATGGCGGGTATATTATACACCCTTGTTTCGCTGTTCGGCACCATTGATGTTTTGGCGGGAACTCAACGGCTACATTGGTTTGACCAGAATTTGTGACCTCGCCGTGTCGTGGAAACAAAACCCACCCCACCAATGGCAAGACTCTCTGGGCTTGGTTCGGTGCGGAGCGGAAGTCTCGATGTCACAAGGATTTTTCTCGTTTCTGACTGGCGGGAGGGCTTTGCCGCGGCGGGTTTCTAGAGAGAATTTGCAAAAGAGTCAATCCTCGCCGTCAAATTGAGCAGATCGACCAGACGTGAATTCCCTCACAAGAAGCAAACATTGCACGATTGAAACTCTTTGAAGTCAACATTTTGGAACTCCCTTTCTCGCTTCCGAGACGCAAACCCTGCAATGCAAGTCATGTTGAACCGACCAGCAGCATTTTTCGCCTCCGTCCATACAGTACATCATATAGTCGGTCCAAGCCATGGCTGTGATGGCGGCGAAGATTCACCACGAGTAGGTCTCACGATGATGATCCAACTTCGCCGTACCTAGTGGCTCCTAGTCATGTCATCCCGCCACACTCTTGGGGATGAAAAGGCGGGCTCTAGAAAACTAAAGGCTCTTGGTCATCGATGTGGCACCCTTTTTTCGCATGGGCGGTGGTACACTAGTAGGAGCTGCTGTAGAGTTTGTCGGTAGGGAGCGAGCGTCGTTAGTCCAATACTGTAGGCATTCGCGTAGGGCTTCGTAGGCAGGCGTCACTGCTTAAAGTATGACAATTTAGAAATGCCCGCTTAAACTGGTGGGGGCTCGCTTAGCCAGGGTAGACTGGAACGAGTAAGGAAGCGGAACTGCTCGTAAGATTCTAGCTTTCCAAGCCGTTCCCTCCTCGTCCCAGAAACTTCCTTTACAGACATCACTTACGCATTTTTGAACTACTCTACTCTAGACTGGGCCACCTGTCGCACTCACGGATGTATGGGGATTCGCTTCGCTCTTTCTGTAGCACTCTCGGCTCTCCTCCTTAACTCCGCCGTAACTCCGACTCTCGCAGTAGGGAAAACAGCGGCCTCGCATGGCGACAACGTCAGCAGGTCGGAGTCCTATCTTAGAGGTCACCGGCAGCAACGGAGGATGCGGGAGTTGAACGAAGAGGCGCCGAGCGAGTGCGGGAACATGCGAGTGTGCGACAACCGCACGGCTCTTGACGACTATGTCGCGCGGGAAGATGACAGCTATAAGTATGTCGCTAACCGGCCCTGGTCTTGACTAGGCTTGACTGCACCCTTGGAGTTCCAGTAGCACCGAAGGTCCCCCTCTTCCTTCTAAAATTCGTTCCTGTACTTGGGAACCTCAAGACTCAGCCCGAGTTCTATGTGTCTCTTGCGAACCAAGTGACGCGCACCAATGGCGCATTATGCCACAGATTTTCTGGCTTCCTTGTTTCACAGTCCATTTTTCCGCCGCACACACCCACTCACCCCGTCCACTATTGGCCTTCATGCCATCCTCCTCCGTCCCTCTCTTTCCATCATCCACCCTATCACTGACTATCGTTGACCGCGGCGTTGACCGCGTCGTTGACCGCGGCGTTGACCAACAGCTGGTACGACACGGGGTTCCGCATCCAGGGGAGGGTGGACGCGCGGTACGGCGGCGGCGAGTGGACGGGCATCGTGCTCAACATGACGTCGCAGCGATGGCTCAACGCCTCTGTCACCTCCTGCAGCATCTGGTGGCACTACCTGTTGCTCCTGGTGCGTTGAAAAACGTCTGTTAGATTCTTGAATGAAAACGCGCTGCCTCCAGGTACGTTGAAAAGTGTTTGTCACAAATTTCAGAAGAAAACGCTCACCTGCTGCTCCCGGTGTTTGTGGTTCCATATTTATCACGCCCAACGGTAGACCTTCGCAGCCTCCGGTGGCACTGCCTGCTGTTCCTAGAGCGTTTGGCTCCCCAGTCCTTCCTTCCACACACCCTAAAACGCCCATCCAACCTCGTGGTACCTCTTGGTACCGCAATGATTTCCTTATCAAGTCCCCGTCCTTTTCCCCGCAGAGTTGGAATTCCGAAACCCATGCGCCTCGTCCCCATGCTGTGATCATCCGCCATCGCCCGACCCCCTCCCCCCCAGGTTCCTAAGCGCATGGCCAATGCGCCTCGGGGCACGGCGCTGCTGATGCTGGCGGCGGGGCGGAACTCAGGCGGCGGGGGAGGAGGCGCGGGGGACGCGGACGGTACCGCGGACGCGGATCCGGACGAAGTGGACGATAGCCGGGTTTGGAGCGCGGGGGGCGGAGGGGGTGCGAGCGCGCGGAGCGCGGGGGAAGCAGGGGACGGGACGGATGGGGGGACAGGGATGGGAACAGAAGGTGCAGGTCCGAAGATTGTGGATGCTGGGTTGCTGCCACAAGCTGACGATAGCTTCGTTGTCATTGCCGCCGCGTAAGCAGTCTCTCTCCCCCCACCATGCAACCCCCACCTCCCCCCGTCGAGTTTTGAGACGTCTCAAAACCCGAAGATTGTGGATGCGGGTCTGCTGCCTCAAGCCGACGACATCTTCGTTGTCATTGCCGCCGCGTAAGCAGTCTCCTCTCTCCCACACCCCCGCCTCCCCTCGTCGATCCGGAATGTTCCTTCCTCGTGCGCTGAATCCTAACTCCTGATAAACTCCACCCTTGTGCAGTCGGGCACGTAATGAGTCCAACTCATGAAATCAAATCTGAGCCCTGTTTCTTCTCACCGTTCTACCCAGTCCATGCTCTCGCGTCCAATCTGTTCTATCACGTCCGCTCTCTCTCCAATCTGTGTTTTTTTCTCACGCAGGCTTGCAGTGCAGGCGGGCACGCTAGGAGCCGTGCTATTCCAGGTGCCCAACCAGCCGTGCACCATCCGCACCAACGGCACCACGGAGCCGTCCCTCTCAGAAGACTCGCTCGTTGCAGGTGCGCCGCTGGTGGCGTGGGGGGGGGGGGGGGAGAGGGGGGGGGAGGGTGTGCGCGGGGGGCTGATAGGGTGTGAAGTGCAGGCGCACAAAAGGCCGATACAAGTGGACGGACTACTTTTTGGGACAACCCAAAAGTGCGCCGGGGGGTTGGGGAAAGTACACAGGACGGGCGTATCGCGTCACAAGAACAGATTGCATTGACCGGTCGACCAGTTGATCAGTTGACCAGTCCACCTGTCCGCCAGTTGACTCTGGTCAACGCCGTGAGCACCGTGTCTGATCCTGCCGTTTCCTTGCAGACGACCGCCTTAGCTTCTCCGTGACTCTGCCCATGGCTCGCCTTTCACCGTTGGAGATAGTCCGCCTTGCCCTTTTGCGCGCGTCCCACCTCCCCCCCTGTGCATGCACCAACCACGTCTCCCTTGCACCCAACCACCTCTCCCAAGCAGCCACGTGGCGTCAGTTCTTGCTGAACCCCTCGGACTCGGATTGGCCGGCAACTCTGCCCATGGCCAAGGCGGGAGTGCGGGCCATGGACGCGGTTCAAGAGGCCGTCCCTGTCTTCTTCCCCTCCCTCGCTGTGAGTGTGCTCTCCCTGAGTCTATTTTTGAGGCGTCTCAAAAATAGACCCCTCGGACTCGGACTGGCCCGCAACGCTGCCCATGGCCAAGGCGGGATTGCAAACCATAGACCCAATTCAAGAGGCCGTCCCCGTCTTCTTCCCCTCCCTCGCTGTGAGTGCTGTCCCCTGCCCTATCAGTGAGCGGGCGGCTTTCTGAATGCTGTCATTTTTTTGCGTGCTATTGAGTTATAATTACCAGTCTCAGCTCAGGGCTGTGACTGCTGCTGTCCCTCTGCGTTCTACCTTTTTCACTTGCTGTGAGTTTAACCGTCAAAGGTCAACAGTCAGGCTCACGTTGTTCTCTCGGTCTCACTCTGTACGCCTCCCGTTGCGGCGATAGCTCCAGCCCTGCTTTCCTGTGTCTCCGTCTGCAAGCTACCATCATCACCCACACACTCGTCTAGATGTTTCGGGACTTCTCAAAACGCTACTCTAGCCTTCCAATCCAAACCCAACCCATCCGGGGGGTCATCTCTTACCCGCACCGCAACGCCCGTCCCCGGCCCCTGTCTCTCCACCACACACACCCCTGCATCGCTTTGCAATGGCAGGCGACTTGTGAGAAGTTTCTAATGTTCCTCCCCCACCGCCCTTCCCCGCCTCCGCCTCTCCACCATCCACCATCTTCAGGTGAATCGCTTTGCAGTGGCAGGCGTGAGCAAGAGGGGGCTGGCCTCGTGGGCTGTAGCAGCGGTGGATAAGGTACGTACGTGGCTTGAACGGGACAGAGGGGCTGAGAGAACGCGGGGGAGGGGAGGGTGAGGGACGGCGAGGGACGGTGATGGACGTAATGTAGGGGCAAGCGTGGGTTGACTCTATGGCCTGTGGAGAATGGAAAGGTTGGAAGCGAAGCAAGGAAGGGGAGGCGATGGGGTGGGGTGACATGAAAAGATGATGAGGGGGGAGGTATGTGCTTCAGATGGGTGAACGCTTTTAGATCTAAAGGGGCGCCTATCAAATGGCCTGTGCCCTGCGTCTACCCTCTGGTTCCATTGAGCTATTTTCCATAGCACCACAGAACAGAGCTCCGGGCGGGCCATAGGAAACGAGACAGACTGCCTCTCCTCCCTCCGTGACTACCGGTTCGCACGGGGGCAGTAAACCCCCCTGGCCTCGCTAGAACAATCATCCCTTATCTTCCCCTGTCCCCTGCCTCCCACTTCTCTCCCCACCACCCCATTAACCCCCGCCCTCTCTTCCCTTCACATCTTCCGCGCCCTCTTGCGCCCTAAATCCTCTATCCTTCGCCCTCGTCGACCCTCCCGCTCATCACCCCAGCGAGTGGTGGCGCTGCTGCCGGTGGGAGCGGGAGCAATCAACTTCGTGGCCTCATTGAAGCATTACTACCAGGCGCTGGGCGGCTGGCCCATCACCTTCAAGCCCCACTTTTGAGGCGTTTCCAAATAGACCCCCCTTCCCCTCTCCCTTCCTCCCCATCACCCCAGCGAGTGGTGGCGCTGCTCCCAGTGGGGGCGGGAGCAATCAACTTCGTGGCCTCGCTGAAGCATTACTACCAGTCGCTGGGCGGCTGGCCCATCACCTTCAAGCCCTACGTGGCCAATGGCGTTACCAAGAACATGCTCAGACCCAACATGCAGAAGCTCGTGGTGAGTGCGGGAGTGAGTGAGTGAGTGAGTGAGTGAGTGGGTGTGTGAGTTAGTGCGAGAGTGAGTGAGTGAGTGCGAGCGTGAGTGAGTGCTGCTTTCTCTCTACGTTCTCTTGCCTTGTGGCCTGTCTGTGTATTGAGCCGAATCAAAAGCTGTGCAGGCAACTATGTTCAACGCCCCCCAAGTCTCAACCCCATCACGAGTAGAATACTTGCATGCAATACGCAAAGAGGCAGGACATTGAATCACTACTGCTCCCCCACCTTCCCCCACCTCTTCCCCACTCTCCCCACCTGCCCACCAACCCCGGCAGGCCATCACGGACCCGTACAGGTACCGGCAGCGCTACAGCATGCCACGTTATAAGACGTCACCAAACCCCCATTCCCCCCACCTCTCCCTTACCTCTCCCCCACCTCTCCCCCACCTCCCGGCAGGCCATCACGGACCCGTACACCGGCAGCGCTACAGCATGCCACGTTTTATTACGTCACCAAACCCCCCATTCCCCCAACCTCTCCCTAACCTCTCCCCCACCTCTCGCCCACCTCCCCCCCACCGCAACACCCCAGGCCATCACGGACCCGTACAGGTACCGGCAGCGCTACAGCATGCCGAAGCTGCTGCTGTTTGGCGCCAACGACGAGTTCTTCATGATTGATGACACGTGAGTCATATGGGGCATGGGGTAGGGTACATGGGGGGGCATGGGGCAAAGGGCACTATTCAACGCGCCTCCAAGTCCGAAGCTGCTGCTGTTTGAGGCCAACGACAAGTTCTTCATGATTGATGACACGTGAGTCATATGGGGCATGGGGGGCATGGGACATGGGGCAAAGGGCGTTCAATGCGCCTCTCTAAGTCCGAAGCTGCTGCTGGCTGGTGCCAACGACGAGTTCTTCATGATTGATGACACGTGAGTGCGCTTGTGTGCCATGGGCATGGGGCATGGGGCATGGGGCATGGGGCATGGGGCATTTTGCATGCGCCTCTGAAGCCGAAGCTGCTGCTGTTTGGCGCCAACAATCAGTTCGTCATGACCTGTGGGTCATGGTCTGGGTTATGTGTGCGATGAGACATGCGAGATGGGACATGGGACATACACCATGGTCCATGCACCATGCAAAAGCATTCAAGCAGCATCCACAGCACTCATCCACAATACCCCCTGTAAAACGGCCAGTCGGCCTATTACCCCCCCTGCTTTTCTCCCTTGGTGTGTGCTGCTGCCCCCACTCCCCCCCACCCCCACGGCTACTACTACTACTACTGACACATGCCCGAACTTTATGTTCTGTCTTGCCGTGTGGTGCCCCCTTCCCTCCTTCCCCCACACCCCTCCTTCCCCCCTCTCCCCCCATTCCCCCTTCCCCCCCCACAGCTACTACTTCTACTGGGATATGCCCAACCCCAAGTTTCTAAGGATTATGCCCAATCAGGAGCACATGCTTCTGCAGAACAACCCCGAGGTGAGGGAGGGGGTAGGGCGTGGGCGGAGGGAGAGAGTGAGACAGGGACGAGAGTGTTGTGAATCAACTTGGAGCGAACCAGGAGCACATGCTGCTGCAGAACAACCCCGAGGTGAGGGAGGAGGGCGGGAGGGAGGGAAAGGGGGTGGTTTGAGGTGAGTGAGGCAGATCTGAGAGTGTTTGAGTGGGCTGGTAAGGGACCAGGAGGGCATATGCTGCTGCAAAACAACCCTGCGGTGGGGAAGGAGGGCGGGAGAGAGGGAAAGGGGAAGAGAGTGAGGCATAGCTGAGAGTGTTTTGAGTTGACTGGACCAGGAGCACATGCTGCTGCACGACAACCCCGAGGTGAGGAGGATCGCAAGAGGGGCTAGGGTGTGGTGGAGGGAGAGGAGAGAGTGAGGCAGGGACGAGAGTGTTTTGAGTTGACTGGACCAGGAGCACATGCTGCTGCACGACAACCCCAAGGTGAGGAGGATTGCAAGAGGGGCTAGGGTGTGGTGGAGGGAGAGGAGAGAGTGAGGCAGGGATGAGAGTGTTTTGAGTTGACTGGACCAGGAGCACATGCTGCTCCACGACAACCCCAAGGTGAGGAGGATTGCAAGAGGGGCTAGGGTGTGGTGGAGGGAGAGGAGAGAGTGAGGCAGGGATGAGAGTGTTTTGAGTTGACTGGACCAGGAGCACATGCTGCTGCACGACAACCCCGAGGTGAGGAGGATTGCAAGAGGGGCTAGGGTCTGGTGGAGGGAGAGGAGAGAGTGAGGCAGGGACGAGAGTGTTTTGAGTTGACTGGACCAGGAGCACATGCTGCTCCACGACAACCCCAAGGTGAGGAGGATCGCAAGAGGGGCTAGGGTGTGGTGGAGGGAGAGGAGAGAGTGAGGCAGGGACGAGAGTGTTTTGAGTTGACTGGACCAGGAGCACATGCTGCTGCACGACAACCCCGAGGTGAGGAGGATCGCAAGAGGGGCTAGGGTCTGGTGGAGGGAGAGGAGAGAGTGAGGCAGGGACGAGAGTGTTTTGAGTCGACTCGCAACGAATCAGGCGCACATGCTCCTGCAGAAGCACCCCGAGGTGGAGAGGAGGGGAGGGAGGGAGAGGGGGAGGGGATGGTGGGGGAAAGAGGGGGGGAATGAGTGAGGCAGATTAAAGGAAACAGTTCAAAGATTCAAAACCACCCGTCCATCTCTTTCAGCCAAGTTGAAAATATTCCGGCCTCTTTGCTCAACCACATCTCTCCCCAGAAAGAACCAACCTCTGCCCTCCAATCCCCATAATCCCGTCCCCATCCTCCCACCCTAGGTCTCTTGCTCTTCCATGCCATACATTCCCTCTCACTCCTTGATTTTTTACTTTTTATAAGCTCCAACACCGCACATTCTCTGTCACAATTTAAATTATTTGGGTATAAATGATCTTCAAAAACGACATGTTTTTACACAGCTCTACTAGTTTGTTTCTGTTTCTAAGAAACTCTCAGAAGCTACAAGTGCATCTGCTACAATATTGCCTCTCAATGGTTTTGCCACCGTTGGACTGCCCACCTACAGCATTCTGTTGCTACTACCTGCGTCCCAGTCAGAATAGCTTCTGAACTGACTCTCTCTTGTGTTTGCTCGACCTGCTTCCCTTCTTCTCCTTTGCTCTCCGTCCCCCATCAGGTGATTCTGTCCGGCATCCCTTTCTACTCCTCCATTGTCTTCTCCACCGCTCTGCCTCCCTCTCCACCCCCTCCCACACTCCCCTCCTCCGCCTCGTCATCACCACCACCAACAACAACATCACCACCATCAGCAGCACCACCATCATCACCTGTATCACAAACAGCAGAAACAACAGCAGTGGCAGCAGCAGCAGCCAGCAGCACCGGTCGCCCTCTCAGCGTCCGATCGCGGGGCTCACAGCCCGACTGGCCGCAGCTCACGTGGTATCTGGACATGCCCGGCGCTGCAATTGAGGGGACTATGGACCGACGCCCCACCAAGATCAGGGCGTGGTGAGTGTTTCGTAGGGAGTGCTGTGGGTGTGCTGTGCTGGTGTGCAGGTGGTGATTTTGAGTCATTGCAGGGTTCACAGCCCGACTGGCCGCAGCTCACATGGTATCTGGACATGCCCGGCGCTGCCATTGAGGGGACTATGGACCGACGCCCCACCAAGATCAGGGCGTGGTGAGTGGCTGGGTGTGGTGGGGTGTGGTAGGTTTGAGTGGACTTCAAAACTATCTGCCAAGATCAGGGCGTGGTGAGTGGCTTTTGAGGCGCCTCAAAAGGCGTGGTGCCGACCTCCTCATCCCTCGCACTGCCTTCCTCCCCCCACCAACCCTCCCACCCCACTCCCTTCCACCCCCACTGCCTCCCTCCCTCAGGTATTCCCGCTCTGCTCGTCGCTATGTGCGTCGGGACTTCCGGTGGATCGTTGGAGGGGCCTCTGCGACCTGGTGAGTAGGGGGGGATGTTTGGCTATGCTTGCATCACTTGTCCCGCATCACTTGGAAGGAGGACAAGGGGGGGGGTTGTAAGGGCTTGGACTGATCACGACGCCTCTAATTCCTTCATTTCGCTCACTTTCATCTCCTAAACAGAACGTACTTTTAATGCTGCCTGTATTCTCAATGTACAGCTTATGTTCCCTCTATACCACATGAATTCCCGCCCACCCTTTTCCACCAATTATAACAACCCCCTTCCATCCCCTCCCCCCTGCAGCTTCCTCAAGGTCACTCAGGTGCCCCTGCTGGGCGACCTGTGTCCCCAGGCAGTGCTCTTCCAGCCGGTGCCTGTGCGCCCCTCCTACAGCGCGGCCACACCTTTCAACCCTTTTCACTCCATTGCTGCACCCCTTTACACCCTCGTCCCCTTCCCCCCTGCAGCTTCCTCAAGGTCACTCAGGTGCCACTGCTGGGTGACCTGTGCCCCCAAGCAGTGCTCTTCCAGCCGGTGCCTGTGCGCCCCTCCTACAGCGCCCTCGACCGCCTCTGGCACTTCCGCGCCCGCATCACTAACTTCCCCAAGGTAGTTACCTCGTGTGTGCTTGCCTTTCAATCGTTGTATCGTTAAGGGCATTTGGGTTGATAAAAAAGTGAAACCTCGACTGCCTCTGGCACTTCCATGCCCAGATCCTCCAGAGCTGACTTTTGAGTCAACTCAAAAGTTAGCTCTGGCACTTCCATGCCCAGATCCTCCCCCAACGTACCATTTCACACACCTTTGCATGACTGGCCACGTGGTCTGCCAACCTTTCTTATACCTTGATTACACTTTCCCTCGCTCCTTATCCCACCAGGTCGGCTACAAAGCTATTTTTGTGGAGGTGGAGTTTCCACCATTGCGGCCATCTGGTAACAACATAACTTTGACAACAGAGGCACTGGTTGTGCCTAACAGCCTTCCATTCTCGTACTGCACAGGGCCCAAGTGTGATATGCGCCTCGTGTAGTGTAGGCTGGTGAGGTGTACAGCACACTGTACAGTGTGCTACACTGTTGGACCGTTATTGTATTTTATGCGCTTTAAATTTTGGCCACTCCAATGTAAATGAGAGTGATAGTACGGTAACTTTGGTTCCTCAAGTAGAGTATAATCGTACAGTGTAGATCACACCAGCGTGCATTCCCACTAGGTACAATAGTCATATCTGACCTCACGTTGGCCCACTAGGTACCAGTACACTGGAAAAGTGCCTTGCACCGACTTCAGTTCAGTGTGATTCTACACAAATAGAACACTTTGTTGGCGTATCATATGAAAATGCACCTAAAGCTACTAAAGTGCTGCTGCTCTACACCTAGACCGTTTAACACAAGTGTATGAAGTACCATTACTGGTGTATCAATCACAGGCCCTCCATCACCTTCGCCACTACTTGCTCGTCCATTTTAAACTGTGGAGAGAGAAGCAAGCAGTTTGGTGGAAGCGCAAATGAGAGATAATGAATGTGTGCACACCGTGCATGAGATAATTGATTGGCATGATGCGGACAACACATAAAGTTGTGGTATGAAGGTGGCACACATGGTAGCATGGTTTGCCGTATTCAACCCACAGTTTCACCACACCAACAGCTCACATCGTGTCTTCTGAGCTTCAAAAAACAGGCAGAGTGAAAGGAAGGATGTGTGGTGTGGGACACAGTCAACCCACAATACACAGCCGTCAGCAAGCTGCTCTCTCTCCAGGGTTCATCCCTGGAGACAGAGAAAATCCAAAATACACACCTTTTGTGGAGCCTCAAAAGTCAACCAACAATACACACCTTTTTGAGGCGCCTCAGAAGTCCACCCACAATACAAAGCCCTCAGCAAGCTGCTGTCTGTCCAGGGTTGGCTTTTTAAAACCTATCCCAACTGGTCAGCTCATTTCAGGAAAAACATGCGACTATAAGCACGCACCAGAGCGTCACCACCATGCCACCATGCCACCATGTCACCATGTCACCATGCCCCCATGCCACCATGCCCTTATGCGACCATGCGACCACGGCCCCATGCTCCCATGCTACCATGCCCCCATGCTCCTCTGTCACCATATCACCATGTCACCATGCGACCATGCCACCATGTCACCATGCCCCCATGCCCCCATGTCACCATGCCCCCATGTCACCATGCCCCCATGCCACCATGCCCCCATGCCCCCATGCCCCCATGCCACCATGCCCCCATGTTACTGTGTCACGTCATGCAGACGCAACCCACCTTTTGCGCCACCCACTTGGTGTGCTCCGCGCCCCGCCGCGCCATGTCCGCCGCGCGCTCCGCGTCGCTCTCGTCGCGGAACGCCGCGAAGTTCTCCCGCGCGTACTGCGCGTAGTACGGCCGCGCGTCCGCGGGGAGGCGGCGCGCCAAGCGCAGGATGCGGCGGTAGAGGTGCAACGGCGCCGGCGCGGACGCCGCCATTCGCGCGCGACGACGCGAGTCCCAAAATTGATGCCGTACCAGGAATTGGCGGCGCCTTGCTTTCAGAGTATAAAAAATATATGCTAAAAAAATCGCTATATCAGGACGAGAAGATCCGAACACGACGGAGCTAAGCTATCGGGCGAGGGGCGGAAAATCCAATCATGGCGGTCGCCGAACTGTTGAAAGCGCAGCGGTAATGCCGTGCCGTGGTCACGGTTGTGGTGTGGCAAAGCAGGCAGTAGACCGATTGCCGCGGCGATGCAGCAGTTGTCAGTGTGGTGTGGGGCGGGGAAGGGAGGAATGGGGGGAGAGGAATGGAGTGGCGAACTTGACTCGTTATCAACATGTGCTTGCAGCGGAGCCGGAGGTGCTGAACATTTTGTACATTCTCATAACACAATATTTTCCACAACATAGAAACTTTAAGTTTCCTCTTAGAGAATGTGGGATGCTAGATTGAAGCACATCTACTTTTAACAAGCACGTTGTTTAATACAGCAGCGGGGGTTTTAATAATAAAAAGCAAATTAACAAATTGGGGAGGCCCTTTTCCTCTCCAACCCATCGTCACCCCCTTCCACCACCACCACCATCATCCTTGTGTCTCCTCGATCCCTTTTCCTGCAAAGCCGGCAATGGCCAATGCATAACCTTAAACTCACTCTCATCCCCCGTCTCATCCTCTCCAATCCCTGATGCACTCCTCCCCCCAACTCCCCCCAAACTTACCACCCCTCCCCCTCCTCCCCCTCCACTCCTCCCCCCCGCCTCACCCCCTCCATCCGCATCTGGTTCGGTGGCTGCCCGAAGCAACAAATCAAGCATGGCAGCAGGTTCGGAACGATGCCTAGCGAGCTGTCTCCTAGCGGCTGGCACAAGCACCACCCCACTACCCCTATCACCACCAACAGCACCACCGGGAACCGCATTCAACCCACTCCCACGCCTCGCCAACCCCCCTCCTCCTACTCCCCTTGCTCCCCTTTGCACTGGCCTCGGGGGTCCCCTTGCCAACCCAGAAACATGTGTCCTGCGTCCCCCTCCCCCTCTGCTCTCCGCCCCCCCTCCCCCACCCCTCCCATCCGGCCCCAACGGGGCTGAAAAGAAGAGCTGTGATAGATCCTCCTCTGATTCGCTCTGCTCCGATACACTCCGAATCACCTCCCCTCTTCCCACCCGGTAAGCCCCTCCTTTAGAACCCCATGTATCGCCAGGGCTACTGTTGTATTCACATGCATCCCCCTCTTCATGTAGCATCAGCCTGTGCCTATGCCCTTGCCGCCTCTCATCCCTCTCATCCCCTTCCTCCCTTTCATCCCTTTCATCCCTTTCATCCCCCTCACCCCCCTCAGTCCCCTCCACGCTGCAACTCCTAGGGGGGGGAACCAGTCTCCCCCTACTCCCCCTCCTCCGCTCTCCCCCTCCCTCTCGCTCCCCCCCACCCTCGCCCCCACCATACTCCCCAGAAGCTCCCCTGATTGCCCTGCGCCTAGAACTACTGGGGCAGGGGGGAGGGGTTTTGGGCGAAGGAGTGAAAGCCCCACCCTCTAAGGTATGACTCCTGCGCATGCTGTGGGAAGCAGCAGCTGGAGAGGCAGTAGCAGGGGCGGTAGGGGAGGAGGTAGGAGAGGGGGAGGGGACGAGGTGCGTGGAGGTCGAGGGGTGGGTATTGGAGGGCTGTGGGTAGAAAGAGGAGGAGGAGGAGGCGGAGCGAGGAGGGGGAGGGGGAGGGGGGGAAGTTGACTCAGTAGCCCAAGAAAACACATCCGCAGCTAGGGGTTTCCGTCTAAGGGACCTCTCTCCTCCTGCAGCCACTGTCCCACTGCCCACAAACCCCGCTCCTACTCTTCCTACCCCCCCTCCTCGAACCCCTCCTCTAATTCCTCCTCCTCCTCCCCCTCCTCCTCCTCCTCCTGCTGCTCCTCCTGCTGCTCCTTTTGCGGTCCTCCCACCAGTGGGCCCCCAGGTCTGGCACCGGGTGAAGGAATAATTAGCCGGAGCAGTGGGATCGTCTGCTATACTGCTGCTCCTCCTATTCATGCTCCCCCCCCCACCACCACCACCACTACCCTCGCTGCTGTCCCTGCCGCCACCGCCGGTGCTGTCCCTGTTGATGCTGCCGCCTCCCCTGCCACTCTTCAGAGCAGCGAGTCTTATCCTCCGTCGCTCAGCAGCAGCAGCTAAAGCCCTCTCCTCCTCGCTTCCTCCTTTACCCCCCTTCATCCCTCCTCCACCCTCCCCGCCCTCCCCTTCTTCCCGCTCTTCCAAGGGATCCCCCAGTTCTGTGCTCCTATCCCAATCCGAACCTCCTCCCATGCCTGCCCTCAATTCCCCGTGCCTTGCCGCTGCGCTGCTGCGTGCGGGACTGAACTCCCTTCCTGCCGAACCTCCTGCCGAGCCTCCTGCCGAACCTCCTGGCCCCACAGCCGCAGCATACATGACAGCAGCGTCCGCCACTTCTGCTTCCTGCATGAGCCTCTGCTCCAACGACTGCACCCGCACGAGCCTAGACGGGGTTACCAAACCTAGCGAGTTGGCCGGGATGGAAACCGCCCCTTTGCCGAGCCTGGCGTAGTTCGAGGCTCGGTCCTGCTGAGGGCCCCCTTTCAGAGACCCTTTTCTTCCACCTACTCCACTTCTACCACCATCAGCAGCACCAGCACCAGCACCAGCACCAGCACCAGCACCAGCACCAGCACCAGCACCAGCACCAGCACCAGCACCCGCAGCAGCAGCACCAGCAGCGGCACCAGCAGCGGCGGAGGCAGCAGCAGTGCCAGGAGCAGCAGCGGCAGCACCAGCAGCAGCAGCAGCCATGCGTCCGTCCATCCTACTACCACTTGCGTGCTGTTGCAAGCCCAGAGGGCTCCTACTACGCCCCGTCCCGGACCCAGAGGCCTGACCCTGAGGTGACTTGCTGGGGTCAGTCGCAAGTGCTTTGGTGGGATGATGATCACTGGTGGTGGGTGCAGTGCTGTCCTTGCTAGCACCATTCTCACCATCCCCACCGTTATAGTATCTCTCCCCACCATGACCCCCATCCCCGATACTAACACCGTTACTATCACCTTCACCTCCAGCACCCTCTCTCTCATCCTCCTCCTCCTCTTCCTCCTCATCCTCATCTTCTGAATCAATCAGCGAAAGCACAGAGGTAAAAGCCCCACTGACCTCCTCCTGTGCCCGAACCTCCCCATTTGCACCATGGACCATTCGCCTGCTGCTGCGTACCCGCCCGCCCCTGTGCGAGTGAGACATGAGTACCTCCCCTGAGTGCTCCAGCCCTAGCATCAGCCGCGCCGGCACCCCCGGATGCATTCCCGAATGCGGGATGGCGTCAGGTGTTTCCGGCTGCTGCTGCTGCTGCTGCTCTCGTCTGTTGTCGGATAATGTGTTATCATGGGCGAAATCCGCACCTCTAAGAGGGGATACCACGCCTGGACCGACCCTTTCTCTTCCTCCATCCTCCTTCCCTTCGACTACCTCTTTGTCTTCCTGCATATCCAGCTGTACCCTGTCTGCTGTTTCGTCTGCCATCCTCCCTGCAATCACCCCTCCTTCTGCCTCCGTATTCAAGCTACAGTGCACCTGTGAATCCGCATTTTCTAAGTCTGCATCTTCCGACCCTGCATCCCCCAAACCCGCATTCCCCGAACCTTCATTCTCCGAACCTTTACTTGCTCCCTCCTCCCCTCTCACCACCTCTCCCTTTTCCAACACCTCCTCCCCCTCCACCGCCTCTAACCCTAACCCTCCACCTGCTGCTACTGCTGCTGCTGCTGATGTTGCTGCTGCTGCTGCAACCGCTGCTTCTGTTGCTGCTGCAGCTGCTGCTGCACCCATCCCACTTCCCCGCTGCTCGTCTCCTCCGCCACTGCTCAACCGGGTAGAACCAACAGCCAGACAAGCAGGATTTCTTGCTGCCTCTGCATCACCTGGCGGCAAATCCAAGGAAGAAGCAGTATCCTGTTTTAATTCTAGGCGCTGCTGCTGCTGGTGATGCTGCTGCTGCTGCTGCTGCTGCTGCTGCTGGTGGTTCTCCGCTGCTCGTGTGTCCAGACTTTGCGAATCCTGCCTGTCTTCTGTACCAGTGGTGGCGCCTGTCGCACACACGGAATCACCCGCCCCTTCCCTGCTCTCGACCGTGCAGGCAACAGCGCTTGAACTCTCCCCAATCTGCCACCGCTCGTTACTGTCACCCCCAGGATTAGCCTCCCTAGCCCCCACCCTGCCGGCGTCACGCCCTTCACTTGAAGCACATTCGGCACTGTCGCACCCCTCCTTTGTGTTGGAACCTCCTTCCCCTTGAATCACCCCCCTCTGTGCTGCAGAAACACCTGATGCGACTCCTGCACACTCTGCCGCCCCTCTTCCCACTTCCCCCGCTCCCCTTGCAACCTGTGCCGCCCCCTTTGTGTTAGAACGCCCTCCTACCACCACCACACCTGGTGTATCATTATCACTCTCCTTCAACCCATCACCATCCGGGTCCCCAACTCCTCTCTCCGCGTCTCTATCATTTCGCGCCCAGCCGTCCGCCTTCCGCCCCTCAACTTCCTCCCTTCCCTCCCCGCCCAGCCCCGCCGATCCAACCCCCCCTGCACCGCTCTCAACCTCTTCCGCCCCGTGCCCCTTGTCGGCCTTATCCGCCGCCCCTTTACCCGCCTTCCCCGGCTCCTCCCCTCCCCTCTCCCCCTCCCCCTCCTCCTCTTCCTCCTCTTCCCCCTCCTTCTCCCATTCCTCGCTCGTTCGCGCCAGGCGCACCGCCTGGTCCGCGGCTGCGCCCATGTCCCGCCGGCTCGACCCCGTCCCCTCCCGCCCGCTCCCCCCGCCGATGCTGTGCCACAGAAGGTGCTGCGCGTCGCGGATCGACGCCGCCGCGCGGCTGCTGCTGCGCGTGAGCGCCGCGCGGGTGAAGCGGAGGGAGGCGGAGACCGGATTCGCCCACGTGCCCAGCGTGTTATCCTCCGCCGCCTCCCACACGTCCCGCGCGCGCCCGTCGTCGTCTTCCGCCTCCGCCTCCTCCGCGCGGGAGCCGCCGTCCCGCTGCTGCTGCTGAGGGGATCGACTCCGGAACCACGACTGCCATGGCCGCTGCTGCCCTTGCGCCTGCCCCTGCGCCTCCTGCTGCTGCTGCTGCTGCTGATTCCCAGCGCCCAAGTTCCGCTTTAGAGCGCTGCGCCGCAAGGGGAAGGCTTCTATTGCGCGCAACCTGGAGTCCGCGGATGCAGCAGCAGGGGGAGGGGGATGGAAACACGACGCTGCAGCCGCATCAGGCGGGATGGCCGTGGTTGTACCTGCTTCAGCAGGAGCTGACGTGGCTCCAGCTGATGTGGCTTCGCGCTGTTGGTGAACGCCATTCCCAGGAGCAGCGTTTTCGCCGCCGCATGGTTGCGGCCCTCTGGACGATACCTCGTCGAAGCTTCCCTCGTCGAAGATTTCTTCGTCGGGGGGGCAAAAGCAGCTCATACGTGTGCCTCTTAAAGCCCGGGTGACTTTTGAGTCGACTCGAAAGTCCTCTAGCTTATACTGGCTTTCCTCCCCTCCTTGTTTTCGAGACCGGACTAAGACCAGAATAAAGACCCCGACCGGACGAACAATCGCGAAAGAGATTCGAAAGGGCGAAACTTCTGTCACGAACGCAGAAGGCGAAGTATCCTTGTATTGCTGATACTTCCCTGCAGGTGCGTTTTCCTCTTTGAGAAACCGAACTGCTTCTTTTGTTGCTTAGCTCAACTCCCCATCCGTCCTGAACATTCCCTAATGCGAGGACCAGGAGATTAATAGGCGCGACTGAATTAGAAGGATGTGGAATCCCTCTAATGATGCGCATTGCTCGTCTCGTGTAAGCCAGAAACCCGTGAGAGTTTAGTTTATCTAGGAAGCACCTAAGTGGGAATGCGACGCTGCTGGCCCGTTCGCACCGCAGCGACCAACAAACCAACGATGCGGGTCATGCGAAGCAAAGGCTAGTCGTCTGTCGTAATGCTAAACCACAGCATCGACGGGCATGGCTCGAAATTGTCAGTGCATTTAGGTAAATTGGGCATAACTGATCTCAAGAAGCTGGTCGGAAAAATGGGTGGGAGGAGGTACACTACACTACACTACACCCTTTTCGGGCGGATTTTCAGGCTGACCGCCAAATGACGAACTAAGGCAAAGTCTTATTCTTTCGGGCGAATTTATGCTCCCTGGGAGGGAACTAAAGAGCCTGAGGTAAAGAAATACTTTGAACGTGGTCCTTGTATCGAATTGTCTTCGCAGTGTGAAAATAGCGATATGGGTAAGTAGCTTTCGCAGGGGTACTACTAGCGACCCTGCGCTTTCAAGGGGACTACAGTGCTAGTTGCGGGCACTTTCCGCCCCTCCGCCACTCCGACAGGAACATTATGGCAACAACACAGAACTCGGTCCCACATTCACCCACGTGTCACAAATTTGGAAAGTTAGAAAACGCACGGCAAAAAAAATCAAACCCATAGGGAACCTGGACTCATCTTCGGGAGGGATCAACCCTAAACACGGGAACCCACATTTTTTATAGGGTTGATGCCTCCCCAAGACGCATCCCTTCCCGATTGGGTTTTAGTTTTTTCGGTCAGGTAAGGGATATTTTTTCCAGTGGCTTGCGAAATTTGTGACACGTGGGTGAATGTGGGACCGAGTTCTGTGTTGTTGCCATAATGTTCCTGTCGGAGTGGCGGAGTGGCGGAAAGTGCCCGCATATAGCACTGTAGTCCCCTTGAAAGCGCAGGGTCGCTAGTAGTACCCCTGCGAAAGCTACTTACCCTAGCGATATTGGTGTAGCCAGTACTCAGCGCCCCCGAAACATGTGGTTCGAGCCACTGGAATGCAGGGGGGTTCGGCTCGATGTAGGCTGGAGGTGCTGGAGTGTAGTGGGTGGTGGAGAGGTTTGGATGGAGGTGGTGGGTCCTGATTTTGCTTTGACGAAGTTCGGCTCGGCAGCAGGGGGTGGCTTGAAGAACTGTTTCTGGTGTGGTTTGGCCACTGGCCCTCGGCTCAGCTGTCTTGTCAGGCTGGTTGCCGCGTTGGTCCTAAGGCAGGTGCGCAGCGAACGAAGGGCACTGGTTGACGAGGCAACTCAGTACATGCACTAAATATGATGTGATTGTAGAGATTATGCTGCGGGATAACGAGTCCCTCGATTATGCAGAGTGAATATCGAAATTATGCCTACCTACCAGCACCACATAATACATATTATCTCCCACCACACCATTGATCAAAGTCTCTTTTGTAATCAATATAATCAAAATTCGCAGTCACAACAGTCGGTAACCCATGAGCCAGCTAAGTGGAGAATACAAAGCCTGATCAGTAGTACACAATGGAATAGGGACAGTACAACACAACAATAATACGCAGAAGACGTACAGGAATTTAGCACAAAACCATGTCCGCTGCCGTAGCTTACTACAGCTCGAAGGCGTTGAGGGGCTCCGAAGAGCCCATGCCCATTATTATCCGAAGTGAGGGGCGGCCGCATTAGCCGCCTCTTATTCTGGCTACGAAGCACCAGATGTGGCGCGGAAAAGCCACTTATTCATCAGCCGCCTGTGCCCTCGCCGGCCCCGAAAGCCCACCATACATACAGTCGGTAACCCGGTAACGGCGATACGTTTACAACAACCCTGACTGCTTCGCTCATGAGCGTTCAGCAGGAAGGCAGCAATGCTCTCAGCGGACTCGTTGAATCAAGGACGAGTTAAGAAGCCTCGCGGAGAGAGCTATTACTGATCGACGTAAGCAGACTGCACGGCGACGAGATGAGAGTCAAATTCCTCCTCCGACGGCAGAGGAAGCAGCGAGGGAACGCCGGCGGAATCGAAACCCGCACCCTCTTCGTGGTCAGCGTGGCAGTCGTAGCCGTCGTGCTCTGCTCCCCACGACGCGCTGAAATCGTGGACCGCGCGAGGCGACGTCCAGGTAGGCGACGCGCCGGAATCGGAAGAGTCCTCGTACACGGACGATACCGGTGCGAGGTTCATGGACGACAGGTTAAGGTCCGGGGTCGGCATGGAGATGCTGCCGTGAGATGCGGTGGGAGACGAGACTGGAGACTCGGAGTGCGACGCTTCGTTGTCGACGGATGTTTTGAGGGAAGATATCATGGAGGCGATGGAGTTAATTTGCTGCTGCTGCTGCTGCTGCTGTTGCTGGTTCTGCTGGTTCTGTTGAAGCAGCTGCATCCTGCAGTGGTTAGACGCGGAGGAGAGGAGCGCCATGCGATGCATGTATAGCTGCGCGTTCTGCTGTCGTTGCTGCTGCAGCAGCAGCAAGAGCATCTGCCGCTGCTGCTGCTCCCACTGCTGCTGGGCGGGAGTCATCGCGGCTGCCATCGCGAGGCTCGACATGGACTGTTGCGCCGCGAGAAGCGCCGCGGCGGATGCGTTCACGGAAGACGGAGCTAGACCGGTTGCGGCGGCAGCGGCTGCTAGCTGAGCTCGACGAAGCTGATCGGCAAGAGCGTAATTCGCCAAGGCTGCTTGATTTGATTGCGACGCAATGGGATCCAAGAACACACTTCCGCACGCGTTCCGGTTTTTCGTGTGAGATGAAGCGGCTGCCAACTGCTGGAAAATCATCGCGTTGGAGCTGCAGGCATCCTCCATTTTGAGCGAGTGCGTCTAAAGCTCCGAGGGTCTAAACTCTGTGAGAGAACGGGCCAAACCCTAGCAACGACGGCAACTGGCAAAAATGCAGAGGCGGAGCAGTCGAGAAGCTGGAGAACCGAACTCAGAAGCAGGAAGAGAGGGTTGAGATGAGAGAGGTGGAGCAAGGAGGGAAGGGAACAGCAGAGGGCGAATGCAGTTGAGCGGAAGAGTTGGGACTGGGAGGGCACACTGTTGTCGCCAAATCCGAATGAGGTATATTTGTGGGTCTGTGCGACAAGTAGATAAAGTGTGCGACTGCGTGTGGTTGGCAACAACGAATGAGCAGTCCGATGAAAGATCCCGCGACAACCCGATGCGACTTTTGACGAAAGTTTCGGAGCACCGCGGGCGACGCGGTTCGGCTATTTCGGTCTGGCAGAGGTAAGGAAAGGAGGGAAGAGGGAGGGAGGGGTAGGCAGTCGAAAAGTTTCGCTTTCAAGCTCTGCGCGTGGCCGTTTAGCCGCCAAATCACCCGAGAAGCCGCTTGCTTGACGTTGGCGCTTGCCACACCACACAGCGCAGCCATCCCCCTCCCCCGAACCGATTTTCCCACCAACACCGGCGCCGAGCCGAGGCAAGTATGACCGATGCCACCGAACCTTGCAACACAGCGCGCCGCAGATTTGCGGAGACTGGCAAAAGCTGGCCCACCACAAGCAGCGATATCCAATACTGTAGCTGCGGTGCGCCTGACTAGAGATGCGGTGTGGCAGCGACGCGCCTGTGGGGGAACATGTATTCTGGAATGTGACACAATCAGAGGAAACGAACCGCCACCGTTGTAGTCCACCTCAGTTGGGCTAATTCTTGCTCGAAGTAGCACAGCCCAGTGTTCCGAGCTACATCTACGTTAATAACAGAACATCGTTCCTATGCTTCAGATACTTCAAACACAAAGCTCTGAATTTCCCTTTTCCATTTATTGCTCCTAACAACACATCGTTACTCATGTATAAATTTCTTAATGAAGTGTAACAACCAAAACTCTCCTCCTAAGGTGCGTTTCTTAACACAGAAGGCCTCCCCATCCCACCAACGGGACCCATGCCTGCTTGCCCAAACGAACTAGCTGTGAAGTAGCGGCCCTTCTCCAGGTCGAAAATCGTGGTCGGGACGGGGATTGGCCGGAAGTATGTGCTTATAACGAACAGTGTGATGACCACCAGGAACAGAGCCGTGACCAGAAGCAGAACCATGATGGTTCCTATACTTTCGTCCGCTCGTAACGAATCAGAGGCTTTGACTCGCGCCTCGCCTTGATTGGCGGTTTTGGAGGGAATGGGGCGGTGCGTGATAACATCCATGAGCATTGCTCCGAGCGCCCAGTCTATGTCATGCGGTCCCACCCGGTTGGTGAAGCGAACCCTGATTGGTGGAGGGGTGAGCGAACGAGGGCAAGCGGGCGGCAGGGATGAGAGTGGGCAAGCGAAATGAGGGAGAAGGGACGGAGGAGGAAAGAGAAGGAGACGACATGTGGGTGCATGTGCATGTGCCAACGAATGGATGCACTGATGGGATAATGTGCAGATGAATCCATGCATGAGCATCATCACATGCGCAGCATTTCCTGCAGTTGTGTAAACATATACGATAGATGTATACATATACAATACAACTACTCACTTGGTGTCGTGCAGGGAAACCCCCAGAGCATCATGCAGGAAGGCCACAATGTAGGAAGCCGAGAAGCAGTACTTTCCATGCTCCTTCACCTCCTTCTCACTCACCACCACCGCACTCCCTTTTTCCTCCTCTCTCACTACCATCCCACTCCCCTCCTCACCAACCCCCGCCCCTCCCTTTTTCCCCTCCCCCGGTTTCCCTTCCCTCTTTCTCCCCGCTCCTCCTTTCATCCCCAAGCCCTCTTTTCGCGACAGCTTCACAGCCGCTGCAACCGCAGCACCCACAGCAGCAGCACCAGACCCAGCACCATCGCCATCCCTGCGTGTAGCAGCACCCAGAGCCTTCCCCCCGCTCTCGCCTTGCGCTCCCAGCGTGTGATTGGCACGGGCAGGAGAGGGGATTGGGGGAAGGCCCTGGGCACAGTGCCTTGCTCCTGCAGCGGCAAACTCCGCCAGTGTTGCTGTTGCTGGGAGCTTCAGAAACTGTGGGAGTGAGAGTGAGAGAAGGTGGATGGAAACGGTGCAGATGAACATGGAGATGCTATGTGTCTGATCAATTCCCACCACCTCAAATCCCACCACCTCAAATCCCACCACCTCACATCCCACCACCTCACATCCAATCGCCTTACCTCAATCCACCACCTCACCGCACCTCACCGCACCTCACCTCAGGTTTGTCCATGCACATACGCAATAGCAGGCATTGTCTGATAACACTCGAAAATGTTGTGATACTTAGAAGTGGCGTGTACAGTGCAACCTAGAAGCTATCAGAGCAGGAGAGAGTGCAATCTCCTGTGCGGCCACTGCTGCTCTGCCCCGCCGCGCGACATCCCATTTATCACCCCAACCCCATTCATGTTGAATTCATATTCAGTTACTTTTGAGTCGATTCAAAGGTCGTCTCTGCTGCCCCACCACCGCACCACAACCCCATGTCTCACCTCCGACGTGTAAAAGAAGTTTTCGGTTGCAAAGAACTGCCCTCGTAGCTCTGGCACAAACACCCCGCCCGCAAAAGGGCAGCGCGTGTAGGGGCAGGGCACAGGGGGGGTGTGCTGACTGTCTGTGGGTGGGAGTGGGGAGGGGCGAGGAGGTGGGGAAGGGTGAGAGGGGAGGGGGAGGGGGAGGGGGAGGAGGAGGGGGAGGGGAAGGTGAGATGAAAAAAGGGGGGAAGGGAGGGGAGAGGGACGATAAGGGAGGGTGGAGGGTTGATAGGAGGTCAGAGAGATGGGGAGAGGGGAGGAGAGAGATGGGAGAGTGCCAAACTTAGTGAGAGGAAGGGAGGGTTGAAGGATTTACTTGAGAAAGGACTCATGTGAAAAAGGATTCCTTTGAAAAGGGTTTCACCTGAGAAGGGATCCATCTGAGAAGGAATTCACCTGGAAGGGATTCACCTGAGAACGGATTCACCTGAGAACGGATTCACCTGAGAGGGGATTCACCTGAGAAGGAATTCACCTGAGAAGGAATTCACCTGAGAGGGGATTCACCTGGGAAGGGATTCACCTGAGAAGGGATTCACCTGGAAGGGATTCACCTGAGAGAGGATCCACCTGAGAAGGGATTCACCTGAGAAGGGATTCACCTGAGAGGGGATTCACCTGAGAAGGAATTCACCTGAGAGGGGATTCACCTGAGAGGGGATTCACCTGAGAAGGAATTCACCTGAGAAGGAATTCACCTAAGAGGGGATTCACCTGGGAAGGGATTCACCTGAGAAGGGATTCACCTGGAAGGGATTCACCTATCCACCTGAGAAGGGATTCACCTGGGAAGGGATTCACCTGAGAGAGGATTCACCTGAGAAGGGATTCACCTGAGAGAGGATTCACCTGAGAAGGGATTCACCTGAGAAGGGATTCACCTGAGAAGGGATTCACCTGAGAGAGGATTCACCTGAGAAGGGATTCACCTGAGAGGGGATTCACCTGAGAAGGAATTCACCTGAGAGGGGATTCACCTGAGAGGGGATTCACCTGAGAAGGAATTCACCTGAGAAGGAATTCACCTGGAAGGGATTCACCTGAGAGAGGATCCACCTGAGAAGGGATTCACCTGAGAAGGGATTCACCTGAGAGGGGATTCACCTGAGAAGGAATTCACCTGAGAGGGGATTCACCTGAGAGGGGATTCACCTGAGAAAGAATTCACCTGAGAAGGAATTCACCTGAGAAGGAATTCACCTAAGAGGGGATTCACCTGGGAAGGGATTCACCTGGAAGGGATTCACCTGAGAGAGGATCCACCTGAGAAGGGATTCACCTGGGAAGGGATTCACCTGAGAGAGGATTCACCTGAGAAGGGATTCACCTGAGAGAGGATTCACCTGAGAAGGGATTCACCTGAGAAGGGATTCACCTGAGAATTGATTCACCTGAGAAGGGATTCACCTGGGCGAGCATGAGTGAAGAGGCGAGTGGCCAGGTGTCTGCAGAGGGAGAAGTTAGCAGTGCGATGGTGCCCTGGCTGCTGCTGCAGCTGTTGTTGCTGTTGTTGCTGTTGTTGCTGTTGTTGCGAGCGCAGAAGTGGAGAGGCGAGTGCCACCTCCTTTCCTGCTGCTGCTGCTGCATCTCCTCCCGTTCCTACTGCTGGTGCTACTGTGGAGGAGGAGGAGGAGGAGGAGGGGGAAGAGGGGATGGAGGTGGGAGGTTGGGCAAGGAGGGATGGCAGCACGTGGTGTCTGCACGGGTTGCCATGCCATAGCTGCTTCTCCAGCCCCAGTCTACGTACTGCCTCTGCTGCTGCACCTGCTGCACCTGCAGCTGTAGCAGCTGTAGCAGTAGCAGCAGCAGTAGCAGCAGCAGCAGCGGATAAACCTCCTGGCTCTGATACCACCACAGCCGTGCCATCAGCCGCGTTTCCTTGCTCCTCCCTCCCCCCTACCACTCCCACTCCTGCGTTCCCACCCTCTCTGCTCTCCCCCCCAGCCCCTGTGTTGTTTCCTTGCACTTGCCCATGTCCGTCCACAATTGGTTCTGTAGGCAGCGATGTGTTCGCATGCTGCTGCTGCTGCTGCTGCCCCAGCTGAAGCTGCTCTCGCTGCTGCTGTCTCTGTTGTGCGTGCTCTGCCTGCTGCTGCTGTGCAGACACAAGAGCCACAAGAGTTTCTGCAGCCTCCTCTGCTGCCTCCTGCACTCGCGTTAAGGGAGAGAGAGAGACGAGGGCAGGAACGGGGAGGAAGAGGGAGGGGTGAGGGAAGGTGAGGGAAGAGGGAGGGGTGAGGGAAGGGGAGGGAAGAGGGACCTGATTCTTGAGTCGACTCTACAATTTGGCGCGAGGAGATGCGTGACGGAAGAGAGACGAGGGGTCTATTTTTGAGGCGCCTCAAATACTGATTTGATTCTTGAGCTGACTCTACAGTTTGGCCACTGGAGGTGCATGATGGAAAAGAGACAAGGGCTCAGGAACGGGAAGGAAGAGGGAGGGGTGAGGGGAGGTGAGGGAAGAGGTGAGAGAGTGGTGCTTCTGTGGAATGCAGGGTGATTTTGCAGGGTAGAGAAGCATTTAGGTAAGGATGCAGGTAAGGATGCAGGTAAGGATGCAGGTACGGATGCAGGGCAAGTTTCTGCCTGTGCAATCTCCTACGTCAGTCCAGTCCCACTCACCAGCCCCATACTGCTTCACTTATCCCCTTGCCCCATCACCCTACGTTGAACCCTCACACGCACCTGGCCGTGGTGCAGGAAGCTGTGGGAGTAGAGCACATAGTGCACGCCAGCCAAGGCGGTCTGTGAGAAAGCCACAGTGCACGCCAGCCAGGGCGAGCCACAGTGCTTCACTCTTCCCGTCCCGCCATCGCTGTCCCACCCACCCACACACCCACCCACCACCCCTCACACGCACCTGGCCGTAGTGCAGGAAGCTGTGGGAGTAGAGCACGTAGTCCACGCCAGCCAAGGAAATGTCATGCCGGTACTCATCTGGGGGAGGCTCATCTGGAACGAACGTCACCTGTGGGGAGTGAACGGGGGTGGGGGGGGGGGGGGGGGGGGGGGGGGTTGAGATATCTCAGGAGTCGTGCCGGTACTCATCTGGGGGAGGCTCATCTGGCACGAATGTGACCTGGGGGGAAGACGGGGTTGGGGGAGGGAAAGGGCGGGGGTCAGTGGGGAGGATGGGGGGTATTTTCAGGCGCCTTGACTTTGTCTTGTCTCGCAAGGGGAGAGGGAGGTGAGGGTAGGTGACTGGAGCAAGAGAAAGAAAGGGGAGGGGAGAGTTGTTGTAACATCTAAACCCACTCACCCCTTTTCTCCCTCCATCTTCCTAACGCTCTCCCCGCCCCCCTCTCCATCCCTCCACCATCCCCCTGTCGCCACACATCTTCCCTTTCCCCTTTCCCCTTTCCCCTTTCCCCTTTCCCCTTTCCCTTCCTCCCTCGCCCTACCCCTCCTCCTTCCCCTCTCTTTTTGGCCCCACCCGTGTCACCTGCGCGGACACAACCCCCTTCCCTCCTTCCCCCCTGCCCCTCTCCCCGTTTCCCTTCCCCCTCTCACTTGTGTGGACCCGCCTCCCATCTCCCCTTTCCCGTTCCCCCTTCCCCTCTCCATCCTTCCCTCCTCCTCCTATCACCTGAGCGGACGCGCCCCCCATCTCCACGACCCCCACGGAGTCCCTCATTTCCCCTTTCCCTCTCCGCCCTTCTCCCCTCACCCCCCGCCCCCTCCCCCTATTACCTGCGCGGACGCCCCCCCCATCTCCACGACCCCCACGGAGTCCCTCGCGTCGCCCCCCAGGGTGCCCTTGGCGTAGTTCGCCGCCACCCACGCGTACACGCCCTCCCACACGCCTGGGGGGGGGGGGGAGAGGGGGTAGGGAAGGGTGAGTAGGTGTGGGCAGTGTATGGGGAAGTTGTGGGAGAGATTTCCCTTGGCATAGTTAGCCGCCACCCACGAGTACACGCCCTCCCACACGCCTGCACAGGGGGGAGAGGGGGATGGGTAGCTTGTGGGCAGTGGATAGTGCAGTGCAGTATGTGTGCATGAGGGTGTGTGAAGGAGTGCCCATGGCGTAGTTCGCCGCCACCCACGCGTACACGCCCTCCCACACGCCTGCATGGGAAGGGGGGCGGGGAAGGGGTTTGCGGGGGAGGGTAGGTGAGGTGAGGGTAGTGCATGGGGACGGGTGCCAGATGTGCCAGAGTGCCCTTGGCATAGTTCGCCGCCACCCACGCGTACACGCCCTCCTACACGCCTGCAGGGGGAAGCGGCCAGGGGCAGAAAGGGGGTGCAGGGGCGGGTAGGTGAGGGCATTGCATGAGGAGGGTGCGGGCGAAAGTGCCCTTGGCGTAGTTCGCCGCCACCCACGCGTGCACGCCCTCCCACACGCCTGCATGGGAAGGGGGGCGGGGAGGAGGGGGTTAGAATGGCGCTTAGGGCGTGGGTGGTAGGGATGTGGGGGTGCGGCCTAATTATCCGCCACCCACGCGTACACGCCCTCCCACACGCCTGCAGGAATGGGGAGGAAGAAGGGAGGGGGGGAGCGGTGGGTCGGTTATGGGCAGTGCATGGGGAGGGATGGTGCGGGAGAAGGCACTGCCCTTGGGTTAAAATGCCGTCAATCACACGTGCCCGCCCTCCCTCCCTCCGTCCATTGCGCCTTTCCCCCGCCATCATCCCATCACCCCATCACACCCACTGTGCCCCTACCTCACGACAATGCCATGCGAGCATTCAACCAATCACAAGACTCCCAAGCACTCCAGCCTCTATCTCCTCATCTCCCCCCGTTCCCCCTCCGTTTCTCCGGTTACCTTTCTCACTGATTGGCATAGTCAACTCAAAGAACCGTTCCTACTCCACAACACTATTGTCTTTTCCTTTCCCCCACTCTTACCTCCTCACAGTCTTCCCCCCCTCCCCCCTTTCCATGTTCCCCTCTTTCCCCCATTCCCTTCCCCCTTTCCTCTCCAACTTTCCGCTCCCCCTTTCCCTCCCCCCTCCCCCTCTTCCCCCACCTGCAAAGAAAGTAGCGTCATCGTCCGCGTCGAAAACGAACCCCAACGGCCCAAGCACCTCCGGTTTCCGAGGCGCCTACATAATCGACCCTTTCTCTCTCCCTTTCTCCCCCTTTCCTCCCCCACCTGCAATGACGGTAGCGCCATCCTCCGGGTCGAACGCGAATCCCGACGCCCCCAGCACCTCCGCGCACGACTGCAGTATCCTGCGCGCGCCGCTCGCGGGCAGGCGCCGCAGCCCCGCCGTCGCCATCAGGCGCACGGGCGTGGCGGACCACAGCGCGCGGGGAACCTGGGGGTGGGCGGGGACGAGCGAAGGCGGAAGGGTGGCGGGTGAATAGAGAAGCAGTCGGGAGCCGGAGAGTATGACAGCGGAAGGAGAAGGACGAACGAGACGCGAGGCTGGCAGCACCGAACGCGTTCGCGGCGGATAATATCATCCCTCACCATCATTATCCACTTCTAGGAGGGAAAGGGTGGATAGCCCTCGCCTCGCAGCACCGTTAAGAATCGCCCGCTCCTGACACACTTCGACGCGAACGATTAAAGACGTCCTTACCTTGGTCTTCGCGAAGTCCATAAGTCCCACAAGCGACCCGCCGGCCGCGGCCGGGTCCGCAGCGAACGACGAGAGTCCTGGGCGGATCTTAAGAGTCGGCGCGTGCGGGTCGACGAGCGGAAGCGCGGACGGGTCCGCGAGCCGCGTGTACGAGTACACGTGGACGCGCGACCCGGTGCTTCCCGCGTCGATTATGATGGAGTAGGAGCGGGAAATAGTTCCCAAGGCGCGACCGCTGGACACTGACAGGGCAGATGAGGAGGACGGGGACGAGGAGAGGGAGAGCGCGAACGGCGCGTAAAGCGCGGAGGAGAAGAGGAGGACGAAGGTGGTTGCGAGGAGGATGAAGCAGAGTATCGCGCGGGCCTTGCGCGGTCGGCCGGACCCGCCGGATGCGGACGATGCGTAGGCGTAGCGCGGGGGGAGCTGCGTGCGATGCGGGGGGAAGTAGACGGCGGAACGCGAGGAGATCGAGGGGGGAGTAAGCGAGGGAGCGGACGGGAATCCGGAAATTGCGGAAGACGACGCGGCGACGGCGGTGGAGGATGCTGTCGACGCGACGCCATGGCTCGGGAAGCTCGTGCCGCTGCCGATTCGACGCAGCGCCTGGCTTCCGACGCTCCCGCCGCTCATTTCTATCACATCGTATAGCTGCACAGTTATTGCCGTACGCAGCGGAGGGTTGGTCCACGAGCGCTAGTAACGGGGGGACTCATTAGGTGGGGATTTGAAGTGGGATGTGGAAGTGGGAACGCCGGGAGGAGTGCATGTGATGTTTAAGTCGACCCGAGATTCCGCTACTTTTAACTACGTGTCGGCAGCGCGTGCTGTAGATAGTTGGTGGGGGCCTGAGCAGCCGCAGAAGCTAGAATGCGAATGAAATGGATTAGGTCTATTTGAACATGGCCTGTTACCCGCACGACTTGAGGAAGCCATGGCTTGCAAATGTCATGATGTCATTACCATGCTTGGCTTCTACAGGCTCGCATGAGACGAATCGAGCACAATGGAAAACAAACTTCACGAATCGTGCACGAATCCTAGGGCCCCGTCGGTCCGTAAGGCAAGCGCGTGACGCTGCGCAACAGCGTTACGGACGCTCGCCTCGCTGACGCGAGTGAAACTCGGACTGGGAAGTGGCAAAGCGGGCTCTAAAAATATTTACTGGGTTGTGACAGTGAGGGTGCCTCTGGGGAGGGAGATCACAAGAGGAGATTCTAGGACATGGCCAGAGCGGTATGTTCCCAATGCTTGGCGGTAAACTTGAGGTAGAATGGGCCTTGGGAACAAGGAGCCTTGACACACGAGGGACTCGGGGAAAGGGTAACATCGATAGGAAAAGGCCGAGGTGTTTTGAGGGCGTAAAAATGTTTTTGAATGCAGGTTTGGGCAGGTAATACGAGCCGCAGGGTGTGGAGTCCATGATTCACAACTGCCTTTTCAATCTGATTGCTTAAAGGCCACACCCCGAATTACACAACGAAGTCAACGAAAAAATTGTACGTTCGGAAAACCCCAGAAGGAGGTTTGGTGGGAAAATCGAGAACCAATCGCGTCAAAAACCCACTCAAAACCTTCGACCAATCACGTGAAAGTGGTGACAGTTTTGGGGCCGACACGGTAATGTATACATTTGTCAGCTGGGTTTATGGTTTTTATTGTGTGCCTCACAGCTTTGGGGCAACTTTTCAAATTTCAAAAGTTTTTGAACCCAACCTTTCAAATGTATACTGCAGCTTCAGCAGAACCAGTTTCCCATTGGAGAAATGACCAGATTCTGCTCAAGAATCGGGGAATCTGGTAGAGCAATGACAGTGAGAACTCCATGTTGCAGAAGGAGCAGTGCTGCTGTTAAAGCTGCGGTCTACATACCTATAGCGGGAGGCCTCAGATTATCACTTGAAAACAGGGTGACCAGTTTTTGAACTCGGCCACCTTTCCTGCAAAGCTAACGGTTTAGAGGGGTGGAGGGAGGGGGTTGGGGTTCTTCCCGCCTGAAACAGAACTCCCCAGGTTGTTTCCCGCCCTTCCGCAGACCCTCCCCCAAACTACGCATCAGCACGAAATTGGGCTGGATTCGCGTTTCCTGTCTGAGTTCGTCTGCTGCGGCGTTTCTGGATCTGTTGACTTCGTTCTCCAATCAAAACGCACGAAAGGGTGGGCATAAAAAATACACCCAAAAAACACCACTTAGTATGTAGACCGCAGCTTTAATGAACGGCCATTTTGAGCTCAAAATTTAGAGAAGCAGTTTGATGATGTCTGGTGTCTCTTCTAGGTAATTTCGAAACTTCCCCGCAGGACATGAAGTGCGGCTAGCTACCCACAGATCTGGGGACCTGGGTACGAGCTGATGTTGGGAGATCCCCCAAGTTCTATTTTTACTGGGGAAGGAATCACTCTCTCTGATGTAAGGGGTGTTGTGAGGCAGTATTTCCATTAGAAAGCCTATCAAAACACTTTGAATCGTAACAAAGCGCACCGAACCGTATTCAAGCGAGCGCATCTGACATGTGCCGAGTGGGATGAGATGCATAGCGAGGCGACGGACAGAGACATCCACGAGGCAAGGCAAGGCAACGCTAGCACACAAGCGAAGTTTGACGTCTCAGTCAACGTTCGCCATGGCCAGTCGCATTCTCTGCTATAAGACTTCCCATTAGTCCCGATCCTGAGCTTTATCAGTAACAGATTCTTGTCGATCCGTCTGAGCCAACGGATCGACGGGATCCATTAGGTGCTTCGAAATGGCTCGAGTCCTTCGCTCCACTGACGTTTCGCGAATTTTGCGATGAGGCCGCCCGGCTTAGCACTGCGAAGTTCATAGCCCAGGAGCTTTGAACGATACCCTCAATGCCGTAGCTTTCAGCCAGCGAGCTATTGAGCTTAAACGCTCGCTGATTTTTTCCCGTCCGCCGCGTGCTTAGAAAAGGCTTCCTGTTCTGCCACGTCAGCAAGCTATTCTGTGCGAAGACCCAATGACAAATGAGCGTCGCTGCATTTGTCAAACGCCAAATGTAAAGAGGCGATTTGACCAGATGCGATTCGCGATGCGCTTGTGATAGATGGCTGCCACCCAGACAGAGTAATTCCGCGTCCTCAATCCATCCTTCCGTCCGTCCATCGCAGTCCGTCCGACCGTCAATCAAGGCAGTCTGAACCGTCACTCGAAAGAATCGGTGCGTTAGTTTCGTGATTCGTTTCGGCGGGAGCAACGCAGCGCCATGATGTCTCGCGATCCCGCACGATCGCCGCGCTGCAGCGTCGGAGTGGTGGCGGCGTCCGCGTTAGTAGCCGTTTTCCTAGGGTGCAGCTTCGTGACGTGGATTCGTGACGTCAGCCAGGACAGCACGGTGCGGCGGATGATAGAGGCGCACGTGAGCGAGCAGCAGAGAGTGGCGACGCTGTACGAAGATCACATCGCAGCCGTACGTTCCACGTCGCGTTGCCGGGGGGACAGGTTGAGGGATTGGGTGGATGGATGGCTATCAGACTGCTGATCAGGCTGCTTATCAGGCTGCTCATCAGGCTGGTTATCTGACTGGGATGCCTACGCGCTTTGGCCCCGATCGTAGGCACGAACCGTCGGTTCACTCTATTATCTCAGTTGACAAAACGTAATCAGAGTTTCAGCACGCGTGATTGGCCACATTGGCCGCTCCTCCTTCTCTCGCCCCTCTCATCCCCCCACCCCAACCCCTTCTTTCCACTCTTTTCCCCCTTTCCCCCACCTCCCATCCTATTTTTCCCCCAATCCCATCCCCCTTCCCCCGCAGGTGTACCCCCTCGTGTCCACCTTCTCCCAGCCCGCGCGCCGCAGCGCCCCCCCGCGGAGAGCGTGGGTGGAGCGCATGGGGCACAGGGGCCCCGCGCGCGTGTGCCAGTACGCGGAGGCGGAGGTGCGCGCGGCGCTGGCGCGCCCGCACAGCTGCGGAGCGGGGGAAGCGCGGTATTTCTACGCGGGCGTGTGGATGACGTGGGAGTTTCTAAGATACGAGGTGCTTCGGGAGGGGGCCGGGGGGGAAGCGGAGGAGAGGAGCGCGGGGGCGCGGGGGAGAGGAGGGGAAGGGCGAGAGGAGAGGAGAGGGGAGGAACGGAGGCGGAGGGGGTTGAGGGAGAAGGAGAGAGAGTGGGGAGGGGAGTGGGAGGGGGGGTGGGAGGAGGGCCGAGAAGGGCCTGGGGCGGAGGGGGGGGATGGCGGAGCTGGCGGGGGAGGCGGGGAAGGGGGGGGGAACAGGGGAGGCGGAGAGGCGTTGGTGTGTGTGATGGCATGTTCATACCGGGAGATGCTTCAGTGCTCCAAGGGCCGGCCGTGCATCCATGCCTTCCACCTGAGGCGATCAGAGTCAGGTAGGGTAGGGGGGAATGGCCTGGAGAGGGGGACATGGGAAAGGGGTGCGTTGGGGGCGGAGGAGGGGAGGGAGAGATGGGGGTGGGTGAGGGATCGGGAGTGGGGGAGGGACTGTGACTAGGAGTTGCATTGCTGGTATTACCATTGAGAATTCTCAAAAGTGACTGGGAGGTGCATTGCTTGTGCTGACACTGCTCCTCCATCCCTGCTGGTCCCTCATTCTCCTCCTCCTCCACCTCCTCCTCCTCTGCCCTCCTCTGTCCCCATTCTCCCCGCTTCCCCTCACCCAGCCGGATCTGGGGGTGCGCACTGTACCACTTGAGTCGTCCCAAAACCCTCTCTTCCCCCATCCTTCTCTCCTCCGCGCGTCCCCTCGCCCTGCCGCCACCCCTCTCTGTCCCAGATCTAGCCACGCTGCACCGGCTGTACGACGGAGACCCCCTGCCGGCGCTACAGCCGGATATAGGGGTGCGCACTGTGCTGGACGCGGGAGCTGGGGCCGGGATTCTCTCTGTGCTCCTCGCGTGCATGTAAGTTTCAAAGATAGTACCGAACCGGTTGCACCGGCTGTGTGATGGGGACCCCCTGCCGGCGCTACAGCCGGATATAGGGGTGCGCACTGTGCTGGATGCCGGGGCTGGGGCCGGGATTCTCTCTGTGCTCCTCGCGTGCATGTAAGTACCGATAGTACTGGCATTCACAGATAATACCACACCGGTTGCACCGGCTGTACGACGGAGACCCCCTGCCAGTGCTACAGCCAGACCTGGGGGTGCGGACTGTGCTCGCTCGATGCTGGGGCTGGGGCCGGCATACTCTCAGTTCTCCTCGCATGCATGTACGTTCAAAGATAGCCCACCGCTGCCACCGCTGCCACCGCTTCCCGAGTGCGTTTACATGCCCCCGGCTGCTGCCGCTGCTTCCCTTTTCCCCATCCTATAATGGATGCAGCCCCCGTCCCCTTCGATTCGGTTTTCTCACTTCATGTTCTTCTCGCTTTTCTCCCATCGCTCATCCCAATCCTGATTCCAACACCACGACCATCCTTCCCCTCTTTTTCTCTCCTCCCGTCACCTCCTTTCTCCTAACCAGGCACCCAACAGCAGTGCTGGTAACCACAGAGGCGTCAGAGTCCGGGTTCCGCGCTCTCCCTTATCCCTTACGACAAACCGATCGTATCAAAGTGGCGCTTTCACCCCTCCACACTGCTTCCCACCCATCCCTCCCCCGGCTCCCCAGGTACCCAACAGCAGTGCTGGTAACCACATAGGCGTCAGGGTCCGGGTTTCCGTGCTCTCTCTTTCAACAACGCGCCCTATGACAACGCCATTGCGCTCAGAGCAATGCTGTAACCCCCCTCACTCCCCCCCTTCCCCACCCCACACCCACCCCAACCCCCCCCCCCCCGGCTCTCCAGGTACCCAACAGCAGTGCTGGTAACCACAGAAGCATCTGAGTCAGGGTTCCGCGCTCTCTCCCTCAACACTGCTCCCTACGACAACGCCATTGCGCTCAGAGCAGCGCTGTGGTCGCACGTGACGAGCCTGGTGCTGCAGGCGGATGGGGGACGGGCGAGATTCATTGAAGTGGAACAGAACGCCGTGAGTGCCAGGCAGGGGAAGGGTGGGGGTTAAGGACTGGGAGGTTGAGTTGTGAAGGGGTGCGGGATACGCCCATTGTGTTCAGAGAGCAGTGCTGTGGTCGCATGTAACCAGCCTGGTGTTGCAGGCGGATGGGGGACGGGCGAGATTCATTGAAGTGGAACAGAACGCCGTGAGTGCTGCTCCGTGTGGGTGGGGATGGGTGCTGACGGATGGTTAAGGGTGGTGTGCGGTTGCTCAAGTGGTGGGTGGTGAGGAGGATGCTGCCCGCATGGTGATGCCAGTAGTAGGCTTGAGAGAGTACTATGCACCAAGGCAGGTACGAAGCTTGGTGACTTTTGAGTCGACTCAGAAGTCACCTCGTGATGCCAGTAGTAGGCTTGAGAGAGTACTATGCACCAAGGCAGGTACGAAGCTTGCCCGTTTTCTTCCACTTTCTTCACCACTTTTACATCCCTCTCCACCCTTTTCCACCCCTCGCCCCATCCCCCGCCTCCCGAACCAAACCCATTCGAAACAAACCAGGCAAGTATGCTCCTCAACCCGCCCTTCCCTGCAGCAGACACCACCCCATCCAGCTCCCTCCTCCCATGCACATCTTCACCCCTCTCCACCCATCCCCCCTCTCTTCCACACCTCCAAACCCCTTCCCAACCCCCCAGCACCACCCCCCAACCACCCAGACCGGCTCACTCCTCAACGGATCCTTATTCACAGCAGTCACCGGCCACTCAGGCTCCCTCCTCCCGTTTCCACCTTCACCTCTTCCCACCCCTCTCCACCCCTCTCCCCCCTTTTCAACCACCCTCCCAGGCGGGCTCGCTCCTAAACGCGTCGTCAGCAGCAGCAGTGACCGGCCTCTCAGGCTCTTTCCTCCCATTCCATCTTCACCACTTCTCACCCCTCTCACCCTGTTCCACTCCCTCCCACCATTCACCCTCCCAGGCGGGTTCGCTCCTCAACGCGTCCTCAGCAGCAGCAGTCACCGGCCTCTCCGGCTCCTTCCTGCTCCAATTCCTCGGCCTACGCCGCTTCGACCTGGTCCGAATCAACATGGAGGGCAACGCGCGTGTCCTACTCAACCTGCACGCTCCCCACGACTCCATGTGGCTACTCGCCGGTCCCCGTCTCGTCGCCTTTGACTCTCGCCCAGAAATCCTCACTCTCACTCTCCCTGCTGACGCTCCCCCTTCCTCCTCCGCGTCTGCGGCTCGGCCGCTGGTTGCGGCGTTTTACGGCGCGCAGTCCCCGCCGGCGTATCAAGAGGTGAAGGAGGGCATAGGCGCAGAGTACATAGTGTTTCGGAGACGGACGCACAGCTGAGCAGATGTGATAGCAGCTGAGGTGGTGCGGGTAGCAGCTGAGGTGGTGGTGATTGTTTAGTCGACTCGAAAGAGGAGAAGGAGGGAACAGGAGCAGACACAGTACATGGTGTTTCGGAGGCGGACGAGCCGGTGGGGTAGCAGCAGGTGATTGGGTGTGCATGGGTTATTAGGTCGCGTGGTTCCCTGTAGGCGGGTGACATGGTTGGTTGGTACTCGTGTGTAGGCCAGCCTGGTGGTTGGAACATGGTGGTGACTGCTGTATGGCTGGATTCACTGCATGGGGTGGGATGGGGTGGGATGGGGTGGGATGGGGTGGAGGCATTGCTGAGGGAAGGGGAGCAGGGAGGGAGAGGGTGTGGGAGAGCAGTGCTTCTCTGGGAGAACAGGGTCTGGTTTTGAGTCGACTCAAAACACGGGATGGTGTGGAAGCATTGCTGAGGGAAGGGGAGCAGGGAGGGAGAGGAGAGCAGTGCTTCTCTGGGAGAACAGGGTAGTATGCATGGGAGGATCTTTCCTAGAAAGAGCAGTGCCCCCCTGCCTGCCTGCGTGCCTCCTGTGCATCTGCCCCCCGATATCACATCCTGGCCAGTGCATGGTGTGCCATGCAGTGCCCCCCTGCCTGCCTGCGTGCCTCCTGTGCATCTGCCCCCCGATGTCACATCCTGGGCAGGGCAGTCCATGGTGTGCCGTGCAGTGCAGGCAGTGTCACACATTGAACAGACACCAACAGCAACAGGGTATGGGTATGGGGCCAGCAAGCCGTGCTGGTGCTGCTGCCCTGCAGCCAGTGCACAAGCAGTGGGTGAAAGGGACGGATTTTCCATGTCTTCGATTGGATTTCCTCCTGGCTTTCTCTCTCTTACTCGCTCTCTCTCTCTCTCTCTCTCTTTCTCTCTGTGGCCTTGCCGCACTCTCTCTAGCTGGGGCAGAAGGGACAGAGGGGTTAGCTAGTTACATGGGCAGGAGCATTGACTTTGAAGAGTGTTAGTTAGGTGCCCCCCTACCCCTGCTCCACCTGATGCAAACTCACCGTATTTGGAAACAGGAGTTTACTGCCTGATTCGTGAATCCTGACTCGCGGTGTAAATCCACCTGATTCTATCTGTATTCCTTACCTCACCTGGCGCCAAATGGCGTTGGTGGTGCTTCATTTGTTCATTCTTGTTCATTCTCTCCCGTGCTTCTTGTGACACATCCTACTGCTACGAGCAAAGGAACTCCATTATAGCCGCTTGAATTGGTTCCCTGCGCTATGATAGCCGAAAACATGTACGGTACCGATAAGTACCACCAGCAATAAGCATTTCCTGCTTAGTTTGTTGTGTGTTTCAGATTCCAGTTTGCCTGTCGGTGGCGAGGCGAGGACACAAATGCCTGTAACTGCAAGCAGCATCGTGACAGGTCACATCACATAAGTGCGGTATCACGGTATTGCAATCTCTTTCTCCACTATCATCATCATTATGCGGTAAGTTTGTTTGTACAGCTGTACACACCAATGAGTCTCATCTATGCACCTGGCACATCAGGGGCCAAGCATCACCACCAGTATCAGCGGGTGTGGGGGTAGAGACTGGCTACTTGTTGCCACACTCGTTTTCACTTCACACTCGCTAAAGCTCGTCTGTCTGTTTCAAGGGTACCGGGTCACCCTTGCGTATTCCTCCTCTTGCACCTGCATCGCGCGCGCGTCATGCGAAGCATCATCAAGGGTCGGGAAGAGAAGGAGCGCGAGCTTAAAATTGAGAGGAGAGGAAAATAGGGAATAGAGGGGAGGTGAAAGACGAAAAGAAATCTAGCAGAGGCACAGAAAGGAAATATACAAGCAAGCAGGTGGAAGACAAAGAGGTGCTTCTTGAGAAACACTCAGAAAGGACCTCTTGAGAAAGAAGATGAGGAAGAGCAAGGAAGAGGAGGTGGGTGGGGGCAGCAAGGAAGAGTGAGCAGCCGCTTTTGGTTGCAGATAAAATAACAGAACAGAACCAAAATGGGGCATGCACGTTTCCTCAACTCAAGGCACGCACACGCACACGCACATGTACATGCAGGTACAAGGCGGGGAGTGCCTCGTAAAGGTTATTTCTCCAAAAGCACAGGACAGATAGACATGGCCCAAGGCACACACATGCAGGTGGAAAATGAGAAGGGCAGAGAAACGGAAGAGCAGGAGGGAGGGCGACATGCACAGTGCACAGCACACATTCTCAAATCAAACCAAGCCACTCACACGCAGGTAGAACACAAGGAGGGCAGAGACAGCAACGAAGAGTGAGAATTGGATGCGCGGCTCGTTCACGAGGAACCAGCGCCGTGCACGCGCACAGTTTCACATTCTCAGCACTCACACGCAGGTAGAACACGAGCAGGGCGGAGACAGCGAGGAAGAGCGAGAAGCGGATGCGCGGCTCGTTCACGAGGAACCAGCAAGGCAGGTCGAGAAGCAACACACACATATTGTGACTTAAAACAATATGTGAGGCAGACGAGGAGGGCACTCACACGCAGGTAGAACACGAGGAGGGCGGAGACGGCGAGAAAGAGCGAGAAGCGGATGCGCGGCTCGTTCACGAGGAACCAGCGCCGTCCACGCGCACACATCAGCAGCAAGCGGCGCCCGCTGCTGCCACAGGCCAGCAGGCCACGCACTGCCAGCGCGTAGGGAGACGGGCAGCAGCAGCGCCCCTGCTGCATCTGCTGCAGCTGCTGTAGCTGATGCATCCGTTGTTGTTGCTGTTGTTGCTGCTGCTGGTGTCGGTGCTGCCTGTGCTGCTGCCGTTGCTGGTGCCGTTGTTCTTGTGTCAGTACCTGTGTTGACGGTTGTGCTAAAGTCTCTGGCAACTGTTGCTGCTGCTGCTGCCCTGGCTGCTGCTGAGCGCTCTGCCTATCCGCCCCTGCACCAAAGCCACTCAGCCGGACTACCAGGTCCGGGAGAATCGAATCCACCCCGGACCGCTCGACTCCTGCCAAATCCTCCTGCCTCTGGTGACTGGCTTGTGCCTCTGATACCCTCTGCTGCATGCTCTGCTGCTCGCTCGGTTGCGAATTTGTCTGTAAGCTGTGCTGTAAGAGAGGAGTGGAAGAGGCGTCCTGAGAAGGAATGCAGTCCGGGATTAATATGGCCGTGTGGTCCTGTCTCGTATCTCCTGTGGGTGCACAGGCAGAGGGTGGTTGGGGAGAGTGAGGGTGTGGGGATGGTGAGCTAGCAGTGACACCTGCAGCGGTAGACTGGGTTGATCGGGAAGTCAACGGACCTATTTCGCTGCTGCCTTGTAAGCTGCTCCTGTAGTGTTCATTGCTACTGCTGCTGCTGCCGCTACTACTGCTGACTGTACAACTGGCAACACTGCTGATGTCATAACCACCGCCAGCAGCAGCAGCAGAAGCATGAGTGTGGGCAGACGTCTCTCGTGACAGATTCGCCTGTGAGGGCGAGGGGCCATGGGCGTTCACTCGAGGGTCTGCATTGCTCTGCACATGTGCCTGTGCCTGTGCCTGTGCCTGTGCCTGTGCCTGTGCCTGTGCCTGTGCCTGTGCCTGTGCATGTGTATCCCTCTGGCCTTGTTCCTGTGAGAAATCATGCGGTGCTGACGTGTTTGTTACATGGCTGGCAGGAAGCGCAGCAGCGACTGCTGACGTGGCCAGCCGCTGCTGACGTGTCACTCCTATGATCCTGCCATGAAACGTGAAAAAGGAACATGGGCCAAAGTGCAGGATGGAATGCATTTCAGGGGGAGGGGAAGGAGCAAAAAAACGAACAGACTAACAAACATAGAAACGGGAGGAAGGAATTTGACGAGAGCAGAGAGAACGTGCATGAGGAGAAGGAGAGGGGTGGAGAGGGGTGGAGAGGGGTGGAGAGGGGTGGAGAAGGGAGTGGAGGAGGGGTGAGGAAGGGTAACCTTGCTTGCTCCACAAGCTGCGCCAGAGCTCGGTTAGGGAAGACCTGATCAATGCCCCCGATCAATGGCGCCCTACCTGCGAGCAGAGGGGGGGAGCGGGGGAGACGGGATGGGAAGGTGGAGGTTGGGAAGGAGAGGAGAGGAGAGGAGAGGAGAGGAGAGGAGAGGAGAGGAGAGTAGAGGAGAGGAGAGGAGAGGAGACTAGAGGAGAGGAGAGGAGAGGAGAGTAGAGGCGATGATACAAGGCTTTGGAATGGAAGATGTGGGGTATAGTTCCAATCAATGGTGCTCAGGCTGTGTTGGGAAGGAGGGTTGGCAGTGTGCTTTGAAGCTTTGAGAAATGCATGGGTGCTCGTGTCGTGGTGCTCTCACACTAGGGGCATACATATTGTTGAGTCGCTTTGACTCGCGTTCACTCGCTTTGACTCGCGTTGACTCGCTTTGACTCGCATTGACTCACACATGGGGCAGGCGTCGGAGTGGGCCAGAGCGGTGTCGAGACACTTTTGGCAGAACGAATTCCCTGCGCACGTGTGATTCATGCAATGTTATGCCATGCCACGCCATGAGAGAACGGAAGAGGAGAGAGGAGAAGAGAAGAGAGGAGAAGAGAAGAGAAGAGACGAGACGAGAAGAGAAGAGAAGAGGAGAGGAGAGGAGAGGAGAGGAGAGGAGAGGAGAGGAGAGGAGAGGAGAGGAGAGGGGAGAAGAGGAGAGGAGAGGAGGGGAGAGAAGAGAAGAGAAGAAAAAAGAGACGGGTAAGAGGTACAATGATCCGTCAGCCTCCACTCTGCTGGTTTCCAGCCCCTAAAACAAGATAGTTCAGGAGTGCGCGGAGGGCAGCGGGCATGGCGCAGGGCAGCGGGCATGGCGCACTTTTGCGGCAGGCGCGTGAGAGGGCGTACCGCAGCAGGAGACGACCATGGGTTGCTCGAAGAGCTCCGTGCAGATGCAGCAGCACAGCGTCGGCACTATCGACTCCTCCGCCGCTGCCGCTGCTGCTGCTGCGGATGCTGACGTGGCGGCCGCGCTGGATGCTGCTGACGTGGCGGCACCGACTAGCGCCGGCGCTGCTGACCGGCCGCCATTGCCGGGCCACATGGTCGGAATCGCGTTGTATGCGCAGGGCTGGCACGCGGATTCGTCGCTCAAAGCGTCGAAACCCTAATGGGTCGATTGAAACGCGTGTAGTTATAGCTGCGGAACAGGTCGCGATCGCAGTCGCATCTTATGTACTCGCTCACAATGCATCAGTCCGTGACCTGCGAAGAAGCGAAAGATTCGGGTGATGCATTGGGAGCGAGCAAACATACGTGACTGCTCTGGTGCTGGTGATCGCGGTTGTGTGACATGACAGGGGAAGGAGGCTGTAACGAGTATATTTACACACTGTAGAGATGATTCTAGAAAAGATTGTCCTACGACTGCATTTGCATAGCGTACACTTTTTGCCCATTCTTTGTCTTATTTTTGGGGCAGAATGTAGGGAAATTGTCTTACATATAGTGTTCTCGCTCTCTATTCCATGAACCAAAACGAAGAGGTCAAAGAGGAGCACAACCCCGGTTGAATCCCCGCCCGTTTTAAGAATCATATGGGTTTCGCTAGAGGCCGAACCACGTGGTGATATCACTGAGCAATACGTGGCCTACACACGCCACGTCACGCCAACTCATCAGTCAGCGAGCCCATCAACGGAACGAATGGCAGGGCAATGTTCCACGGGGGCTCAGTAGTTCGCGCGAACCATTCGGCGCGCTACTTCGTTCCCCTCCCCTGCCTCCCGCAAACCAGTTCCCTTCCCACCCCCTCTCCTCTTCCCGCTCATGCCGTTCCCCCTTCCCCAATCCCCCCGTCCCTAGCCAGCGCACTGAATTACCGCCACCAAAGCCGCCAGCTCAAGCCGCCGCTATAACAGGGTAACCTGACCAGTCGATCACTCCCGTAGGCCGACACGGACGGCAGGGATCTGGTCTCTGTGTCCCATAGTCTCACTAGTCGACACGACTCTCGCTACCGTAGTCTAGTCGACGCGATTTTCGGTCTCCCAACATCTTCCAAAACATCAATTTTTGAAGCGCTTAGAAACTTAGGAAACGAACAGCTCTGTTAGCGGCAACGCTCCAACACCATTTACTTCGCTTCTTTCGCATCTTTCGCACAGCCCTATCGCCATCGCCGCATCGCTGGCTCGCTTCGTGCCTCTCATGGAGTGCTTCCTCGCGATTCCGTCCGCGTCGCACGCGATCGCTCGCTCCGTCGCACGCGCGTCGCTGAACGCGTCGCACACCTCCATCTCTTCCTCTCGCACAGCCCTATCATCCGGGATCTCATCGATAAATACGCCGGCATTCGCGCCGCTCCTTGCGCGATGGGGCTCGAAATCCCGATCAGACAGTGAAGCGATCTGGGCCGTTCATCAGCTGGCGCAGGATAGTCTTCCGCGGTGCGGTAGGAGAGTCGGAGCGGGGTGGGGGGGAGCGGAAGGGCGCGGTGAGGCGCGGAGATTCGTGACCCGCGCGTCCGCGGAGGGCAGCATTGGCGGGGATGGGCGGGACGAGGTCAGCTCTCGGCTGGGCAGGGGGAGAAGTCGAAGCGGCTCCGACAGCACAAGCAACAGCGGCAGTGATAGCGACAGCAGCGCGGAGCGCGTTAGGGAGATCGAAGGCGGCAGCAGTGGAAGCAGTAGCAGTAGCAGTAGCATGAACGCGAGCGAGAGCGAGAGCGAGGAGGGGAGTTTGGAGGGCAGCCCGCCGCAAGATGTGCTCCTTAAAGCAGTCAGTGGTGGGTGCGGCGCGGAGCGATTAATGCATTTGCTGATGCGTCGTTGGGGGAGAAGGGACGCTAGGGGCTGCTGCTACCCGAGTGAAGGAGAGCGCCGCTTGTAGCCCACGGGTTACGAATGAATCACTCGCATTCATTTCATTTCAATCGTACTTCCTTCCTTGAACCCGTTGGCTCCTTCCTTCCCTCAAATCTCCCCCCTCTTCGTTTCTCTCCCTCACACCCTCCCCCACTTCCCGTTCCTCCCCTCCCCTCTTCCCACCCCTCCCTCCCCTTCTTCCCGCCTCTTCTCCCCCTGTCATGACTTCCGCGGCAGAGGTGTCGCGCATGGCGGGGCGGCAGGCGCGCACGACGAACGTGGTGATGGGCGGCACGGCGTCAGAGTACGGGGACGACTGGCTGGAACTCGACAAGAAGGTGCGCCCTGCGCCCTGCGCCCTGTGCGCTGCTCCCTGCGCCCTGCGCCCTGCGCCCTGTGCGATGCGCCCTGCGCCCTGTGCGCTGCGCCCTGCGCCCTGCGCCCTGTGCGCTGTGCCCTGTGCCCTGTGCCCTGTGCCCTTTGCCCTGTGCCCTTTGCCCTGTGCCCTGTGCCCTGTGCCCTGTGCCCTGTGCCACCTGCTATGATTCAGGGGACGGGGTGGGGAAGTGGCAAGTCAAAAATCTGGAGAGGAAGGCTAATTCTCATCTGTGTTTGTCACCAGGAGGGAGGACTTGATTGACGCTGCAAATTCTCCCCGGTTCTTGTTCCCTTCCTTGCCAAACCCTTCTCTCCACGGTGGCAGGTGAACACATACCCCAGTCTGCGTGACTTCACGGCCATAGGGTCGGGAGGAGACGAATTTGCCGTGGCCATGGTGCTGGCTGTGCAGTCCGTTCTTTCGAAAGATGTTCCCGAGGTGAGGTGGAAGAACCTCCTAGTTTACCCAATCGGTGGTCAGTCTCCCCTTTTCACACAAATATTGGCAGATTCTGTCTTGCCGTCTGGTTCTATTGCGTTCACACCTCCCTGTTTCCACCTCGCCAGTGCCTCAATCGTCTCCCTCCCTCCCGGTGTGTTCCCCTTCCCTTCTCAGCTTCAAGTGGTAACCAGGCAGAGTGCCACGGGTCGTTACATCAGTGTTAAGATTGGACCCGTTAGAATGGACTCTAGTGAACAGGTGAGATTTGAAGGGCTCAAGGGATGAGAAGGGGTGGGCGGATTCATGCAGCTGTGGTGGGATTGGTGCATGTCTACTTGCAAGATGGGCCTTAGTAATCGTAAGATGCGCTTTCACTTATATCTGCTTCCTCTTGTCTGCAGGTTCGGGCCGTGTATCAGGCAATGAAGCAGGACCCTCGGATGCGGTATTTCCTTTGAAAGTTGCTTCACTCCTTGGTTGAAAATCCTGTGGTGAAGATTTGGCAGCTCGTCTCTTATACGCTGATTTTGCTGGTCTATACGTTTTTCATTTCTTCTTTCATCTATAATGGGGCCAGTATAAGTTTTTCCGGCTGCCTAAAATCATCCTATGCAGTCATCACGAGTTCAAATCTAGTCGTACTTGTATCATCCATTTTGGACAAGATTGTTCCCCAGCCAAAAATCAACCACACCCAGCCCCACCATTTTGGCGAACGACGTTACCGTAACATTCTCGTCTAAGCATCTCTCTTCGCCCAGCCACCCTTTGTATTTCGCGAATGATCGATTGTCTCGCTAATGACAGCTTCCGGTATCGTTTTAGCCTTATTGGATGCCGAGTACCATTAACACCGCGCAGAAAGCCTCGGTGTTGGTATTCGTTCAAGGGGAACAGCTGTGGTAATTACCCCCACGCACTCCTCACCGATTCCCCCAAGAAATCCCTCACACAACGACCCTAGCTTTTAGACGAGATTATTGCTGGTGCGGCCCGATCTCGTGTCACCTATTCTCTTTGCCCTGTGCTGCACCAGCAACTTATCGAAGAACGTCTAGGCTATTGGCAATGCGGATCTTTACTTTCGCCGCTCTCTGCACCGCCACGTTCGTCGCTGTGCAGTCCAGCGATTACGTCTTCAAAATGATGGCAGAACGGCACGAGTCTAAGGTACGTGTAACTGCAAGAGAAGTATGCGTTTAAGATTATTTTTCATGACTCGAGCTTCTTAGCTGGCCAGAAGTCGCGACGAACCTCGCGTTGTGAAATGGCTGCGGTTGATGGGGAGACAGGAATGAAGTACTTTGGTTTGTTCTTACGGTATCGATTTCAATAACTAGGTCGCACGGTCGGGCGTTTACCAGTCCAGAGCGGCGATTTTCCTTTCCCTTTAGACCCTTGTCTGCTGTCTCATGGCTGTTATGATTTCTGTGACATGGCTCATTCTGAGTTCTTCTCCTCCGTCATTGACATTCCTTTCAGGTGGAGCGAATCATGTTGGAGCACAAGATTGCAGCAACCAAGCACCGCATGTTGGAAGAAATGAAACAGAACCAGGCACAGTAGCTCGTTTGCTGACAGTATGGTGGTGTGCTTGTTGTCAGAAATAAATAAGATGGGCCAATCATTAGCAAACTTTCAAGTTTACCAGCAATCTATCTACCTTGGTGCATTGGAGCTTGCGGCTCTTGGTATTATGTTTTTTGTTTTTTTTTTTATGTTCGGTACGGTACTGGGTATGGTTATGTGGTATAATGCTTATATTCATATGAATTAACCAACTGTTGCAGTAACCTGCTTATGTAACAAAAAACGACTTTCGCGAAGACACAGCTACGGCGCTCGCACGTAGCTAACGAACTACGGGCGCTTGTTCTCGGGGCCACTTGGAATCGAGCCGCCGTGCGGTCTTTCGATGCGCTTCGAGATTCGCCACTCCAATGTACAGAATGGTTCATTCACCCACCCACTCGCAGAATATAGCACTAGTCTGGGAGAAACAGGAAGAGCAATGAAGCCACGTCAAGTATGAAACGAGTTTTCTCCGTTTCTCCCGTCACACCACCACTCGACACCACCACCATCCGTCCAGCCACACGATTACCCCGATCACCTTGGATCTCTCGTATCATTTCATTGGGAGGAAGCTCTCAAAAGAGATCACTACCGCAGAAGGACGTCGAGTCTGACTCGGTCCCTGCCCATTGTGCTGTCCTGCTATTACCACTTCCCGTCTTATTAGGATGTTATAGGCGAGGGGGTCAACGACATATTAAAATCGCCATGACAATGCTTGTTTCTCAACATGATACCCTGGGCTAGTCCTGGCAAACAGCGCGCGCACATAATCGCGCCTTGCAACTCCTTCGCTCCTCAAATGCAACATATAGTGCAACAATTAGCAATAACCAGAGCTTGAGAAACCATCGAAATCTGCTTGACCGCATCGTGTTATCCCGTTCGTTTCACCGCATGAGCCTGTTCCCATGCGAGCATCTGCCGCAGAAGTGCATTATTCTTGGTGCGGCCTTCACTGAACAGCTCGGTACTCACGCTCCTAGCTACTTGGCCCACGTCTTCTCCGGTCACCACTTTCCCTGGTCCAAGCCTTTCATTATTCCCCATCCCCTTGGAGTCCCGTTCATCTCCGTTTCATCTCCCCGTTTCCGCCACTCCCTCTATCCATCCCGCCGCGCACGAAGCGTTGTTTCCAGCGTAGTCATGCCACCCATGCTAGCGGTATACCGCACTCGCCGGTCCCAACACCGCTCCTCTTCCCCCTCCTTCCTCCATCGCCCGCCCCGCCAACCCTCGCGCCCGACAGTCACTTGCGGTCCCCTCCTCCCCCCATCCCTACGCCGTTCTCTCCCCATACTCCTCCGCTCCGCGCCCAGCGCATTACCGTCTTGCGCTCTGCTGCGGCAACCGACACGGCGCGCAACACATCGCCCTTTCTTGTCCCTCTTCCCGCTCGTACTTCTCGCCGGTCTCCTCATCTCCCTCGCGCCCCTGGCGGCGCCCCTCGCGCCCAATCCCTGGCCTCGTGAGTACCGCCTTCGCTCTCGCTGCCTTTGCCCTCGCTTCCCGCGCCTTTCTCGTTTCCTGCTCCTGACGAGCCCGTCCCGAACGCACAGGCGAAAGCGGGCCAGCATGATTGTGACCAAACTCCCTTCTCTCCCCCCATTTCCTTCCCCATTCCTCCCTTCCCCCATTCCTCCCTCCGTGCGTTTCTTTCCTCCCTTCCTCCCCCCATTGGGACCCCCGATGTTCCCTCCCACCCTTTCTCCCTCACCCCATTTCCTTTCCCCATCCCTCCCTCCCCCATTGCTTCTCTCCCCATATCATGCAACACGAGCAGGCAAGTGCGACTACTCGGTGGGTTTCTGGCTGCGCGCTCCCAAGGGCACGGGCGTGCCGCGCTACACGGCGCGCGCAGGCGAGAAGGGGCACTGCCCGTACGTGCGCCCGCTGTACGCGTGCGAGCGCAACAACCGCCCGGACTCGCGCTACCAGCGGTACCGCTGGCACGCCAAGAAATGCCGCCTGAGCTACTTCAACGGATCGGGCTTTAAGTACCTCATGCGACAGCGGGTAAGCCGAGCTAGTCTCTGGCAATCTAATATCGTCTTTGGTAAGCTGGTTCCTTGGACCTAGAGGTTGGGTACAGGTAAAGAGTGGTTCTTTTCTCTATCGGCCGAGTTTACCCGACGCCTCTTGAGAAGTTGAATGTATCGAGTCCGTGTTTCTCACTCCATGCCAGCGATCACGTATTGTTGAACTAAGTCTATCGCCCTCGGATGGCAGTTCGTCCCCTCACTGCCGATGCCGCTGCGACGCAATCTGTATGACTTGCCTCCCCCTGCTCCTTCCTTTCTGCTTCCCCTCATCTCTGTCTTCCCTCCTCTCCGCTGCGTCACTTCCTCTCTGTCTTCCCGTCTCCCTGCTTCCTCTCCTCTCTGCTTCCCCGCCGCTGTGTTCCTTCCCTCTCTGCGTCCCCTCCTCCCAACCGCAGCGCATGCTGCTGGTGGGCGATTCGATCATGGGGAACCTCTTCGAGGCGCTGCTATGTGCCATCCACGCTGCGGGATACCAAGGCAAGGTGGGTATGCGCAGCAGAGAAGGGTGGTGGTGGGGAGTGGGTGCTGGAGGTAAGGATTTGGGGCTGAGAGCATGGTTTATTTGAGATAAGGCTCATTTTCTGCTGCTGATTATAAGAGGTGTAGCATAGCAGGGTTCAAGCTGGATGGATGGATATGGCGAATGGCGCTTTTCAGTTCCTGCATGGGATTGCGAGATTTTTGGGGTTGGACATAGCAGGGTGGAGCATTCAGTCGCTTTCCTGCTACTCGTTTTGCTGTGTATCTCCGTTGCTTCATTACACTGTATAAAAGCCTGGGTGTGTAACTAGACCACACTTGCATCTTCCCATTTTGTGCAGCTCCTCTCCCATATTGCTGTTCCATAAATCACATTCTGAGCAACCTTTCCATCCCCGATTGTCTGTCTTCAGCCATTTGTGCGCAAGACCAAGGGTCCCTTCAACATCAAGGGGGTCCGCTTCCCCCGCTTCTCCTTTTCCCTCGAATTCCTTTTCTCGCCGTACCTCGTCCACGCGAGGCAACGCACTAGCATAAACAAACCCCGGGGCGGCGGCCATGGCTACATTGTGAACGTGGATAGAATAGATCCAACACTCGCTTCCGTTCTTCCACGGTACGACGTTGTTGTGTTCTCTTCTGGTGTCTGGTGGTCCCAGAACGTTCCGGGCAGAAGCCAGCCAAACTTTTTCCGGGTAGGTGGGCAGCGTCGAAACCTCACGAACCTTGCAGCTTATTCGTGGGGCCTGGCAACAATAAACCGGCACCTCAGACTCTCCAACTTCCCAGGAGTCCCTATGTTCCTTTCTTTCTCCCCAAGGCACACCGGACATGGCATGCCACAACCTTGGGTTACAGAGGCTTATCGGGGCGGGACCTGGTCTGACTTCCAGAAATTGGGAAGGCTCCAGTCTGGGCCACATTTGATTGGCTCATGTGGTGCCCTCACACCAATGAAGCGATCAGGGCTGGTTGATCGATACAATTTTGGAAGTGCGGAGCTGTTTTATGCAATGCAGCGGGCTACACTCAAGGGCTCCTTTATGAGATTATTGAAAATAACGAGGCTGAGTCAAAGTCGGCCGGATGGGCACTTGGGAGTCTGGTATGAGCCGAGGACAGCAGGAGGGCCTTCTTCGCCTATTGCGATGGGGCTTAACCCGTTTGATGGTGATTGCACGCATTGGTGTTTGCCTGGAGTTCCAGACGCTTGGGTTGACATCCTTTACAACCACTTGCTTTTGGAACCGCTCCTATTTGCACGGAAAAAATATATGTAAAAATTATGAGTTTATTCAACTTGTTTTGTTTGTGTATTCTACTCAATGTTTTAACCCGCTCGATTCATGTCACCAAAACACTTTGACCACTATCGATGCAGAAGCAGCCTCATTCACTCCTACACCAAACCAGACCACAAGTTTCCACATGGATTGTTAGCCGCTAGTTAGCATAGGTTAGGTCAGGTACTTTATCCGGAGTACGTACCTTTTCCTAGCGCCCCTATTGTGCTTTCACTGTTGATTCACGGCTTTTTTATAGAAACCTGTTTCTGGAACCTGTAACTGCCAGCTGTCGGCCATAACGATTTTCGCTTGGAAGCCCGATGTCAATGGCAGCACTAAGATGTTCTGGTCTCCTCGGGGCTCCAGGACTAAGTACAACTTGCTTGATCGCGGAACACGGCACTAATAGAGGGCGAAATTCCTCCTCGAACTGCCTGGCGTCTCGAGAATCTTTTCATATGCGATCGATACCTCTGCAGCTGGTAATATAGAAAGCCACAGCATTCACTGGGTGGAAACTGTTGGAGTGAAGGATTGGGCATTTTATTGTTTCGCGCGATTGCGATTTCCACTCCCACTTGAACATCAATTTGACTATATTGTCCTCCCAGTCGCGCGCCTCTCACCTTTCTTCCCGTTCCTTGACACACCTTATTCAACCTATTTGTCATCCATACGACATTCCCATTCGGCGTTTCCCAATTTGGCTCTGGCGAGCAGCGCACGCCTCGGAGCGAGAAAAGGCAAGAGTACCAGACTGCCGTTCGAGGACCACAGGCGCTCCTGGACCCCAAGAGCGACGAGATTCTAGCTAACGCGATTAAGGTATGAACTGGGTTTATTTTGTGGGATAAACACTGGCGAAGCGCGCTGGCTGATTTTCCAAATGGCTTACTCGGTGGACTCTCTATGAAGACTCGTTTTGAATACGAGTATTATACAATCGTGCAACCAATCAGCAGCCTCGGATTCTCATGCATTTCTGGCTCACATGGCAATTACCCTTCCTGTTGCCATGCTCATTCCTGTCCAGACTTGACGTACTCCACAACCCCTTCCCCCCCAATTCCTCATGTATAGGAACCGGTCGCTTTTTTTGGAGGTGTGGTGGCTGGCATTCTGCGGCTGGACTTGAACGAGGAACCACTGAGAGACTGGGTGAAGCGGACTGCGGATGCTGCTGGTGTGGCCCCTGCATCCTCCAAGACATTGGTGGATGATGATGATGGTGATGGTGAGATAGTGATTGAAGATGATGATGATGATGATAATCAACCAGTGGATATTGCGATTGAGTAGTGGCTTGTGCTTGGAGGTTGTGTGGAGGTAGGCTTAAAGTACATTTTCTCTGAGGACTGGTGTTCTTGGTTAAACTAATGAAGCTGCAAAGGTACATGTATTGTGCTGAGGCATCAAAACATGAAGTTTTGAACATCTGGGACTAGTAGTACCGATAACTTTCTCGGGAGGTGTAGTATTTTATTGCCACTACTATACCATGAAAGCAACAGTCAGGTGTGTGTATCTGTACCCATGATCACCTTCGACTTGGTTCGTAGGTTCTCCTTCCTCCCGAACCTCGAGCTGACCCTGGGCTTGAGGAGGTAACCCAAAACGCTAGCCAGTCAAGATATTTGCGAACCATGAATCTGGCTCGTACCCTTATTCAGGTGACTTCCAAGCAAAAACTCTGCTGACCTGGAGGTTCCGTGAGGCAGTTTTGAAACTTTGCGGGAGCTCCAGACCTGCTGACTCGTTTCCGAGGCTGATCCTTTCACCTATTGCCAGCGAAGCGCAACCAGCATCCACGTGAGCAAGCTGCCCATGTCAGCTCCTGAACTGGAGTTGTTATTCCGCGCCGAGCTCTACTGCCGCATATTCTGTACTTTCATCCCTGCTGCAATCCCCAAGCAACCTCTTTCCCCTTCCAGTCCCGTGACCCGTCTGAGCCGTCTCCCCCTTTCCCCATTCCTTGCGCCATTCTGCATCCCAGTTTCTAAGGAGCCCTTCCCTCAGATTTTCCTGGCGATATTCCCCCAAGGACCAACAACACTCTCACCTTGTTCTGACTTCGGCTGAATCTCCAAACAGGCCCGACTGTTGTGGTCACCACACTCCATTCGAAATTATTCTATTACGTGTAGATCCTATTGTCCGTCCTCTGTTTTTCTACTCTACGTTGCCATGGTTCTCTCGTCCGTCTGCCCGCGGGCGCTCTGTCCTGTAGTGTGTCCCTCGGCCGCGCAAGGCAGACACGCCCATGGCCATGGACGAGCGTCATGCGTTCGCTCAGGCTCCACTCCATTCTCAGGTACGCATAGCCATAAATTCTGGGTGTTGTTTGGTTTTGTTTTTTTTCCTGGTGACACCCACGTTTCTGTGTCACAATATTCCTGTTTACAAATGGTTGACATTTCAATCGAATTCGTGGTCCGAGCAACAGGAAACGCCGAAAGTTATGGTAGGCTAGAAACGAGGGAACAAGATGCGCAAGCGGATGTATTCACTAATTTATTCAATTCTCCGCCCCGTTTCTCCGTTTTCTCGCGTCGTGCTCCATCTGTACGCCCCGTGCGCTGCTTCTGCCAACTGTTCTGTGACGGCGGTCATCCATTGCTTCCCTTGTCACCATTCGCGACACCCGTTGTAACCCCGACCAGTCGTCGCTTCCCGCACCCGCTCGTCGTCTCTCGCCTCCGTCTCCCACCTCCCGGCGTCTCTCACATTCTCCTCGCGCCCCCGCTTCTCCACCTCCGCGCGCCTTGCTCCCCGCGCGAGCGTGGGCGCCGGGAACGATGCGGCGGTGAGCGCGGAGGCGGATGACGAGACGTGCGAGATCGTGCACGGGCGCGACCTGATGCTGGGGGGGGACGAGGGGCCGTCAGATGCGAGCTCAACCACGTCAGCAGCCATTGCGGCTGCGGCGCACGGGCTGGGGGGAGATCGGGAGGCGTTCCGCGCGCATCTGGTGGAGCCGATTAAGAATAAGAACGGGAGCGGCGTGGTGTTGCTGTCTGATGTGATGGGTCTCGACGACGCGGACACGAAGATGTTCGCGTACCGGCTTGCTTGCTTCGGCTACAGGTGCGTCAGGATTGTATTTGTCGATAAAAATGAGGACGATTTGAATCTCGAAAGGTACGGTACAAAGTAAAAGTTGATCAAACTTGGAACGAAGGATTCGGTGCGAAATTCCTGCAGGTGTCAAGTTATTGTTCTGTTTGCTTCCAGCGCTAGCACTGTCTGTATATTCGACTTAAAATTAGTCAGTTTCGGATTCCAGGCAGCAGACAAGTCGAGAAATCCCCTATGCAATTCCCGTTCCCCCGACTTTCTGCCGTCCCCGCTCCCTTTCCCTCCCTTAGTCCCGCTCAGTTATACTACTTCACTATAAGCTTCCCCACACTACCCCGCCTTTCGCTTGCCCCTCCCCCTTCCCCCCACCCGCCTCCCCAACTCTCCGCAGCGTGCTCATCCCCGACCTCTTCCGCGGGCAGCCCTGGGAAGCGTCTCGCCCGAAGGAGGAGTACGACTCGTGGCGCGAGTCACTCAACGCCACGCAGCTATCCATTGACATCGACACCGCTGCGCGCTACCTCGCCGCCTCCATCTCCCTCCCCGCGCCTGTCAGCCCTGGCAACGGCCGCATCGCCCTGCTGGGCTTCTGCTTTGGAGGGGGGCGGCTGATTGAAGCTCTGGCCCGGGATGGCAGCAGCGGGAGTGACGGTGACGGTTTGACAGCTGAGCTGTTCAGCACGGGGGTGTTTTTCTATGGGACCAGGTTTGATCCTGCTATTGCTGGGAGCATCCGGGTGCCGTTGCTGCTGGTGGCTGGGGACAGCGACTCGCTGTGCACTGTAGAGACCCTGCAAGAGGTGGCGAGGAGAGTGAAAGGGGGAGCAGGACCGGGGAAGGAGGTGGAGGTGGTGACGAGGGTGTATGCGGGGCGGGGCCATGCGTTTGCGCACCGGCCCAAGAGCATGGAGGAGGATGAGGATGCTGAGGATGCGTTTCATGCCACCAGGCACTGGCTGCATGAACACCTGCTGGAAGGCGCCCCAGGATGGACTGAGCCTGTTGCAGTCAGCAAGAAGTAGGGTGGATGGGGTGTGAGGGAGGGGCTGCTAGGGTGTGCAGTGGTTGGGGAGTGAATGGGTTGAGGTATTATTGGAAGGACTGGGGGGTAGGTAGGTAGCGATCCGTGGTGCAAGAAATGTGTGGATGGGGTTCTATGTGTGTATGTATGTGTGTTAGGTATACTATGAAATAGGGGATTGTGTGTGGGAGTGGAGTGATGGAATGGGGACTCCCAGCGTGAACTGTTGTTAGTTAGCAAACACGTAATTTGCGGGTCTGATTTGCTGGCAAGGACGGATGAGTTGTCTTGATGGTACTTCATGTCTCATGATGTTGAGGATATCGGTGTGTGATGTGAACGTATTCAAGCAACCACTACTTTCACAGTGTGTAGTCACCGTGTTTATTTTAGGTGGTTGGGTAAAAGAAGTATCGTGTGCAGTGGTCAGGGGTTTTAACTAATATTGTGTATCTAGTAAAATCTTGATTACGTGCTGGAATAACAAACATTTTGTTTTAGGTTATAGTGCACCTACAATTGATGATGGTAACTGCTGTATCATTTCTAATGTCTTCGTCGACAATCCCCGTGCACTTTCAAATTTCAATGCTGGCACAAAAACCTGTTCATGCACGATTCGGGTTTCTGCTTGCTTCCTGTTTTCTTTGGACAACCTGTCCCTGACTCCCTGTCGTCGGGGAATTCTCCAATTTGGAAAGGCGAAGGGTGGTTTCAAACTGAGGTTGCTGGGAATGGCTCCGTCGTTTCCCATTCTGAGCGCGAAGGACCTAGTGAAGAGATATGAAGGAATCCATAAGCTGACTGAGGAGGACATTTTACGACCAACGGCAGATGTTATACGACAAGTCTATGAAGCGATCGTGGCATTCACTTTGCCAAGGAAGAGGTAAGGTCTAAAGCTTGACAATCATGCAAAATATCGCTACCGAAGTTACTAACTGGAATTCCCTTCCGTCTGTCATTAGGGACCAATGTCATGTGGATAACGCGATCGCGCGATCACACCTCGACGCACCAGAGGCGCATCAAGAGTCGATCGGCATCATCCGTCTCTTCCGATCAGTTTCACGGATCGTGTCTGCTGCAGATTCACCATGGTTTACAATGCGAGATTTGGTGAAGCCCAATTCAGCCCGAACAATTCGTGCGCTCTCCGCTTTCGCGAACTTCTTTCTCTTCATGTGAGTTCAATTGCTAAAAAACACCTTTCCATGTTGAATCACTGTCTCTTCCATCCCCACCTGCTCGTATCATTCGATGATGGGATGTCTCGTCCTACTGTGGTCAAACATATTCTGTTGCATGCCAAGTACAAAAACAAGTTGCTATTTGCTCAAACAAAGTATGATGCCCTTTGATTCTCTTTATTTCATTCCTCCCTTTCGTTACAGTCATCAGCAGGCAGATAGTCTGGACCTCGTTCTGGAAATGAACAGCAGAATGACAGAGTCAAAACACATGCTTGAGGATCGGATTGCAGAGGTAAAAGCGTAGTCCATTCAAAATTGCTCAAGTCTGTCCAGACGAGATAATGCCCATGCACGTCTGGCTTATGGACAACTTGTTGGCTTGCAGGTGGACGCGGAAAATGTATCACAGGACGAACGGAACAAAGATGATGAGAACGAAGCAGAATGGCTGAGGGCGGAAGTGGATGGCCTTAAACCTAAGATTCAAGAATTAACCAAGCAGCGAGACGAAGTTGTGAAGCTGGTGTCTACAAGGCAGGAGCAGCTGAGTAAGCTGGATGCAGAGGTCAGTTTATATCAGCCTTACATGGTAGAGCCAGGGGGCTTGACGAGTATACGTATTATTCCAAATCATGTGATTGTGTGGCAGATAATGGCAGAGAAGGGCAAGGCAGCTGACGCAAAGGCAGAAGCACAGGTTCTTCAGCATCAAATTGCCCAATCTCCTAAGAAGTTGGAGGTGAGAGGGATGCATGTGGGTGGACTTCTTCGCGCACATGTGTGTGTAAGGGGTACTTACACACCAATTGATCGCAGATGGCGCTTAAACGAGTTGAAGAGGCCATTCAGGCTGAAACCGAAGCGAAGAAGGAAGAAGCTGACAGCGCAGAGGTCTTTCGCCAGAAGCTTTTAATGTCAAGAGATGTACGTACCTGGCACCTTTTGCCTCAACTTGTGGACGTATTCGACTTTTCTCTGACATGCTTGCCGCATGCTGGGTCTGTCAGGTGCTGGAGGTGATAAAGCGTCGGAATGAGACAATCCAACCGGCTCTGTCCACGGTATGTGTTCGACACGTAGCCCTTTTTTTCTGTGTTTTTTTTTTTATAGGGTCGCGCTTTCAGGATAAAAACGTGCCACCGTGAGTCCATGTTAGTACCTATGTAGGACCCGGCCTAAGTCATGAGTCTGAAAGGCCCTTTTTGTGCTCCTCAGGCTGACAGTTGTAGCAAGTTAAAATCAGAGATTCAAGCAAGGGTGTGTGCCATTGACAAGTTGAATCAGAAGAGGGAATTCTTGAGAAGGAAAGCGGAAAGGATTCCTCAAGAAGGTGCATGGGTGTTGGGATGAGGTGCTGTAGCGCTTATTTACAAGATGCTAAGTTGATGCAAGATTGTGCCTTTGCAGATGCTATTCGAGCAAAGAAACAGGACGCACGGGACAAGCAGCTTGAGGAATTGCAAGCTGCTCTGGAGTCCGCTAAAAGAGACCAGGAAGTTGTGCACAAGCAGCTTGTGCATGGGGAATCCGCTGCTGTTGAGGAAAAAATGAAGCTGCAGAGAGAGGTAAGGAACAGCTTGTGCACACATTTGCCCAGCAATGTCTTGTTGACATGTCCATTCACGTTAGATCTCACTGTAACGTTTTCACACCTTTGTGTCGTGTGTGAATAGATTCAAGAGAAGGAAGATTTGTACAATAAACGAAGTCATCAGCACCGAGAGATGCACAGTCATCACCAGCTTCTAATCACCAGACTGTCGTCACTGGTAAGCGAAGTCGTACGCATAGTGCCCTGGCGATGCCCTTCTTGCAAGAGTGCTCACGTGTCATCCCTGTGCCCCCTATGTGCACATCACAATGTGTTCCTTACAGGTACAAAGTCACACAGAAAGGGCAAGGGAAGAATTTAATATTTCCACGGATGAGTGAAGCTGCTGGAAGTGGCGGGGCTGCTGACTTAGTTTGCCAGATTGGTATAATGAAATGAACCATTTGGGTGGGCAGATTTGTCAGCACAGGGCCATCAAACCTGGTTCAGCCGGGGTGTTGTTCATGCTACCATACAACTTTATTATCATATACTGTTAACTTGTCATGCAGTAGCGAGTCAGCTAAACTAATTAGTACGAACAGCTAACTCAATTCAATGGAGGGCTTTTGCCCAAGTCAATTTCCAGGCTTTTTGCATCAGAAACGTCTATCAACTCTCCTACATTCACCTACCGTAGGATGGTGTGCTGGTTTCCTCTTCACACGCAGGGCCGGCAGCTCCTTCAGCTTAGGAGCTTGTGTGCCACAGCTTGGCGTAATTGGTTCCGCTACCCGTGCATTCCAAACGCCTTGGAGAGCACACTGTCCTTCACCCTGGGTTTCCTAACTCCCGCCCATCAAACCTACTTTTTTTTCTAACAATGCCGCTGGATCACCAGCGCCAGCTCGGCTGGATTACACGGTCTTCTCCCAGGAGTACTTCTTTGCCACGTGGTACTTCTGGAACCACACGTACAGCTTCTTCTGCATCCCGCTCATGCGAAACATCCACGGCTGCTTCCCAGCCTTGTACGTGGCGCAGCGAGGGATGCTGCGGCTGGTGACGCGGCAGCCCTGAATGTTGAAGTTTTTGAAGCTGACGGTGATGGGTCCAGAGTTGAAGTTGGACTTGAGTACGCTCCAGGCCGAGCTGTCCCAGATAGAGCCCTGCAGCGAATTCAGGAGAGCAGGGGAGGGAGACGGGGAGACGGGGAGACAGGGAGCGAAGGGAGCAGGAGCGAGGGGAGAAGGGCGCCGTGGGAGTGCGCAAGAGGGGAGGAAGGGGAAAAGAGTCATAAGCGGGGAAAGGTTTATGGCCGGGGCGGGAGAAGGGAAGAGTCAGGGGGACGTTTTGTTCATACCACCAGTGATGTGAACGAGGGGAAGAGAGAGCGGGATGGAGAGAGGGTAGAAGTGAAGATGGGAGGAGTGGGAGGAAGAGGATATGCTCGATGATGGACGCGCCTGGAAGTAAAATTCGAAGATTATTGAATGGTAATCTCTGCAATAGACAGCGCGGCAGAGGGTACGAAATCCGAAGATCTTGACAACGCAACGGCTCTAAGAAAATATTGACTTTCAACACCCCCCAAAGCGCGATGAAGCCCGAGTAACGTGCCGAGCACTCACCCGAATCCGGAGCGGCTTGGACGGAAAGGCAGGGCTGTTCCGACGGTATGCGATGCGGATGGGGATGGCATCAACGAACCACGTCACCGCCGAGGGGCTCCATAGAATGCTGTAGCGATGGTACGCGGCGGACGGATCGAACGGAAACGTAAACTGCTCAAGCTTGTTGTAGCCGTTAGTAATCAGATTAGTATGCATGATAATCTCGCGCGGGTTCTGGCCGCCTAGGAACTCGAAGTCAATCTCGTCGTGCACGTCTTTGAAACCTTTGTTCCCGCCGGAGATTAAGTACAAGCAGGGGATGATGCCTCCCGAGTAACCCTGAGGAAACTTCATCCGCACGCTGAACATGCCGTACTTGTAAAAGTTGCGCGACGTGAAGGCTGCGCGAAGAGGGGGGGTCGGGGGAGAAAAGGCGCCAGGGAATTGTTGCGGGAGAATGAGTGGCTTGGTCGAACGTGCACATGTGGTGGCGACACGGGTGGTTGAACGGGTGAAGCGAAGTCACGGGGCGACTGGCGACAAGCAAAGTATATGCGTTGCATCTGGTTACTAGAATCGACATGAAAATGACAGTAAACGGTGACTTGGGTTCATAGAGTGGAAAGCAAGCAGCAGAGTTGAGGTGTAAATACTGGTATGGGCAAGAGGAAAGTAGACGAGGAGAATAACTCACATCCCATGTTGTTGTGGTACGCTCGAAGGCTGAGAGAGCCGTCGCCACCAAGCTGGCAGTTGTCGGTGCCGTTAGCGAACGCGTCGCACTTGAAGTTCTTGAGGAAAGGCGACGACTGCCGCGAGAGAGGGATGGATTTCCGCGAGCCCGCTGAAGCTGGGGGAAGTGACGCGACGATGACGAGGAGCAATACCAGTGGCAGGCATGCCGTCCACGTTCTATGATCAGGGAAGGCCATGACGTCGAGTTAACGACGTGGCAGAACAAAATGACAGCGGAAGATTATTGCTAGCTTTTTGGCTCAGCAAATTCAGGTCCCCAAGCATCAGCCGAGCGAACGAGTGGATGATGCTCCTCTTCGCTGCAAAACAACTCGCTTTCGTCCCTCCCTTCTAGAGAATCAGTGTGAGAGGTCTCTTCTGCAGATTTGGTGACGTTAGGAGGGGCGAAAACGGGAGGGAATGAGCAAGAAAGGCGCTTGCTCTCATTTCCAATGAATGGGGGAGGTTTATGGAGGATTTTGAAGGCAGCATGTCGATGGGAAATGCGAGATGGGTCGAATCGAAACTGAAGGCCGGAGACATTCGACTCTGTAGCCGAGTCGCAACGGGTGAACCGCGACGCGAGGACAACCAGTGATGGTTTGTCGCAACGCAAAGATTTGCCAATTTCGTGCCGTGTCGCATCAGGAAATGTTTGGCAGGGATTCGTTGCTTGACCCAACGCCCCATGAAAAGTATGGCGGTGACAAGTCTCCCACATCACTCTTCAAGGAACGAATTTTTACCCGCTTTCGTTTGCGGGGGGCAGCATCTGGGCTTGATGGCTGCTTCTCATGTCAGAAGTGCTGCCCGTGCGACGCTTGTGTGTTTCAGCGAAACATCTCAAAAGGCACCCACGATCCATCCGTTGGATGAGGGACCAAAACCTGATGGATGTGTCGTTGATGAACTCCAAGGTTCATGCGATGATCATCGCGAAAGGCTCCCCTCAAAAAGTTTTTGTTCCCGCAACACCAAATTGGAGAATCTGGGGGGTAGGAGCATAAAGACCACGGAAAAACATTTCCCTCCTCCAAAACATCTTTCACAGTTGTCAAGTGGGTGCGAACCAGAGAGCTCGAAAGGCCATCCTGATCCTTTCATAATGAGCATCCTTAACATTAGTAAGCTGACCTGAGTAATACGCTCAACAAAACGTTATGAAGGATTATCACCGAAATAAATTAATACAAATATCATACTAAGCTTTCCACGCATTTGGAAACAATGACGCAGCTGTAGCCCCTTGAATCCATGAACGCTCATCGTTGGACAACCCATTGGTGTCTGATTGAAGAAGATCCCAGCTTTCCTTGTAACCGCATTCGTTTATCACAAATGGGAAATCACTGCATGGCAAGTGTAGGCAAGGCAACACGTGAGATAAAAAACCTGATGATGGAAACACAGTTACATTAGGTAAAACAAGGGGAAATGGATAACAAGATTTGAGGCACAGGGGGGTGGATGGCAGAGAAACTACCTTCCCCATAACAGCCTGTGTGCTCCAAACGTCTTGATTAAATCCCGCACTTGCTCCCACGTGTCCGCGTAGGGGTAAGGCTCTCGTGACACTCGGAAATGCGCCGATGTCTTTACATTCACCTGAAAGACAGAGGCATGGGAGGTGGTTGAGAAAAGACTGCAGAGCGCCAGAAGCGGAGAGGTGGGATTTGAGACATCTCAAAAGTCGTCTTCACATACCGATACATATAAAGGACAGAAATGCAGGAGGCAGCTAGAAGATGAAAACAAAGGGCAGGAAGGCAGAGAGTTGGGAGAGTGTAGCGGCAAAACAAACACAAGCATTATCTACAATAAAATACCAGGGGGGGGGTGGGGTCAGGTATCGGGCTTAGCATAGGCACTGAAAAGCCCATGAATTGTGTGAATGGGAAAAATGGGTGGGAAGGAGAGAGAGAGAGAGGTCTCACCTGAGGGAAGCGGGCGAGCGAGAGCAGGCGATCCCATGTGGTGCGGTCGGCAGGGCTGATGATGGGGCGTGCACCCAAGGCAAGGCGGGGAGGCGGGGAGAGGGAGGAGACAAGAGGGGGAGGGGACGAAAGCGGGAGGGCATGCTGAGGTGGCACACGAGGTATTTCAAGTGGTGAACAGGGGTGAGGAACTGATAAGTGTGATGATGAAAAACGGGGGCCGAAGGGAAAGGGGGAAAAGGGGGTGAAGAACGGGAGAAGTGGAGGAAGAAGAGAGTGAGAGGAAGCAGGCGGAGGTGTGAGGAGGGGAGGGGATGTGGATGTCTCACGTGGCGGAGGGGTGGTTGGGGTTGCGGCAGAAGCCAAAGTGGTCAAGGATGACGCGTGTGTGGGGGTGCGCTGTGCACAGCTGCTCTATCTCCTCCGCATGCAGGTGGAAGCCCTGAGGGGTGCGGTGGGGTGGGGTGGAGTGGTGATTGCTATTCGAAAGGTGCTTTTGAGGCGCCTCGAAGATGTGGTGTTTTTATAAGGGCGCCAAAAATTGACAAAGCGGGGTGGGCTGTGCACAGCTGCTCTATCTCCTCCGCATGCAGGTGGAAGCCCTGAGGGGTGCGGTGGGGTGGGGTGGAGTGGTGATTGCTATTCGAAAGGTGCTTTTGAGGTGCCTCGAAGATGTGGTGTTTTTATAAGGGCGCCAAAACTTGACAAAGCGGGGTGGGCTGTGCACAGCTGCTCGATCTCCTCCGCATGCAGGTGGAAGCCCTGAGGGGTGGTGGGAGGAATGGTGATTGCAATATGACAAGTGGATTTGGAAGGTGGATTTGAAAATGGGGGTGTTGATGGGGGTTTAATAAGGACGGTAGTGATGGCACGGAACGAGAGGAACGACATGGAAAACGGAAGCAGGTACGGACGAACTACAGGTCTGGAAATGTTGCATTGTAGTAGTTCCTCCCATGTCCACCACCCCCATCCTACCGCCCCTGTACACCCCTCCACCACCCCCCTCCTCGCACCTTGAAGCACATGAATGCAACAGGAGCACCAAGCTCGCCTGCCCCGGAAAACATTTCCTGCCCCACTCCGTTGGTCATCTGCCCGGGGCAGGCAGTGGGGACGTAGGGCGAGGAAAGGAGGGCCGAGGGGCGTTGGGATGGGGTTGGGGTGGGGGCAGAGTGAGGTGGGAGGAGTGAGGTGGGAGGAGTGAGGTGGGAGGAGTGAGGTGGGAGGGTAGGCAGCAGGAGGGAAGGGAGGGAGGAGAAGATGCATCTTCAATGGAGAGAGGTCAGAGATTACTGGTTCAAAGGAGGAAGAACAAGACGAGAACATGTGCTTTCATTATTTCTTAGTGTGTGTATGGGTAGGCGTAGGAAGAAAGCGAGAATGGGTGCATAAATGTGTGCGATGCACGTGTGTGGACATGCGTGCACATGCATGAGTGACATTGATACGGACGACGACAGGGAGAGACAGGGGGTTTAAAACTGCGTGTACACATCTGGGGAGGGGGGGGGGGCGGGGGGTGATGAGGAGAGGGAGAGGGAGAGGGAGAGGGAGAGAGGTACATAGATGCAGCACACACCTTTTCTCCATCGGGCCAGAGGTATGGGTTGAAGCGCACACATTGGTACCCTTCCTGTCAATGGCGGCAGCAACAAGGCGACAACAGCAGTGGTGGTGGCAACAGGGTGAGCCGAATGGGAAGATGCTGTGAGGATGACTATGGGTAGGCAGTAATGAATGGTAGTGAGTGGTTGTGTTTCATTGTGTTTCGTTGTGTTTCATACTCACACACCTGTCAACACACGTATCCACCACCCATGCACCAGTCACTCCACCCAACCGCACTCCACCATCCACATGTTTCCCCCTTCCCTACCTCCTCCATTCCCCCTCCTTCTTTACTCCATTCCCCCTCCCTACCTCTTGAATGAGTCTCTCTAATTCCCCCACACCCCCTCCCCCCGGGGTGGGGTCAGCAAGGCAGCTCCCAATGAAACGCGAGGGGTGCTGGCGCATGGCGCTGGGGGGGGGAGGGAGGGGGGGGTGAGCGGAAGGGGGGAGGAGGGGGAAGAGGGGGAAGAAGGAGGGAGGGAAGGAAGAAAGAGAGGAGGATGCGGATTGTGAGGCGCCTCAGAAATCACTTTTGAGAATCCTCAAAAGTGATTACAGCGGAGAGGAGTGTTGAGGGATTATTGAGAATTTTGAAGGGCACCTTGAAGGGAGATAGGTATGAGAGAGGAGGGGATAGTTGGGGTGTGGGGTGAAGAGGATGATGGGGAGTGACAGAAAAGGCAAGGAGGCAGCAGGGGAAGAAGAGGAGAAATACGGAAAGGAAAAAAGAGTATGGATGAGCAAGGAGGAGCGAAGAGGAGACGAGGTGCGTGAGGCGAGGAGTTTTGAGGCGAGGAGTTTTGAGGCGAGGTGTTTTGAGGCGAGGGGCATTACTGGGTGACGTATGAGTGGTCGAACTTGTGGTTGATGGGCTGCGTGATCATGGCGCCCTGCACTCCCGCCTCCTCCATGCTCTGTGTGCACATGCCATGGGGGGACTTGTGCGCGCATGGTGAGTGTGCTGGAAGGGTGATGCAATGCAATGCAGAGAAACGGACTGCTTGCTTGATTGCGTGCTTGCTTGCCAGCCGTAGCCTAGCTGAGAGTGCGATGCACTTGCTGCTACCGTGCGTCGACCATGCCACCCATGCCCCCACCATGCCCCCACCATGCCCCCACCATGCCCCCCACGTGCCCCCCCCGTGCGCCCTCCATGCGCCCAAGCGCACCTTGAGCAGCAGCGCAACGTCCCCCGGAATGGTGGGCTCCTGCCCTGGATGGAAGGGGAACGCGCGCGCCTCCGCGTCGCTGGCCCACACGTGCAGGTGCGCGTCCACCACCGGGCAGTGCGCGGGGAGCGGCGGAGGGGCGGAAGCCGCCGCCGCCGCCGCCTGCGCCACCACTGGGGGAGCGGAAGGGAGGGGAAGCGGAGCGGGGACAGCAGGCACACAGGCAGGCGGAAAGGGTGGAAATGCGAGAGGTATCAGAACTGGGAAGCAAGGAACGTGGAGTTGGGGAGTCTTTACGTCAGCAATAACCACTTAAACAGGGGTGAAGGCGGTGTTGGGGGTCAATAAGGTGAGGTGGGGACGACACGTATTCGATAGTCCAGGGCTGGAGAGGGACGGAGGCAATCCCACCGCGCCGCAGTACGCACCCGCGCCGCGCATCGCTATCGTCGTTAGCGGCGCCGATCGCCCTCCGTGCGACGCCCAGCGGCGTGGCGACGACGACGACGACGACGTCAAGCGGCCTGGGGACACGGCGAGCGGCGGCGCGAGGCGTCCCGCACTAACAGCGAGCATCGCGGTAGGGTACAGTACGGTGCGATGCGGTCCGGTGCGGTCCGGTGCGGAGAAGGGCGCAGGCGAGCAAAGGAAGAGAGGGCGGGCAGCTGAATCAACCAACTGTGTCAAATTCAGTCACCCCCCGTATCTTACTGCGGGTTCATCAAAATTGAGTTTTGATCATAACTGATCGTTTTGTCTTGTCTTGCCGAGGCACACTCACAAGACTCGTAACTGCTCAACTTGGCAACACATGTGAGTCGACTCGAAACACGCGGAGCAGAAGGAGAGTATCCCTTTCGATCTCATAACAGGCCGATCGTCCTCTCCTCCCCGCATCCGACGCTGCCTTGTCGATCGCAGCGCCCGTCGCGACGCCGCCACGAGCCGCGTCACTCTCCCCAATGGATCTCGCCGCTTGGCAAAACACCGCGCAACTCGCTGCGCGGTTCCGCACGCCAGCTCGCGGGCAGCTTGCGCCGGTCGGCGGCGCGCGCATTCTGCGCGGCTCTTGCGGGTTGCGCAGAGCCTTTTCGCTCCGCGCGCCTGCGGGAACTTCCGCGAGGAGGGGCGCTGGAGCGCGCCCCAGCAGACGGTCAGCCTCGCGCACGCGCGCGGAAGCGGGGAGCGCAACGGAAACCGCGGAGGCGGAGGGGCAAACAAGCGACGCGTGGCGGGAGGCGGCGCGGGTGGGGGAGGAGATTAAAGCGTGCTACGAGGTGGTGGAGCGCATGGGGCGCGGGTTCGTGTACCTGGGGTCGTCGCGCGTGGCCGAGGACCACCCCTTCTTCCGCCAGTCAATGGCGCTCAGCCGCGAGGTGCGCGGAACGCTGGGGGGAAGGGGGAATGTTGGGCCGCGGGGGGGGGGGGGGGGGGGCACCACTGCTGTGAGGCGCTCCAGTGCTTGTTGTCCTGTTGTGTGGCTTGAGGGTGCCGTGGCCCTTGGTTGCTTCTCTGGCAAGGTGCATGTGTGGCCCCTTTGAGTGCGATGTGGCATTGTGTTATCAATACACGTTGATGCAATCCGACAAACTGTGCCACGTGGCATTGTGTGCCACGTGGCACATGATGGCTCTACAGAATGGATACGTGTTGACCTTTCCTACCACGCAAGCACATGTGTCAGTTTGCTGCCATTGCGTGCCAGGTGGCACATGATGGGTTGTATGGAACAAATTCCTCACAGCCGTGACATAGCAGTGCATGCACGGTGGTGTGCATGTACCCACGTGTGCATGTACCCACGTGTGCATGTACCCACGTGTGCATGTACCCACGTGTGCATGTACCCACGTGTACATGTACCCACGTGTGCATCTACCCACGTGTGCATGTACCCATGAACCAATGGCTGCAACCATGCATGGTGTATGCAGATAGCGCAGCAGTTCAGCAGCACCACATGGTCGGGCATCGGGCCTGGCCTCATGGATGCTGTCGCCCTGGGCGCCGAGGCCGTCAACAGGTGTAGTGCCCACATGCATATCCTGCTGCTGCATGCATGCCCTGCTGCTGCATGCATGCCCTGCTGCTCCATGCATGCCCTGCTGCTCCATGCATGCCCTGCTACTCTCCCGCTGCTGTCTTACTCATGCATGCACGCACGTCCTGTTCACCTCCTCCACAGAGCTTCACCCACTTCAATCTGACTTGCTCTCTCGCTTCCCTCCCCTACCCCTCCTTCTTTCCCAATGTCTCCCTCTTTCTCACCACCCCCCACCCTCCACCTCTTCCCCCACACCTTACTTCCTGCCCTCTGCCTGTTCCCCCATGCATGCATCTACCCCCCCACTTGCCCGCGCACTGTGCACAGGCCAGTGGCGGGCTTTAAGATAGTGTCAGAGGCGCGCCAAGCCCAGGCTGCCTTCGTACACCCGCGGCTGCCCCCCCACTCCTATGTCACCTGCCAGTACGGTCCGCTTAAAACAGATAATTCCTACTTGTTCCTCGTGCATTTGCTCACCGCGCACAGCCTTATTTATCTGCACCTGAACCACTTTCCAGCATTGAGAACTGCTTGCCCCGTGTGTCCTGCACTGTCGCTGCTCAATCACTCTGCGTCAGGACTCAGGACCCAGTACCGTGATAAAACCGCACGCACTGTGACCATCTGTGCCTCTGTGTCCCTTCCATTGTCTTGCTCCGCATGCGCCATGGCCACTGCAGCTCTGTGTTAGCTCGCAAGCAAGGCTTTCTCATGGCGGGGAGTCGAGCCACAGAGGAACACGTGGCAGGCTTCATTGCCCTGCCTGGCGGCGTGGGGACACTGGATGAAATTCTCGACTTCCTGGCGCTGCGGCAGCTGGGAGTAGGGGCAGGGGCACCAGGCGAAGGGTCTCTGGGTGTGAGCTCGAGTCAGGGTGTGTCGAGGAAACGGACACAAGGACTCCCAGTGCCGTTTTCGCTTTGGCATGTGTGCAGAAGCAATGACGAGGCCTTGGACTTCCTCAGGAGGTTTTATTGCTGATGGGACTGTTATTGTTTGCAATGCATGTGAGTGCACCAAGACTTGAAAATTTGAGGTGTAAATTTGTTTGTGTTATATTTTCGAATACCGTGCTGCTGTCAAACGGTTGCTCATGTATACAGAAGCTTGCAGGGACACAAGAATGGTTGTTACGGTTGATTTACCAATGGAAGAGAAGCTGTATTGTAGCTGTGGCAGACCATGCAGTTATGATAAAATTTAGCCATGATTTTCTGAATGCATTACTCTATGAAGTCCATACAATGGCAGTCCTAACTTCTTTAGCCATCAATTGCTTGTATGTAGTGCATACTCTTTTAGCTTCATTTGGCTCCCCCAGTTGCCCACTGTATGCTTACAGCAAGATTTGGTTAGGGCGCGTTTTCTGTCGGTGTCAGGTGGGATATACGAAGCTGTACATTGTTTGGATTCGATTGAGATGATGTGGAACGATCGGAGCTGTTGATAGCCTTGTGTCGGAAAACTCGACACCGGCAACAACACACCCTTAGTGTCAATATGCTTAGTTCGTATGGTGGTAGGTCAACCCGTCAGGTGCGGGAAGGTTCACGAATGGGAGTGTTATTTTTAGTCGTTTAGTTAAGAAACAAATTAAGCCAGGCGTTAAACGTCAGGGGACGGGCATACGGTTAGATACGACCTCACATGTTACCCAATCCCATTGAAATGACCACTGTATTTTGCACGGCGTGACGTGAGCTGTACGGCCTCAGGTCCAAGGGCAGGGCACCACTTGCAGGTCTGCTTGTCTTGGTGTAGTTTTTTCGGTGTTTCGTCAGTTTGGAGGCCTGCACAGTCCATCCTTTCGCCATTCGAAGTTTTTTCCACACGTTAAGTATTCAGTTATGCGACCGTTCGCACCAAGAAGGTGCTGGCTTTCACACCGAACGGAACGAATTAATCGCAGTCACCTTGGCGGGCAGCACGAAGGAAATTCAGGGATCAGGAGCCTCGAGAATGTCGAGCGGAACACGCCCTTCCTGCTGCCTGAGGCAGCGTGCCTCTCTCGCTCTCGGGAATGTCAATGTCAACTCTCTCTGTTTGTTCCCCTTGCCGCCATCGTCAACCAACCAGAGTCCTCGGGCTTGTCAATCGTTCACTTCACTTTCCCTGTGCTCCCCCCATTCACCTGCTTGCTTACCAGAGCCACACTCTCACTCCCACTCCCTCCCACTCTCGCTACCTCCCAGGCTCCCACTATCGCTCCCTCTCACTCTTCACCTTTTGCATCGAAACCGACCAAACCTAACTCTTGCCTCAGTGTTTACACAGCACCGTCGGCAATCACGCACACCTCCAAGGTGTCTAATCAGCAGTCGTCCTGTTTATCGTCAGTTGTTATACCGCGCTCCTTCGTCGAAGCCCTCTAGTCGTTCAAGTAATCTCGCCGCCGACAATGCCAACAGTGAAGTTCCGGAACTCCTGTGCTACCCGAACACCCGGAGCTTGTTGCTCTTGTGATACATCATAATCGCGCGTATGGGGAGCCGAGGCCACGCGTACGAAATGTACGGCGGCGCGGATCATGGCGCGTCGGTACCGCCCCGTCCGTCGCGGCCTACCAACCACCGGAGAGTGCAATCGGACACCAGCTTCCTCTTCGATCAAGCCGTGCAACCCCACCCCCCCGATGGAAACGTGCAGCGCGCGTTATCCGCGTCGCGCTACCGCCAGCATTCCGCGTACGCTCTGTCGGAGCAACCGGTGATAGAAGAGGATGAGCGGGCCACCGAAGGCCATTCGCCGGCGTCCTCCCCGCCCCTGGCGCGCCGATGCAAGTCTTACTCACGCGCCAAGTCTAAGGAACCCGCTATCGGCGGGGATGATGACTGGGTGCGGGAGAGATTGCGCGAGCATGAGAGGGAGGTGGAGCAAGAATGGCGGTCCGGTGAGCGGATGCGCGGGAGCTTCAAGGAGCGCGAGCGCGCGTCGCATGCGGCTCGGCCTCGCGAGGCGGAGAAGGATCGAGGCGCGGCGCCGAGGGAACGCGTGGAGGCGCGGAATGGGAGCTTTCGCGAGAGGGACAGGCAACGGGGCGATGGGATCAGCGGAAGCCTCTGGGAAAGAGAGGCACTCAAGGAGGCACCGAGAGAGTATGCGAAGGAAAGTTACGGAGGGGAGCGCGGGAGGAGCGCGCACAAGGAAGTAGCTTCTCAGGACCGAGGAAGCGGGGATATACGAGACGAAGACGATCGAGGAGGGAGCAGGGGCGGCGCGGGAAGGGTCGAGCAAGGGTTTGTCGGAGGCAGTTTCAAGGACAGAGAGGGGATGGAGATGAGAGGCGTGAGTGGAAGCTTCCGGAGTAGGGAGAGGGGGGACAGGGATAGGGAGCGGGATAGGGATAGGGAGAGGGTGGAGAGGGAAAGGGAGAGGGAGTGGGATAGGGATCGAGAGAGGGAAAGGGAGAGGGATAGGGAGTCTAAAAAGGAGAGGGAACGGGAAGAGCGTAGTAGGCTTGGCGGAATGAGAGACTTTGACGGGGGAGACAAGGAGCGAGGAAGCTTCAGGGACAGGGAGTGGGAGCGGGACAGGGACAGGGAGAGAGAGAGGGAGTGGGAGCGCGCGAGAGAACGGGATGGCGGAAGGGCGCAAGGCTCCGCGGTGGAGCAGGAACGAGAGCAGGAGAGAAGCAGGGAGAGGCACAAGGGCCGAACCCATGAAGGGGACGACGCAGGCGAGGAAGGGTACAGGGAGTACGGCTCCTCGTCGCACGCGCAGCACCACTCGCACCAGCCGTCGCACCTCTCGTCGCACCAGTCGTCGCACCAGTCGCAGCGCCTGTCGCAGCAAGGTGGCGTGAGCAGGCCGCAGCAGCGGTCCGATCGCGCGGACGCGCATCAGAGCAACCAAGGCTCGAGTCCCCCTATGCACGCACAGCATCCGCGCCAGCAGCCGCCCCCCCACCAACAGCAGCCGGCGGATGGGAGTCCTTCCGCTGGTCCTGCGCAAACCTCGCGCGGGTCCCCGCTCAATTTTAAGCCGCGGGGGTATAGCGGGGCGAGCAGCGCGAGCGGCGGGCCTTCCCCCGAGAGCGGAAAGCACGGACCGTCGCCCATGGCTCCGGACATGCTACGCGTGATGAATCAGAGCAATCGCCACCGTCGGATTCGATCGGAGGACTGTTCCGCGTTCTACCACGTGGCTATTAATGACCCGGGCTCTGGCGGCAGCAGCCCCTCGAACGCGCCTTCCGGGATCGCAGGCAGCAGGGGCGCTCCGAGCAGCGGCTTGCACGGGAGTGGCCGAGCTCCCAGCGCGAATTACGGCGGTTCGGGGATCGCCAGCGGCGCGGGGCGGTCGGGCGCGGGCAGCCATAGCAGCGGCGCAGGCAGCGGAAGCGGTCTGGCGGACCACGGGGCGCAGATGCGCAAGGGGGACGCGGGGACAAGCGCTAACGGCGCAAAGGGTGGCCCAGGGCAAGTAGGTGAGCGCGAGGGCATGGACAGGGTTGGGGGGGAGCGGAAACCGGCGCCCGAACGACCAGCGGAGAGAGCAGCAGAGAGAGCTCCGCCCGAGAGAGGGCCTGAGAAGGCAGCAGCGGGCATGCCTGTGTTGGCGCGGGGAATAGGCAGCCAGAAGGAGCGGCGGCGCTCGCGGTCAATGCTGTTCCCGCCTTCCCACTCCGTTTCCTCCGTCCCCTCGTCCGACCATGAGCGCTCGCAGGAGCAGCTCTCAGCTTCCCCCGTAGGCGCGGGGGCGGCGGCTAGCAGGGAAGCCCTAGGGGGCTCCCCGGATGGTCACGGCGGGGGAAGAGGCGCAGCTGGCGGGGGATCCGCGGGGATGAAGGGGTCCGCGCTGGGGAGAGGGCGGGGAGGGGGAGGGGGAGGGGGGAGGGGGATACTGGGCGCGGCAGTGGACGTTTTAGAGCAGCAGCAGCAGCGGTTGCGGCAGCAGCAGCAGCAGCAGCAGCAGCATCAGTGGCAGAAGCTGCAAGGAGCAGTGGATTCTGACACGCGCGAGGGGGCGCAGGAGAAGGGGGACGGCGCAGCGGGGAGGGCGCACGCGGAGGACGAGGGTAGGGGGAAGGCGCTCAGTGGCGGGGGGTACGGCGAAGGGGGGAAGAGCGCTGGCAGGCGGTCACTGGACGCGGGACTGCAGAGAGGCGCGGGGGGGATTACAGGGGGAAGCACAGGGGGAAGCGCAGGGGGAAGCGCAGGGGGGGCCGCAGGAGGAGGTATGGGCGGAGGGGCGCATGAGGGAGCAGTGCGCGCGCGGGCGGGGCTCCATGAGCCTGACTCGGCGGGTGATTCTAGATTGAGGAGCGCGGGACACGGGGGACAAGGGGGACAAGGGGGGGAGGCGATGGGCGCAGGTGGGAGGAGAGGCATACGGCCTGGGCAGAGCGAAGCAGGGGCAGGGGCAGGAACGGCCGGGGCGTTTGGTGCGTCAGGTCCGTCAGGGGCGCTACAGGGGCATCACACGGGTGGAACGAGCCCAGAGGACGCTTTAGAGCAGCAGATGAAGGCAGTGCGGCGAAAGCCGGGCCACCAGCGCTCCTACTCACACTCCATGTCCCCTCCCTCCTCGTCCCCCCCCCGCATCACTGCGTCAGCTTCAGTAGGGTATGCGGGCATAGGCGGGGGAATTGCAGGGATGGGCGCAGGGGGAGGCTCTGGGGCGCTTTCCGCCTCCCCCTTGTCCAGCAGGCCCCCCCCCCGCAGTCCCCCCCGCGCTGCCGTTGGGCCTTCCCGCGCTGCTACAGCCCGTAGCACAAGTGGAAGCTTCTTGGCAAGTGCGGGAGCTGCAGTGGCGGCAGTAGGGGCGGAAATGGGGTCTGGGTTGAGAAAGGGACTTGGAGGAGGAGCAGGGGAGGGTGGAGCGAGCAGCAGCAGGGAGGGCAGCAGCGGGGCCGCAAGCAGTGGCATGGGCATCGGCAGCAGTTTTAGCAGCAGCGGTAACAGCGGCGGCAGCAGCAGCAGCAGTGGTAGCAGGCAGCGCAGCAGTGGGGAGGAGGCGATGGGAGCAGCAGCAGCGCGGTCGCGGCACCGCAGGAGCGAGAGTGCAGGCCCAGGGTACTTCGTCCCAGGAGCAGGCATGTGGGGGGTTGGCGGAGCAGGGGGCATGGCGCATGGCACCCGAGGCGTAGGCAATAGCAGCAGCGGCTCTGGCGCTAGTAGCGGTGCTGGCAACGGCAGTGGCAGTGGCAGCGGCGGCAGCGGTGGGGGTGGTGGCAGCGGTGGCAGCAAGGGAATGTTTCCATCTGTGTCGGTGGGTGAGCTAGGGGTGAACAGCCCCAGGGGAAGGGGCGTGGCCGTGCCTGCGGGCAGGGGCAGCAGCCCCCTCTCTGTGCCCTCCAAGGCCAGCATTGGAGGCAGCGGGTTGAAGGTAGCAGGCGGGGGAGGGGGCGGGGGAGGGGGAGGGGGAGGCGGAGGGGGAGAAGGAGGGACGGGAGCAGGAGGAGCATGGGGAGGAGAGGCGGAGAGGGCAGGCGGGGCGAGTGGGGGTGGTGGTGGAGGGGCGGGGAACTCATCACCAGCTTCCAATTCCCCGTCCGCCTTGTCTCCCGAGTCATCCGCTCCCTCGTCGAAACCTTTTGCTGCCGTCTCTGCCCGCCCAAGCAAGGACGGGAAGCCGCATGGTAGCCCTTCGAAGCCCACCTCCACCTCCCGGTCTGCTTCCCCCCCTGGGGTGCACCACAGTGGCGCGCAGGGGGCAGGCGGGCAGGGCGCAGGTGCAAGCGCAGGGGCAGGCATGGGCGCAGGTATAGGGGTAAACACAAGCACAAGCACAAGCAGCGGCACCAGTGCAAGTGCAAGCAGCTTCCAGGGGCACGGTGCTGCTCCTGGCAATGGGAGCAGCAGTGCAGTGCTGGGTAGCGTTGCGCTGAAGCTCAAGGCGCGTGGCGGCATGCACATCAACCTGCCTCGCAGCACCAGCACAGGCGGCGCCGGGGGCAGCGGCAGCGACTCTCACGGCCTGGGAGGCGCCGGGAGCGGGGGAGGGGGCGGAGAGAGGGGGGGAGCAGGCAGGGGCGGCGGAGGAGGAGGAGCAGGGGGAGGCGGCGCAGGGGGAGGAGGAGGAGGCGGAGGGGGGAGTTTCGGGGCGAGTCCTGAAGCCCAGTTCGGGTCTAGGAAGAACCTGGGAAGCGGAACGTGCTTCTCCCAGACAACAAGCCCTACGAGCGGCTATAACAGCCCGTACAACCTGGCGAGCCCCCAGGAGGGAGTGAGTCCGTGCAGCCAGACGTCCAGCCCAGGCCCTCTTCTTGACCCTGACCGCTTGTGGGAGCTGCAGAATTTCAAGCGCGCCACCCCCAACACTACTCCCACCACCTCGCCCCGCCTCGCTGGGTCGCTGTCGCCCCCGCCTGTTGCCCCCCCCCGCACGCCCAACGTGAGTGATTATTATTACTCCTACAAGTCTGGGGGTAGCCCGAGAGGACCTGGTGGAGCGGAGGGTGTGGGGCAGGAAGGAGAGGGGCAGGTGCTGGGGCATGGAGGGGAGGTGGTAGATGCAGCAGGAGCCGCCGCCGCAGCAGCAGCAGCAGGAGGAGGAGCAGCAGCAGCAGCGGAAGGAGCGGCGGCAGCGGCGGCAGTGACACCGGCGACGTCGAATGTGTTGCAGAAGCCGTATGTGGTGCTGGCAGAGGTGTACCGGCTGTCCCGCAAGGAGCTGGGGCGCGGCAACTTTGGGGTGATCCGCGTGTGCGAGAAGCGCGAGACCGGGGAGAGGTTCGCGTGCAAGACCATCGAGAAGAAGAACCTGCAGGTGAGCAGGGGGTAGAGAGAGAGGCCTTTTGAGGCGCCTCAAAAGTTGTGTGCGAGAAGAGGGAGACTGGGGAGAGGTTCGCGTGCAAGACCATTGAGAAGAAGAACCTGCAGGTGAGAAGAACCAAGGAGGGAGAGGGGGAATGTGAAGGGGGAAGAAGAACCTAGAGGTGAGAAGCTAAGGGGTGAAGAGTGGGGGTGGGGGAGGGCTGGAGGGAATAGGAAGAAGGGAGAGTTGGAACTCAGAAGGTTGAGCTGAACTGACTGACCTAACGTCCATGTCAATCGAACCGTTGCTGCTTTCATGGTTCTGCATTCCTTGTTGTTCTTACTCTCCCTTTCATATTGAACGCCCTTGCACACGTGCTTTCCATGAGCGTGTCGGCTCATGTGAGTATTTGAGGTGGGTTGGTCAAACATTAATTTGGTCGGTTGCATGCGTGGGTATGCGTGTGCGGTTGGGGATGCGCGGTGTGTCTGTGCGCGGGCAAGCATCCCTGCGTGGGCAAGCATCCCTGCGTGGGCAAGCATCCCTGCGTGCCTGACTGCGCCTGCACATGTGCTCGTGTGCATGTGTGATTGCTTTTGTGCATGTAGCTGTGTGCGTGTGCGCATGTGACATGGCGTGTGGTATTGCATGTGTTATTGCATGTGTATGTGTGTGCATGTCATGCACGGCACGGCAGTGTTGGGAGGACGTGGAGGACGTGCGGAAGGAGGTTGGAGTGATGGAGCGAGTGAGCAACCATGTCTCGGCTGCCTGCCTTTCTCACTATTCCTGTCTGCTCGCCCGCCTCTCCCTCCCCCTTGAATGCACGGCAGTGTTGGGAGGACGTGGAGGACGTGCGGAGGGAGGTTGCAGTGATGGAGGTGCTGAGCAACCGTGTTATGGATCCCCCCTCTTTATTCCCGTATTCCTCCCCTCCTCCTCCCCATCCTGCCCGTCTCCCTTCCCCCCACGGCAGTGTTGGGAGGACGTGGAGGACGTGCGGAGGGAGGTGGCGGTGATGGAGGTGCTGAGGGGCCACCCCAACGTCATCACGCTCCTGGACACCGTCGAGGACCTAAAGGTGGGTGCTGACGCCTTATGGTCCCCTTTTCAGTATTGAATTTGCGCGTTAAGAGATACTTTCGAGCTGCTGAGAGGCCACCCCCACGCCATCACGCTCCTGGACACCGCCGAGGACCTCGAGATGTGGCCACGCCCGTCCCCGTTCAATTCAATGTACACTTTGCGGGTTACGAGACGCCTTTCGAGCTGCTGCGGAGGGGTCACCCAATGATGTCGTGTAATCACACTCGCCAGCACCGCGGCGCACCACACGATGGGCACTGGGCATGTTCTGTACTGGACCCAACTCAACAGTCACCCTGTGGAGGACCGTCAGGTGCGTGGTGGGCAATCTTGAGAGTTGGTGCATCTGGCAAGCGGGGGTGGCTGGGGAAAGGGGAAGGGGAAATGGTGAAGGAGGAGGGGGAAAGGTGGAGGGTACGGGGGAAGGGGAGAGGCGAAAGGTGAAGCGGCACGTGGAAGGGGAAACAGAGAAAGGAAGGGAGGCTGGTAGGGGTATGTATGATGGGATGGGAGAGAGGAGGAGAGCTCCATTGGAAGCTGCTGTTGGGGGAAGGGGACACGTGGGAGAGTCTTGATAAGAGGGGGAATTGGAGGCGGAAAGAATCGTTGACCCAGTCAGTCAAGCAGTAAACAGGCGGATGGGAGCCAGCTCTATCCACTTGTCAGTTGGAGAGTCTATCAATTGCACTGAATGGCCGTTTTACAGTACCTGCTGCAACTGCTCTATTGCCGGCCATGCGTGCCCTCCCCCTCCTCTCACTACCCTCCATTCCCCCCCTCACAACCCTTCCTCCCCCCCCCCGCCCCTCATTGTTTCCCCTCCCCCCCATTGTCCCTCCCCCTCATTACCCCCCACTTCCATTCACTGCGAGAGCCCTTGGACCGCATTCAGGAGCTCTCCTGGGTACTACAGCCACCGTACCTTGCACCCCTGCCGTCTCTGCACCCCCCTCACTTTTCCCCCTCACGCTCCCCCATCAGGTTCCCCCATCACGTTCCCCCCATCACTCCCCCCCGTTCCCCCTGCCGTCCCCCCTCCCAGGAGGTGCATCTCATCATGGAGCTGTGCGAGGGGGGAGAGCTGTTTGACCGCATTCAGGAGCGCGGGTGCTACAGCGAGCGCAGACTGCACCCCTGCCTCCCCTGCACCCCGCTCACTTCCTTGCCTCACTCCCCCCCCATCACTCCCCCCCCCCCCCCCCTCTTGCCCCCCCCGTCTCCTCCCCAGGAGGTGCATCTGATCATGGAACTCTGTGAGGGAGGAGAGCTGTTTGACCGCATTCAGGAGCGCGGGTACTACAGCGAGCGGCAGGCGGCGAAGGTGACGCGCACGGTGATCGAGGTGCTGCAGCACTGCCACGGGCTGGCCGTGCTGCACCGCGACCTCAAGCCCGAGAACATCCTGCTCACCAGCAAGCGCAGCGACACGCGCTGCAAGGTCATTGACTACGGCATGGCCTATATCTTCCAGCCTGGTCAGTGCTTTCAGATGTCGCATAATTGGTGCGTGTGCGCTCATGGTGGGGGATGGCGGGGCATGTGTGGGTGGGTGGCGCTGCAAGGTCATTGACTACGGCATGGCGTATATCTTCCAGCCTGGTAAGTGCGTGTGCTGCTGCTTGTCATGGGGTCTGTGTGTGGGTGCGTGGGGGTGCTTGTGTGCTTGTGGGTTTGAGTGTGTGAGTGGCGCTGGTGGTGTGTGTGTGTGCGGGGTGCATTGGCTTCGAGTCCATGTTTGCCTGTCTCTGCATGCATGGCATGCTGGCCTGGCAGACAAATCATGGCGCTCACATGCTATGTGCCCCATGCCATCTCCTCTCCCTCCCCTTGCTGGAGCCCCCCCCCCCATTCATCACTGTCGCTTACCCAGCTCCAAACCAAACCCCAACGCCGCTCCCCCACCCCCTTTCGCCCCCACTCAACCCCACTCGCCCCCCACTCCCCCTCTCGTCCAACCCCCTCCCCAAACCCCCCACTTCCTCCCTGTCTCCCACCAGGCGAGCGGTGCACGTTCCGAGCGGGCACGCCGAACTACATCGCGCCCGAGGTGATCAACAAGAACTACGGCGTGGAGGCGGACGTGTGGAGCGCGGGCGTGATCCTCTACATCCTGCTGTGCGGCCTGCCGCCCTTCTGGGGCGACACTACGGAGGAGATCTTCAAGAGTGTGCTGTGGGGGCACCTTGACTTTGACACCGACCCCTGGCCACAGGTGTCGGACGCGGCTAAGGATTTAGTGCGGAGGATGTTGTGCAAGAACTATGCCAAGCGCATTACGGTGGAGGGAATTTTGCGTGAGTGCTGGGGGCCGGGTGGGGGTGTGGGTATGGGTGGGGGGTGTGGGGGGTGGTGAGGGTGGGGATTGGGGTGGGTGGGGGTGGTGGGCGGTGGGTGGAAGTGGGGGTGTGGTTGCGCGGATTTGTCAAGCGCGCTTGCTGGATTGTGCATGCAGCAGAATTGCACCCCTTCCTCCATCGCCCCCACGTACCCCCTTCTGCTCTTCCCCTTCACACACAGACACCCATATCCACACAGCAACCACACCCCCCCACACACACGCTCAGCAACTTGTTTTCTTTTTCAGGCACCTCCTACCCACGCCGGTCAGCAATTGGGATTGTTGAATGCATGAATGCACTCACATGCTGCCCTCTTCCCCTTGATCACCCTTTCTCACTTCTTCTCACCTCCTTTCCCCAGGCCACCCTTGGATCGTGGCTTACACCACGTAGCACGCACGAACGACCCTCGCCCCCCTGCCCTGAACTACCTAACTGTTGCCTACAAGCACAGAGGCACATGTGCTTGGTGGTGGGATGGGATGCCACAGGTGTTAAAGATGGGTGCTGAGGTGATGGATAGGGGGGGAGGAAGGAGACAAAGATGCACCCGGAAGGTCATGGGAAGGTAATGGAATTTGGACAAGCCATGGGTGCATACATACATGCTCCCTGCTTTTGGCGATGCTACCGTTGGGGTGGGTGGATAACAAGAGAGCTTCTTGCAGTGGGTTGTTGACACCGTAGTCGTGAGGGGCAACGGATCAGGTGCCGCACAGTGTGGTATTCAGAAGCCCTACTAAGATGACAGATGGTGCTTTAGGGCACCAAGACAAGAAGCAGCTGAATCGATGACCGTACAGTCCGTCCTGCTAATTTGTTACATTTAATTAGTTGATTGATTGATGTGCTTTTCACTGTGAGCGAGCTGTTGTACATGAGAATTCTGACATGGGATGGGGGGGACCAAGCGTCTGTGAGGATTTTCCGCACAAGCCAATCTCCCCACTTCCTGTCAGTTGGGGGAACGTGTTCCTACAGCCCCTTATATCAGACGAACCTCTTGTCAGCTTCGCGTAGTTAAATACGTTTCAGTGAATTCGACTGCGGTTACATGCGCTTCAGTGAGGTTCGACGCGAATCTGACAAGAGACACGCCCTAATCCAACGGTCTTTGCTTGTGGTTTTCCAGGCAACACTGTGAGGAATGGAAGAATGGGAATGGAAGAATGGATGGAAAGGACGGACGTGGAGGGGAGCTCAGGGCAGGGGCAACAGATGCGCACTCCCCATGTGTTTGTCTGCACTCCCCATCCTGGTTAGTTGACCATACGTGCAGCACAGGCTGGTTCATGCGATGCCGTGAAGGCTGGGCGACCTCTTGTACACTCTAATTGAGAACATGGAGATCAGATGGACCTATATCTAGTTGAGAATTGCTCTCGCGCTGAAGCTCTCCCCCCCCACCCCATCCCACATCTTTCTACCAGAGCACCTTCACTAGTCTTACTGCTGTGTGTGGTGCACCGGCATTCAACTTGTCATTCGCCCTTTTTCCACCCTGTATGGCAGGTTGCTGGCAATCATAAGGCGACAATGCCACACTGCTGCTGCTGCTCGTGAGAACGAAGAAAAAGGGAGAACAAATCACGGTATATGATACATAAGTTGAGCAGAACTGGAGCCAGTGTGACCAGTGCGTGGTATCATAGAGGCGCCTGATGGTGACCCCCCAGCGATAGCCACACCGCCACCACCACCCAGTGCACCGCCACACACGGCCACACGGATCCCACACTCAAATACAGCCAAGCGCAGCCGCCCCCGAGCAGGAAACACGCCAATAAAAACCCCGGATGCGTGAAGAGGCGCACAGCGGGCTCTCGAAAGAGCAGCGCGCACGTGGGGTGGTAGAACACGAAGAGAGCCGTTGACAGCAGCCACCAGAAGAGCGCGAACGGGAGCGCTTCGTCGGGCGCCATGGCGTCTGGAGATAGCTCCGCGGGGTGCGGGAGCAGGAGCACGCGGAAGAGTGTTTCCTCGAAGAGGCACGGCACGAACGTGATCTGTAGGAGAAGGAGCGGGTCGAAGCGCGCGTGCGAAAGTGAGAGCGCGTCGGACCATCGCGCGCAGAGGTAGATGGGCGGGGCGAGGAGGAAGAGGAGGAGGAGCGTGGAGAGGAGAGCGGGGAGGGGGAGAGGAGAGAGGAAGGCGCGGGAGAGGCGGGAGGAGAGGAGGAGGAGCAGGTCCCACGGGAGCGATGCGATGTCGGATAGCAGAGTGGGGGGATGGGGGAGAAGAGCTAGCGCGAGTTGAGGAGGGTCCATGGTTGTGGATCACTGGAGGCGGGAATCGTGGCGGACTGCAGGCCGGCGCGCGTGATCTAGACCGAGTGCGATCTAGTCCACGCTCGAAAAGGCCGGAGGGAAAGCATGGCGGAGCGCGTTGGGATCACTGAAAATCAGAGGAGCTATGGCCACCTGTCGCGAACTAGTCAAGCGGCAACTGCGAAGAGGATTCGGCCTTGTCGTCTCTCGGCAGGCGCCATCGCGGAGATGACGCGGTCCGTCGCGCTTGAACTCTGGTCTGGTCTGGAGGTGTTGCTGCAGCTCCCGAGATTCAAGTGTTGTGAAAGCTGCGATATAGTGCGGCCCAGTTGGAAATATGAGGTCGTTCATGTAGGATATAAGGTACAAATCTCGACAATATTCGACTATTTTTTCTTATTGACACTCACGGACGACCAATCTTCAGCCAGCACTTTCCTCCAATGAGCGGGTGCGCATTTGCTGTCGTCCCATATCGCATCCAATTCCATTAGTCGTCCACGTCCATTCCCAAGAAGTTATTGGGAAACTTCGCGATCTTCCCCCTCTTCCTAACATCATTGGCTCTTGCGACATTTATTGCGACGCCATGTCAACGTCAGAATTTGAGGGCCTATGTCTGGTCGGACGTCACCAGATTTCTGTGTCTGCACAAATTTTATCAGGAGCTCCACGGCCAATCGTGGTGCTTCTCAACCACTCCTCAAGGTCGTACCTTCCCAAATCGGAAGTTTAGGAGCTGGGTTCGGAAACCCGTGGCCTGTTTGAGACACAAACTGCATGTGTCAAATTTAGGAATACGCCTACCACTCTCAGATCAAGGGCAAACCACCTCTCGAATTTCGGGCAGACCAGCGGTACAGGTTGGCTCCAAACGACCAGCTCTGCAGCGTACTTTGCACAGTGCCCGCACAAATTCGACTCTGCAAGCTCAATTTGCGACACCAGTACGTCGCTCGCACGACGCTCAGAGGAGCGCAGCGACGGAAATTAGGGATGGCGCTGTTATTGGCAAATTTCGCAGTCACCCTTACGACCATGTGATGCGATCCCACCGTCGTGCTGCCCCCCCATGCGAACGCTAATTCTCTCGCAGCTCCCATCCACCGAGCCATCCTCTCCCATCAAATGACATGCTTGCGAGAATCGCGAGTTCGAATCAAACCTTGTGCTTTGTGCCTTTTTTTTCCACACAGAGAATGGAAAGCTGTAGTCTCCCAGCCCAGCTTCTTGACGTTTGAGATCGCGAATTCGAAATTTCTAGATTGCCGCTAGACAGACTTCACAGTAGCATCCATTACCAGTCGTCTCGTCTTCCTACCCGATCTGAGCCCCATGCATGCGCAGCGTGAAAGCGAGGCGGTGCGGTAATTGTTGTCGGCGCAAGTCGCATCCTTTCATTTCGCCTCATGGCCCTTCAGGAAGTCACTCCGTCTTCCTCCGTCCCTGCCTCCTCTTCCTCCCCCGCCTCCCCCGCTTTTCCCACCCCTTCTCGCCTCGATCCCCCCTCTACTTACCTCCCATCCCCGCTCGGTGCCTCTTCCGCGGGCCCCGCGCCCGACAACCCCATTTCCCCGCGATTCTTCTCCCCGCGCGCAATCTCTCCCCCGCCGCTTCCGCCGCCCTCTCCCCCGTCCCTCTGGGCGCGCGTGGAGCGCACGATCAACTCGCTGTGCCACAACCGCTGGCTGGGCCTCATCTGCGGGCTATGGCTGCTCGCGTGCGCGGGAAGCTCTGCGACGTTCGCGATCTACTCGCCGGCGCTTAAAGCCGTGGGCGGGTACAACCAGCGGCAGGTGGATGGGCTCGCGGTGGCGAAGGACATGGGCGAGAGCGTGGGGCTGCTGCCGGGACTGCTTTGCGACGCGCTGCCCGTGTGGGCGCTCGTGCTCGTCGGGTCGCTGCACTATCTGGTCGGCTTTAGCGGGCTCTTTGCCGTCGCCACTCAGCGGATCATGCCGCTGCCGTTCTGGCAGGTACGCGGGGAGGAGAGTGTGGGGACGGGGGGATAGGGCGGGGCACGCACGGGGGCGTGAGAGTGGGCGGGGGGTGATGATTATTGGAATGGGGATACGAGGAGGAAAAGTGCAAGCGAACGCGGGAGCTGGGCGCGTGGGGGAGGAGAAGCGAGAGGGGGAAGGGGGGCGGGTGGAACGCGCACGGTAATGTGGGGCTCGCGAAACCTTTTTATGTCCTGGATTCGTCGATTCGAATCGGCTCTTCGTTCCTCCCACATTGCCACCCTCACTCCCCTCCTCCCCGCTCCCTCTCCCCACCCCGTCCACTCCCCTCCCCCCATTCCCCCCTTCCTCCACCCACCCCCCCGCTCTGCGACCCCCGCCTCCCGCCGCGCGCGCGCAGATGTGCGGGCTGATGCTGGTGGGGTCGCAGGGCACGGCGTGGTTCAACACGGCCGTGCTCGTCACGTGCGTGCGAAACTTCCCGCGCTCGCGCGGCTCGGTGGTGGGGCTACTCAAAGGCGTGGTCGGCCTATCGGGCGCCATCTTCACGCAGGTCTACGCCGCGCTCATCGCGCCGGATCAGGCGGCGTACCTTGGTTTCATCGCCGTCGTGCCGCCCCTCGTGTCGCTCCCCGCCATGACGTTCCTCAGGTCCGTTGGGATGGCGCCACGTGGATGCACGAGTTGAACGAATTAGGGAGGTGACAGGGGTGTTGGAGTCGAATCTGTTTGTTTGTATTCGTTGCGTCGGTGGCATGTGCAAGGCCACTTAGAACGTCATACATTCTACAACAACAACTCTATCACCACTGCCCCCCTGCCCCGCTCCGCCTTCCGCTTCACTCTAATTCAACCAACCCCCATACCCCCCTTCCCATTCACCCCCTTTTTCCCCCGCGCGCTGCAGGCCGTCGAAGCGGCTGCGCGCGGGCCACTGCACGGCGCACGAGACGGAGCGCGACGTGCGGCGGCGCGAGGAGCACGAGGCGCAGACGCTGCACACGTTCCTGGTGATCGCGCTGGGGCTCGCGGCGTACCTGCTGCTCGCCATGCTGCTGCACGACAGCAACTCGTCGCAGCAGGTGCGCTGGGGGGACGGCGGGAAACAGGGGGAAGGAGGGAAAGGGGGGAATGGGGGAGCGGGGGAAAGGGGGGATGCGGAGGGGTGGGGAGACGGGAGGGTGCGAGGGCAGGGAAGTGGAAAAGAGAGGGGGAGGGAGGTGAGGAGTGGAGGAGTGGAGGAAAGGGGCGAGGGAAGTGGGGGAGATAGCAGTGGGGTGGGGGTGGGGCGGGCAGAGACGGCAAGTTAGAACGAACGGGAGGAAGAGAACGATGGGAAGTGGGAGAGCAAAGGGATGTGTGCCCATAGTGACGAAGGAGGCTCAGACAGATGGACGTGAGAAGAGGGCGTGGTTCATGGACAGCGGATGCACGCGTCACATGACATTCAGGTCAGATTGGATGGAGAATGTGAGGGAGTCGAGTGAGGATTATATACTACAAGGTAACAGTGGGAAGTTACCAGTGACAGGAGAGGGTGACGTGGTGCTGCAGAGTCCGTATGGAGAGATGAGACTGGAGAATGTGCTGCTGGTTGAGGATTTAAAGGTGAACTTGGTCAGTCAGTCACAGCTTGATGACTTGGGGTGCACGATATTCTATGACAGTGGTGAGGTTACAGTGTTTGGTCCTGAGTGGGAGAAGTATGCGGATGGTTATTTCAGTGACGGTTTCTATGAGATGAACTTGGTCGCGATGAACGATAAGGATGAGATCTATGAGGATCCTGAGTCTACTGAGGATGATGAGAGTGAGGACTCGGATGATATGGCTGCGAGTGTGGAGGCAGCAGTGAAGCAGGAAGAGGAGATAGTGATCATGGAGGCAGCAGCAGTAAACGGTGGAGATGGAGACGATGTCAACACTTTTGCAGCAGCGATCGTGGTTGAAGATGAAGCAGTAAATGCGAAGTGTGTGGGAGTTGAAGCTGTGAAAGGGGACATCATGGTGAAAGGATCAAAGGCGAATGCAACTGCAAAGGGGCGAGTGCTTACAAAGGAGGAACACGTTGAGGGGTATGAGACCCGAGATGTGTTGGGTGTTAAGATGCCGAGGAGAAGTGAGAGGCTTAAGAAAATCTCTCAAGGTTTGGATGTCAAGGCGCTCAACTACAAGACACGTAAGCAGAGGTTCAAGGTGCAGGAGCTGCAGGGGAGCGTGAAGCCGACTTAGACCCTGTGAAGGCTACAAGGAGCATGGGAGCAGTGCGAGTGGTGTTCGTGGTTGACGAACCACAGGGGAGATTGTTAGGGTTGGTTCGCCCAACCACGGAATCTAAGGCGAAAGTCTCTACGACGGCGGAATGACGGCGAAATGGAAGCGCGTGGATGATTCTAGGTGAAACGGTGGAAATCGGCCTACGGCGTGAGAAGGGAGAGAGAAATCGAGAAGGAATGTGTGAGAAGGTGGAAGAAGCATCGAGATTGAAGTTGGCGAGGGGAAATTGTGGTTCGAGCTCGAGGCGTGTTCGAGAAGGTTCCAGATTCGGTCTTGAGGAGTGTTCACCGAATTCGGTTCGGTTGCGTGTGCGACTCGGGGTGAAACGAGGCGCACGCGGTTACTTGGGAAACAAGTGAAGTAACGAATCGCATTTTGTGTCTTGCCTGACTATAAACCTGTTTGTACTCATTCTTGAAATACAACATTGGACAACATTGAAACCAATCAGATTCTGAAAATTGCTGAAGTGTGTATTGACAACTTCAAGCAGAGCTGCGCATATCATTGGATTCGTGAGATCGTGGAGAACACGATAAGCAATAGCAAGTAGACTATTGCCGACTAAGGCGTTTACAATCCTAAGAGAGGGAGGTGAGGAGTGGAGGAGTGGAGGAAAGGGGCGAGGGAAGTGGGGGAGATAGCAGTGGGGTGGGGGTGGGGCGGGCAGAGACGGCAAGTTAGAACGAACGGGAGGAAGAGAACGATGGGAAGTGGGAGAGCAAAGGGATGTGTGCCCATAGTGCCGCCCCTCACTGGGATTGCTGCCTGCTCCTTCTCTCCTCCGTCACGGATGCTCGCCAGTGCCACTAGCACATGGTGCCACTACCAACTCTTTCTTTTCCCCTACCTGGTTCCTCTCCTCGTCTTCCCCGTTTCCCCTCTCCTTTCACCCCTACTTCTTTCTTCTTCCTTCCCCACAACCCATTCCCCCCTCCTCCCCCAACCCGTTTCCCTCTTCCTTCCCCCCAACCCGCCCCCCACGCCCTCCTGCAACCCCTCGTCCCTCCTGCGCAGTTCAACAGGGGCATTCTAGCGGGGATGGTGTCCTTCCTGCTGCTGCCGCTCGCCACCTTCCTCCCCCCGCTCGTCCCCGCCTCCTCCGCGCTCCCCTCCACCGCGCTCACCCCCACTGCCTCCGTCACACCCCCCAAGTCCCGCCGCCCCTCCGCGGAAGATGGGGGCGCAGGGGGGGGCGAGGGGGGGCTGGAGAGGAGTCGGACGTGGGACAGCGGGGAGGCGGGGGCAGCAGCAGGGGCAGCGGGAGCAGTGGAAGCGGGGGCGGGAGAGGGGAGGGAGGAGCGGGCAGTGATGCTGGGGAGTTTCCCGGAGGATGACTCACTCCTGGGGGGGGACAGGCGCGGCAGGGAGGGGGAGAGGGAGGGGACGGGGGGGCGGGGGGGAGTGTTGGAGCGCAGTGAGAGCTACGACTCGTTGCTGTCTGACATCAGCCGCGTCAGCTCCCTCGCTGACCTCCAATCATACTTCGCTCGAGGGGGAGGGGGAGGAGGGGGGGGCGCGCTAGGGATGCCCATGGGCATGGGCATGGGCATGGGCATGGGTGGGAGTGGTAGCATGGGTGGGGGTGGTAGCATGGGGGGTGCTTTGGGGGCTTACTGGGCGACGGAGGGGAGCAGCGGCAGCAGCATGGGCGCGGGTGGTGGGTCGTCGGGTATATTCCTCTCAGTCCAGGGCGTGGGGGGCAGCAGCAGCCCCATGGGCAGCCAGCAGGCAGGGAGTTCCAACAGCACAGGAGGATATTATTTCCCTCCGCCCGGCTCTAACCCCTCGTCCTCCTCCTCCGCCCTCTCGCTGGCTCCTCCCAGGGCCAGGCCGGTGTTCTCACAATCCACCTTCTCCCCGCCCGCGCCTGCCTTCACCATTGGCACCTCCCCCCCGGCTCCGTCGCTTACCCTCGCTGCTCCCTCCTCCTCCTCCTCTGCTGCTGCACCTGCAGCTGCTGCTGCCACTGCTCCAGCTGCAGCTGCAGCCACAGGTGCGCTTACCAGTGGTGGTGCTGCTTCCTCCCTGCGCAGCCCTGTGGGTCTGGCAGCCGCCCTGGCACCAGCGTCACAGCGCTTCTCCACGTTCCGCCCCTCTGCGCAAGGAGGCACCTCGGACTCGGCGGGCAAGGGAGCGCCGGCGTCCCCATCTATGGGTGCTGGCGGTGCTGGGGACGTGCTGAAAGAGCCGCTCTTGATGCGGCAGCAGGAGGAGGAGGAGGGGGAGGGAGGAAGGCGGGGAGCTGGGCCAGTCCCTGGAGCAGCAGCAGCAGTAACTCCGGGATCAGCATCAGCAGGAGCAGCAGCAGCAGCAGCGCCATCCGCACTGCCTTCCCCTCCACCCTCCACCGCCACCTCCTCCCACTTCTCCTTCCTCTCCCGCTGCCTCCCCGCCTCCTGCTGGCCCCTCCGCCCTTCCACTAGCCTCCCAACGCAGCAGCAGCTTCAGCAGCAGCGCCATCACCATCACCACACGGAGGAGGAGCGGCGGCGCAAGCAAGCGGAACTACTACTGGCAGTGGGCGAGGGTGCAGTGCGTGTGGGAGGGGGCAGGCGACGGTCAGGGCCGAGGCGAGGCCAGGACTTTACTCTACAGCAGGCGGCAGTGAAGGCAGACTTCTGGCTGCTGTTTGTGTCGTTCCTATGCGGCACGGGCAGCGGGCTGACAGCGATCAATAACCTGGCGCAGATGGGTGCAGCGCAGGGGTACTCGAGCGTGCGTGTGTTCCTGTCGCTGCTCAGCGTCAGCAACTTCGTGGGGCGGCTGCTGGCGGGATACGCGTCGGAGCACGTGGTCAAGTGGGTGCCTGGGGGCGGTGCATGGGTGATTGGGGGTGCGGGAGCGTGAATGCATGCATGTGCATGGGTTGTGGGTGCATGAATGTGTAGGTGCATGGTTGCAATGCAAGCACGGAGTGCACAAGACTCACAGCCCAGTCATCTCCACCCCACTTCTGCTCCTCTCCTCTCCCTTCTCTTCCAACCATGCTCCAACCCTCACCTCTCTCTCCTATCCTGCCTATTCTCCCCTCCTCCCCCCCTCCCTTCCCCCCAGGGATCACATGATGCCGCGTCCAGTACTTCTCCTGCTAGCGCAAGCCCTCATGGCAGTGGGCCACGTGTTCTTCGCCCTCGCCTTCCCCTCCTCCCTGCACCTGGGGTCGGTGATAGTGGGGCTGTGCTACGGGGTGCACTGGTCCATCATGCCCGCCACGGCCAGTGAGATCTTCGGCCTCAAGCACTTCGGCATGCTCTACAACACGCTCACTGCCGCCTGCCCCATGGGCTCGTTCGTCTTTTCTGGAATGATCGCGGGGTATTTGTATGATAGGGAGGCGGAGAAGGATCATGGCGGGGGCAGGGGTGGCGGGGTCGGGGGATGGTGGGGGGGTGGTGGGGCTTGGTCGTGGAGTGGGGTGGGTGCGGCGGCTGGTGCTGGGGGGGCAGGAGGAGTGGCAGGGTTGGCAGTGGCTGGTGGTGCCTTGCCTGCTTCGGACTCTCTGGCCCGACGCGCCTTGCGTGCAACATCTGAGATTTTGACACATAGCAATAGCAGCAGTGCCATCAGCAGCAGCAGTGGCGGCGACGTCATGACGCACAGCATGAGCAGTGTGGGCAGCAGCGGCGGATTGCATGTGGCGGAGTGGGCGGTGGTGTCAGACAAGGTCGAGGAGTGCTACGGCGCGCACTGCTTCCGCCTCACCTTCTTCATCATGGCTGCTGTGTGCCTACTCGGGGTGTGCCTGAACCTCATCCTTATTATGCGCACCCGTGTCGTGTACGCTTCGCTGTATGCCCAGCCAGATGCCAAGGCACAGAAGGAGGAGGCAGAGGTGCGGGCTGCTGCGAGAGAAGTGGTTTCAGCAGCAGCTGCTGCTGCACGGAGGGCCCGGTTAGAAGGACATGGAGGACGGCGAGGGGTGGACCAATCGGCAATGCAGGGCCGAAGGGCCTAGCATTGTTTGGGCACAACGGTTTCGAGGACAAGTGGCTTCATGATGACTTGACTTGTACAATGTGCTGTTACATTACAAAGCAGCTCAATTCTTTAAGTTGATTTAACGCTTTGAGAATGTTTCCTCGCCGAGCATCCCAATAGGAGAATTAAGGACAACAGAAAATGGATATTTTGTTTATTGCAATAAATATAGGCACAACGGCTGGTGTTTCTGTACTGTTTTCTTGTGCAGACAGCTTTGCGTGAAACCTTGTATGGAGGAAGGTCGAGGTACCAACCGTGTTTGTGTACAGTGTGTGCTCCGGTCGACCCGCTCCGCACAGAAACTATCGTTACGTGATACGGTGTGATAAGCTGCTCGTTAGTGTCATCTCGCCGTCATTGGCTTCTCCTAGCCCCTTCACCTGCGGCGCGGAAGCCGGATCGCAGATGTTAGCTTAGGGTGCCAAACCCGCCTGCAACAGGTCAGCCGGAAACGAATTCCGTCAGCACTCGCAGGATTTTGTTTTGTCGAACCCTGAACTCTGGTTCCTTGAAGCAACGCATTTTAGAGTGGTGCGTTTATAATGACTGGTAGCAGGAACCAAGCAGAACGGGAAAAGTTATTGGGAAAATAGTACTTGTGAACGCCCGTACTCCCCCTTCCTTTCGAACAAAATCGAGTGGGTTCACTCTCACCATGCACTGTACTTTTTCAAATCACCAGCCTCCCGCTTGTTCTGCCAGCTCTTCTCCTGGCGAGCGCGACGCGAGCGAGATGTTCACCAATTCGTGGGAGTGATCCAACGAAACAGCTGAGCTGAGTCGTGCCAAGGATCCAAGACCACCTCCATCTGCGCCGTGCTGTGTCGCTCAATGCTGCTCACTCTTTTCCCACACCAGTCCATCCAGCCCACCCACCCACCACCGACCATCCCCTTCACCTTGGCTTGGTAGTATAGCATTGCTCAAATATCAAGCTCCCCGCTTATCTATTGACTGAACCCGTTTTTGTATCAGTCATTTGTGACCAGAACTCAAACGAGCGCCACACACGGCGGTTCTCCAAGCACGAGCTGAATTTGATGGTCACGGCGTCAGAACTCTATCTTCCACCTCGTGGCCTTCCACCTCGGCGCTCACAACTGGAAAGTAGTATTTCCACGTACTTACCTTACCATGCAGAGTTAACATGGGCAACGTTAAAAGCAGATTGCGACGAAGTAGCTCATCGTCGTCGTCGTCGTTGTCGTCGTCCGCCTATAGTGATCACTCGCCAGCCCATCCTCCCCGCATTCGCGACTTAGGGCGGCAGAAGTCAGAAAGCGAGGTAGCAAAAAGCCGTCTAGAAAGGTCACGCGCCTCTCGCGCTGCGTCCTTGCGGTCTGCGGCGCTTCCCAGGAGCCGCATTGTCTTAGAAGGTCTATGTGCAGGTGGCTTACACCATGACCTCGTCTGTGCATCTGACAGCGACGCTTCTAATGAGGTGCCGGGTTCGGTTAGTCCGGCTCGGCGCGCTACAGGCACCATTGCCCGCCTACAGAGAAAAATCAATACGGAGAGTCCTTCGCCCAGCTTTGGTTCACCGACTCATGTGTTAAGCGAGAAGAGAGCGGATGCGTTTTGTGACGAGTGCGACGCAGAGGGCCACCTGACACCACGTCACAGTCGGAGCAGCCTGAGCCTTTGCCTGCCGTTCGATCTCTGCAGCCAGTCGTGTTCGTCCAGCGACTGCAGCTCCCCTGCAGCCCTCATTTTCCCCGCGCATCCCGGCGAGCCCCTATCCAGATACGTCCCCACAGGCCACACGCTCGGTCGCGGCGCCTTCGGCACGGTTCGCGTGTGCCGCGAATCCGCAACAGGCGGCGAGGTCGCCGTGAAGACAATATCGAAGCGGGTGCTAGCACTCGACAATCCAGATTTCGCGGATGACCTCCGCCAGGAGGTGGCAATCATGCGGCTCGTCTCCCGCAGTGAAGTGAGTGGCGTGGTGCGGCTGCTAGATGTGCGGGAATCGCGGGATCACGTGCATCTCGTCATGGAGCGATGTAATGCCGGGTCGCTCTCGGCCCTAATCAAGTCGCGCCAACGGCTACCTGAGCACGAGGCGGCTGACGTCATCAGGCAGCTGCTGACGACAGTAGCAGGGCTTCACAATATAGGAGTGATTCACCGCGACTTAAAGCCCGAGAACGTGCTGCTGTGTTGCAGCAATACTAGCTGCGTGGCCACTGCTGACTGCCAGAGTTGCAGTCGAACGGGAATAGACGCGATCAGCGGTGTTTCCAGCAACAGCGGCGACACAGCGCGCGAGGATTGCGCAGAGAGAGGACGGAGGAGAAGCGAAGATAGCAGTTGCTCGAGCAGCGAGAGCGGCAGCACCAGCGCTAGCGCCAGCGGCAGCCCCAGGGTCCCCTCCTGCCCGAGCGGCGGCAGTTGCGCCGAAAGTGCTTGCAGCAATGGCGGATGCAGTAGGCCGAGCAGTCGTGGCGGCGCGAGAACCCCATGCCACTGGAGCGTAAAGCTCGCGGATTTCGGCCTCGCCGTCTGCCTCCCCGCGCCGTCCGCGCAGATCCGCGGAGTGGCGGGCACGGCGTTCTACATGGCGCCGGAAGTGGCGCGCGGGCGGTTGTACGGGCGGGAGGCGGACATGTGGTCGCTGGGCGTGGTGCTCCACGTGCTGCTGTCCGGCCGCCTCCCTTTCTTCGGGCGCACAGAGGACGAAACGCGGAGAAAGGCGTGTGCAGGCCACGTGGTGTTCTCAGAGAAATACTGGGCGGGAGTGTCAGGGGCAGCGCGGCAGGCGGTGCTGCAGATGCTGACGGTGGAGCCCAGGTGGCGGGCCACAGCCGAACAGGTGCTGTGCTGTGACTGGCTGAGGGAAACAGGGCAGTGCTGAGAGCAAGGCGGTGGGAAGCAGGAGCAACCTGCTGGTCTCCACCTCAATACCTGCTTCACAGAAACGCTGTTCTTTGCGAAGCTGGATGGGCGCAGCTGCACTACACAGCACGTGGCACTGGAGACCTCCATCAAGCCATTCAAAGTGTTGATACCATACGCTTCTCTTCCCGTTTCAAGGATACAGGGTAACGTAGGCAGGGTAGTGAGGAGGCTAAGCCCCTCCCTCTGTATCATAGGTTTCTACGGTACCGTATGTGTAACATACATATAACATATGTGCGCTCATGTATGAGCTCGATGCTGGTTATAGAAGCAGTCTGCACATGCATATGTACTCTGTTCTGTACTTCTGCCATCCATAAGACAGATTGTGGAGTCTGGACGCTGGTGTTTGCAGGAGCCTGCAATCACTCTTTACCCACCACCGACGTATCTGTAGCACATACAGGAGGTCATATAAATATCCACATACAGTAGCAACAGTTGAAAAGTATCCCTGGGATTGGGGAAATCCCTCAAAAGCAAACCTATACCATCCCAAAAACAAAACTAAAAACAAAAACAAACACCAGAAACGGCAGCAGGCGTGCATAATAGGGGCAGCTACCTTCCCGACCAGCAGTAAGGCCCATATAGGTACCATGATAATACAAACGATGCGTCTCTTTGGACGGATGCAAGCAAAACAGGAAGCCTGCATGCAGCGATCACAGCAAGTGTGATCCCCACAAGGGCGTCCACTATTCCACACACGTGCTGCGAGCAACCGAGCTGTGAGCTACCAACCCTTGGGTGCCATGCATGGCCAGCCAAGCCTTGACTCTGCAGCACCAGTGCTTCCACTCCCATACCTGTGCACTCCACTTTACAGTCCGGGCCACATCAGCATGAAGCAACCTTGCCAAAGACACGATCCTTTCAGCACCTCTCTCCTCTGCGCCCTTCTGACTAGCACTCCCCACCTCCAACAACAGCCCCTCACCTCCTTGCTCCATGCCTCCTCCCCATGCTCCCCCTCACCCCCTTTCTGAAATGCTCGTGCTTCTGCCCCATCGGCCACTGCCACTGCCACTGCCTGAGAAAGACCACGGCAACAGCGCTGAAGCGCTGCGTCGGTGTGACGCCTGCCCACTGGATCCCTGCATATCCACGCTGCCTGTCGACCCGCTATACTCCCCTCCTCCGCCCCACCTGCTGCTCAGCCCCATGCTGCTCTCCCCCGCGCCTCCCCCCCTCTAGCGCCCGCGCCGCCCCCAAGCTGCGCGGACAGCTTCACCACGTGCCACTGGTTGTCCGCTGGAACCGACCCGAACCGCTCCCGCGCCTCCAGTGTAGACACGAACTCCTCTGAAAACCCCTGCTGCTGCTGCTGCTGCTGCTGCTGCTGCTGCTGCTGCTGCTGCTGCGGCTGCTGTTCGTCTGCCCCCACGCCCTCCCGCTCTTCCCCCGCTGCGGCGGCGGCCGAGCCTGCCTGGTGGAGGCGGCCGCGGAACTGGATGCAGTGCGCCGCGGGGAAGGAGCCCTGCGCGGGCACGAACCACGCGCGGCAGGGCGCCGCGGAGAGCTCGAGGGACACGTCGGCGCGGTTCTTCTTGGTGGCGACGCAGCTGAGCGTGAGCGCGTCCACCCAGTCCGCCGGCAGCTCGTACTCTGTCGGCGCGCGCGCGCGCTTCGCGCGGTTGAAGGCGCCCGGGGGGCCGTCGATGGGGGGAAAGCCGGTGACGACGGAAAAGAAGTGGTGATAGGGCTTCGTGCCGCTTAGGTCTGCGCGCGAAGGGGAGAGGCAGGGAGGGAGGGAGGCCATGAGAGAAGCTTCGAACGGAGGAAGAGAGGTAGAGATGCGGGGAGGAGAGGAGGCAGGGGGGCAGTGGGGATGAGGGACGTTAATCGAACCACCAAGAACTACCTTTGAGCGAGCAGGAAAGCACCCAGAAGCTATTTTGAAAGACGTCGATAGCGAAACCCAGCTGGTCCGCCGTCAGCGTGCGCGCTTTTGGCCTCAGCGGCCACCACCGCTCGCGCCGCGGCCTCTCAACTGGCGCGCAAACATCCGAGTCCGACAATCTGCGATTGACGCCATTCGCGCTGCGTCTGCTTGTTCTGTCCCTGCCCTGGAGTTCGTTACCTGGGCGCGGCACCTGCCCGTGACTACCCGAACCCATGCCACGGTTTGCCGGATAAGACGACACGTCGGAAACAGACGCTGTTCCTCCGGAGCTATCCTAACTGACAGCACGACGACAGTCGCCCGTCGCTTGCGCGCTGTTAGAACGACAAACGCACAGCTCTGCTGCGCGTGCGCAAAAGCCGGTTGCGCTGCGTTCCCCTCGGACAGAGTTCACGCAGACCTCGCGTGGAAGATGTCAGGTGAAGGAACGGGGCGGAGAAGGAGGTCAAACGAGCAACGGACGGCGGCAAACGAGTACAGGTGAGTGTGGTGAACAGAACGGGCACTGTTGACCGCGAACAGACGTGTGGTGGGATAGGAACGGCTGTGGATGAATGAAGGGAAATTATACAGAAAGTCACAATTTGCCCGTTTTATCACGTTTGATCACAGGGGTATCACGAACAGTCACAGTACAGTAGACTTCTATCGCGGGTGATCACAGTGCTATCACGGATGGTCACACCTCGCCCCGAAAAGCTATCAGGTTTGGTCACTCGTTGAAACGATGGATAGAAAGTTGAAACTACTCAAGTCACTGTAGGGATTCAAGGAAAGTTCTCTCGCTCACGAAATATTTCGCGACAACTCTCGTTACTCGTTAAAAACAACTGCAATTTCTTGCTACTATTCGATTGTCCACTGTTCGATTGATGCATAATGTCCCTAAGAATATCACTTTTAGACGGGTGAAACTCGAAGGATCTTTTCTGTTCCCAAGAAAAAAAAAAACGAAAACTCATTCGGAGGGGATTTAATTCGGGATTCATCAACCCGAAACACCTTGTCGCATGGTGTTTAGGGTTGATGCCTCCCGAAGGACGTGCCATCCTATAGGGGTTGATTTTTTTTCTTCAGTCCCCTAAATGTCAGGCTAGAATCATGCGCGAGGTAACAAGCAATCAAGATTGGGATTCCCGAAAATCTCTACAGTTGCATTTGTGGTTTCAAATTAATTATGATCGTTTCATCGAGTGACCAAACGTGATAGCTTTTCGGGGCGAGGTGTGACCATCCGTGATAGCACTGTGATAACCCGCGATAGAAATCTACTGTACTGTGACTGTTCGTAATGCCCTTGTAACCAAACGTGATAAAACGGGCAAACTTGATTGCGCGTATAATTTCCCATGAATGAAGGTGCGGCTGGCAGACGAGACGAGTTTGTCGAAGTCGTGTGGAAGGAAAGCCTGCTCAAGTGCACTGCCCACTGCCCGATGGGGAACTGCCCGCACTGAAAACAGCCGTTTGTGTGGTTCGCTTGTCCACGTGGGTGGTGCTGACAGGCCCGTTCCACAGCAACAAATTTTCGTGCATCAAATGATCGAATCCTTACCAGCCCCTCCGCGCCAAAAGAAGATTCCCTTGTTGTACAGTCAGAAGGGTTGAAGTTGGGAGTGGATGTCAGAACACGCTCTTAACTCTTGACTTAGTAACTTAGGGTTTACCTAGGAAGCGTGAGTGTCGAGAGTGAGCATGGCAAGAGAATTGGGCAAAGAGGGGATTCATTAAGGAATGTTTACAAGATATAGGATAGGGGAGAGGATAGGGTACACCACCAGCAGTTGAACCTAATAACTAACTAATACACTAGCAAGCTGTAGGCAGTTAGGATATGCAATATAATTCAACACACCCCCGTAACTGCCTACGGCTATAGCTAGTGGTGTCTGGCACCAGGTCGCCTGGAGAGCGGTTGCTGTAGCTGAGATAGGCACAGAAACAGCGGTGGCTGAGCGGCAGCACCTGTGAACGCCAGAACGGAGGAGGGCGCGGAGAGCGCGGAGGAGGGCTGGGATAGCAGGAGGGCGAAGGATGCTGGTCGCTCGCCATCTACGAGCAAACACAACTGTTGGTGAGGAGGAGGAAGCTGGTGGTGGTGCACAGGAGGAGAGCAGAGGAGATGCGGCTGGAGAGGAGAGAGGAGGAGGAGATGCGGCTATAGGAGAGGAGACTGGAGGAGGAGATGCGGCAGAAGGAGAGGAGAGGAGAGAGGAGGAGATGCGGCTGGAGGAGAAGAGGAGAGGAGAGGAGAGGAGAGGAGAAGAGGAGGAGGAGAGGAGAGGAGAGGAGAGGAGAGGAGAGGAGGTGGCTGGCGCGGCAGAAGCTTTCCCGCCACCCCCTCATCCCCCTCCCCCCCATGCGCTGGCGCTGGCGGAAGTGCTGGCGCTGGGCGCTGGCGTCGCGCTGGCGCTGGCGCCCACCGTTGGCGCTTGCGCTAGCGCCCGCCGTCGGCGCTGGCGTCCGCGCTGGCGCTTGCGACCGCCGTTGGCGCTGGCGGTGGCGCCCGCCGTTGGCGCTGGCGCTGGCGCCCGCCGTTGGCGCTTGCGCTGGCGCCCGCCGTCGCCTCGCTGGCACGCTCGCCACTGGCAGAGCGCGACGGGGCAGGCGAAAGGGGGCAGCGCGACGGGTGCTGCAAAAGCAGCGGAGTTCGAGCCAGCAGCGGATTTCGCGCTACTAGCAGTAGCAGCCATGCCAGCAGCACAATAAGTCGCCATGGCAGATCGCAGGTTTGGTGGGCCCATGAAAACGAGGTCCTAGGAGGGACCACTCTCTGATATCATGTCAGAACACGCTCTTAACTCTTGACTTAGTAACTTAGGGTTTACCTAGGAAGCGTGAGTGTCGAGAGTGAGCATGGCAAGAGAATTGGGCAAAGAGGGGATTCACTAAGGAATGTTTACAAGATATAGGATAGGGGAGAGGATAGGGTACACCACCAGCAGTTGAACCTAATAACTAACTAATACACTAGCAAGCTGTAGGCAGTTAGGATATGCAATATAATTCAACAGTGGAGTACGGTGTAGTGCAGTTTTTACGGCTAAAGAGGTTTCAACTCTGAAAGCTACTTGGTTCATTTCGGAAACCTCCCTAGGACATGGTGGTGTGGCCACTCAGTTACGACTGAAGTGTTTTGCTTGTACACTCCTGGTATAAGCTTTCACTATTAAAAAAAAAAAAAAAAACAAGAGGCGACGAAATCGTCTTAGGGTTGCGAAGTTGTTTTGCCATTTTTAGAATTTGGTTTGGTTTTCATCTTATATGAAACGCTAGACTCCTTCTAAAGGAAATCTTCTTCAGTTGTAGTTGGTAAAATTGTCACACGAAGAATCGAACCTAGAACCTTCCGATCGCAATACTCACCTTCCATCGACTGCGCTACATGTAGCGAGCAAAAGTTTGGTTTTATGTTTAAGGGCAAATACTTTTGCGCGTGAACAGATCTAGGGTTTCGTTTTTATTTTCCTCTCTTCCTCTCGCGAGTGAAGCCTTGCCTCCTCGCTGGTGGAGTTTGCTTGATACCCTCTCGCTGTTCAAGCTCTACCTACCACTTCAAGGTGAGGAAGATAGAAGCTATTAACTAGAACTAACTAGATGATTATTAGCTAGACTCGGTTTTCGTCATCTCTTCGGTTTAGGTCGACGAAATCGTGGTTAGGTTTCGAGATTTCGTTTTTCCTTCCTCTGAATCTCTCTCCTTTCTTCACGCTACTCTCACCTGCCACGGTTCTTTCTATTTGTCTATGCACTAGTAGATCTACATCAAGATTTTTCTCTCTT
>CANJKZ010000581.1:217500-305000 GCA_947471745.1 Closterium sp. Naga37s-1
TTGCAACCCCTCCCTTTTCGAAATCCTGCCGCAGCTTTGGTTCCAGTTGCACATTCCCAACCAATTTCTGCCGCATTTCTACCTACGCGAGCTGAAAGTTGTGACTCAACTCTAGAGCCGCGCCATTCAATGGCAACACCTAATGCCGACCCTAGGTCCATTGTTGAGCACGGCATGGTAGCGTTGTCGCCGTTCATTAACTAATTTCCAAAGTAGGAGAAGTGTTCACCACCCTCCAACACCCTTTCCCCCTTACATCCTCTGATTTTTTGCCTGCCCAAACAAGTGATTTCCCAGTTGCTGATCAAGTGTCTAGCGTCCAAATGCTGGTGTCTGAACTCTAGCTATTGAAGCACTGAATGCATTTGCAATCACTTTATTCCGTTCCTTCCCCTGCTTCACTCCCATTTCTCTTCTCTCTCTTTTGTCTGTTGCTCCCATCCCTACTTCCCGTTTCTCTCCCTCCACTCTTGTCTGTCCGTCCTGCGTTTCCTACCCTCTGTCCTTACCCTGCTGCTTCCCCTTGCTCCTGGCCTTCGAGTTTTCCTCTTTTTTCCATTGATTCTATCCTTCCTTCCTGCCTTCCTACCTTTTCTCCTACCTTCCACAATTTTTCGTTTTAATTAACACAACTTCCTTAAAGCAAGGGTGCACATTCCTAGGGGTGGGTTTCGGGTGTATTTGTTTGGTACACCCCTTGGGGTGCTGTGAATGGTTGGCGAAGAGTCCAACCATATGAAACACTAGAGCGAGGGTTGGAGAATGTGCTGGCGAACACAAAAATAATTCGTCCGCGAGTTGGGTTGGGGGAACAGACGACGGAAGGTGAGGCAAGTGATAAACCTTTGCCTCCACCCCCCCCAAAGTGCACCCTTGCTTTAAGACATTATCAGGAGCTGCAATATTGGTAATAGTCATACCGGTACCATGTATCCCCCTGGTTGTGCCGCATTACAATCAAGTTGCCTCGCATTGCCCCAATTCTGTGCACTGTGTAGAAGGAGGCAGTCGAATTCATGGAGAAGGTGCGAGGAGCAATGGTCAAGTATATGGTCAAGACATAAAGTGGTTCCAAGCACATTCCAGGAGCTGCTCCTTGTCAGAATGCTGATTTGAAGATTCAGGCGACAGCTGTTTCAGATGGAGCATGCCGTACCGGTATACATTTGAAAGGAGGGGTTCAAATTCCTTAGGCACTTGAAAAGTTGTCCCAAACCTGTGAGGCACACTATACAAGCCCTAAACCCCGCTGACAAATGTATACTGGAGCTTTAAGGTCTACATTCAGAAATGTTCTGTATTTCTAGTTCTTTCTGATGGGCTCAGCATCCACCTACACATTCTCCATGCTCAAATGTACAGCATCCAAAGCTCTGCACAACCTTGCAGAATAGTAAGTAAATAGTAGTTGGAATGAATCTGTAAAACACTAATTTACTTCCAACAATAATTTGATTTAGACTTGTGAAATCAGTAAAGAGGGCTACTATGTAACTACAGCTGCTTTAAAATCTAGCTCATCCCAGGTGGCAGAGTGAAGCTGGGGCCTCGGGTGAGGAGGGCAAACAGGAGCCCAGCAACTGTTGCCGCCAAGGGTAATGTAAGCAGCCATCCGAAACCCGCTACAGCCACCATTGACCAGTTAATGGCACGCCAATTGCCGTGGCACAGGCCGACAGCCACAGTCGCGCCGACGATGCATTGTGTGGTGGAGACTGGCAACGCCAGGAACGAGGCCGTGATGACAGAAAGGGCTGCCCCGAGCTCCATGCAGAATCCGCGAGAGGGTGACTGGTACGTGAGGTTGTTACCAAGGTTGCGCATGATGTTGTAACCATCTGCGACATAGCCAGGCACATTCCAAGCAGTGGCTTTAGGACTCAGATGGGGGATCAGATGGGCCTGGATGAGATACTCGTGGCTTTAGGACTCAGCAGGACGACAAGCATAAGAGACCTGGTCACTTACAGAGAGCGAGGCCGAAGTCAATCGCAATGCCAGAGTACGCGAGCATCCACCGGGGTACTTCGGCTGTGGTGCTGAAGCTGCCGTCGTTCCAGATCTGATAAACGCCGGCCAGGGGGCCGAGGGCATTGGCTACATCGTTGGAGCCGTGGGAGAAGGAGGCGAAGGACGCTGTGACGACTTGGAGCAGCGAGTAGAGGTACTCCGTCTTGTTGTCGTACACCACTGCCACCTCCTGCGCCTGCACGGCGCCGTGGCTGTCCTTCTGCACCGAGGCCACGTCCATGAAGATGGAACGGTACAGCAGCGTCTTCACCTTGTTCAACGCGCGCACGACCAGGTTCTTCGACGGCGGCCTTGCCAGCTCGTCCTTGGTGCCGTCCTCGGCGTCCTCCACCTCCATGCCCAGCTCGCGCTTCTCGTCGTCCTGCAGCAGATGCGGCGTGAACGCGCGCTTGAGCCACAAGTCGATCTTGGGGTCTTGAGGCTGCGTGGGCGTGCAGTGGATGATGAAGATGTGGTACCACTTGAGCGACTCCTCGTTCTGCAGCCGGCGGATGAAGTACGGCACCAGGAAGCCAACACAGAATATCAACATTGCACCGGTGATGGCTCCAATGATGCCGAACGCCAGACCGACATTTCCCGTGACTTGAAGGCTACCACCCGTCGACTTGGCCGAGATTGACAAGGTGGTCTGTCCATTCTTCGACACAACATAGAAGGAGACTATGAAAGTCGTTATGGTGAAATAGATGGGAATGGCCCAAATACCCCTCTTGAGGGAGTTCTTGCTCTTCATGACCACATACAGTGTGATTAGATAGATCACAGCCGCAATGAGACCCGCAAGGAGCGGAGACACGAACCACGAAGTCACGATCTGCGCAACACCCTTCCCATCCCAACCCCAGTTAACAGAATCGAAGCCGTAGCCGCTGATGCCTATGCCGATGAGTGCTCCGATGATCGAGTGTGTGGTTGAGACGGGCCAGCCCATGTACGTTGCGAACATGACCCACGTCGAGGATGACACCAGGGCACACATGAAGCCCGACATCAGCAGATCTGGACGCGAGCTGAAGTTTGTCGTCTTTATGATGCCATCCTTCACAGTCTTCGTTGTGGTCGCGCCCAGCGCAATGGCTCCACCGAACTCCGTGAATATCGCAATGAGAACAGCCTGCGCCAGAGTGATAGATCGCGAGCCCACTGACGTCGCGAAAGAGTTGGCGACGTCATTCGCACCTGATGAACAGACCAAGAACGACAGAAGTTTAGTGGTCAGACTTTGAAACAACGCATGCAAGGCTCGAACGTATTACTGGCAGGAACTCACCAATGGAGTAGCCGTCCAAGAATGCAAACAGCATTGTCACGACGAAGACCCATGTGTACGAATGTAAAGGGAGGACGACAGCAGCCATTTCGGAAGCAGGTGCTCCAAGAATATGGAAGTGTTGTGAATAAACTCAGAGACCTAAGGGACCTAACGTTAGCGTGAAATACTTGCTCCGCGTCAAGTATGGGTTCAGGGCTGAATGAGGGTTCACGAAGTTTGGATGTGCTTGCTTTTCAACATTGCTTTTCAACAGGAGCAGAACAGCTTCCAAAAGCTAACCTCTCGCACTACAACCCGCGCCGTCCCCTTTCCACACGTTGCCTCCGAGCCTTCATCCCCATGAATATCGCAAAAGCAGATAACTAGCCGCCAGATGTGCGGCTCGGCGATTCAAGCCCAATCGGATATCGTTTTTGCACGCGTTTTATGCCAGGCTGGACAGGCTCGGAGGAATATTCCCTCACCGAACCAGTCTTTTGGCTTTGGAGTCAGCTGTCCGTGATCCGAACCTCCAAAGCTTCAGAAACCGTGCCCTGTCAGCATGGCTTCACAATTTGTTCTGTATTAGCCCATTCGATCTACAAAGTTTGCGAGTATAACCTTGGGAGTGCTGACCGAACACTTCTGAAGCAGAACCGAACACAAAGTTACACACTACCCGCCCCCCTCCACAACCGGGCCCTCTTCCAACCATTCAACTAAACGTTGGTACTGTATCCATATGTGCCGTTTCCAACTGTACAACCTTGAACAATGGCCGATTTTGTTCTGTATTTGTTAGACCTCTAGCCACTGATCGTGACACGTGCCCACCGACAAAATCGGCCATCACACATTGTCGAGCGTAGGAGGGATGCAGGCTCGGCTGCCAACCTGTCAGAATTTCTCTCCAACGGAGAAACACACGCTTCCGACATGCAAACACAGATAGGTTATTCACAAACCCTAAGACCTTTTGACGAAATGAATATCCCAAATCAGTAGTACACTCCCTTAGCGCGTACTACCTAATCCAAGGTCAGCCCTTTGTGAGATGTCATGACTCCACACCAAACATATCAATCAGGGTGTTACACTACCAATCATTCAACTGAAAGTTGTTATACATATTTGCCGTTTCCTCTATATACAGCGTTTAACGATGGCCGATTTTTTTCTGTATTTGTTACACCTCTAGCCACTGTTTGTTACAAGTGCCCACCGACAAAATCGCCAGCACACGTTGTCGAGCGAAGGCTCGGCTGCCAAACGGTCAGGATTTCTCTGTAACGGAGAAACGCACGCTTCCGACATGCAAACACATATAGGATAATCACAAACCCTAAGACACTGAGCCTTTTCAGAGAATGAATCTCCAAATCAGTAGTACAATTCCGTATTGTTGAGAAGCTAACTTAGCTAGGACTTAGGTGTCAAACTATATGTTTGTGTTCTCTCTAGGCTATAGTGGGTTAGCTTACAAGGGGTACAACACTTTAGGGTTAGTACTTGTTAGTACATTCATAGTTCATTCATTCCTACACAGTGATTCTGACATGGTATTCAGAGCAAGAAACCTGTTAAGTTTTTAGGGCCCACCGATAGTTCCGCTCGTTCCGGCCCGAAGCGCCCTTGCGCTGTCTGGCCCTGCTCGCACAGTGTCGCGCTGCCCTGCAGCTACTCGCACTGCCTGCCCCCCGAACGTCGGGCCCTGCTGCAGCCTGCGAGTCGCGCTCTGCTGCCCTGCCCAGCGCGCGCCGCCCTGCCCTGCAGCCCGCGCCCAGCGGCCCTGCAGCCCGTGCATCGCGCTGCCCTGCCCTTAGGCCCGCGCGCCGCCCTGCCCTGCAGCTTGCGAGCCGCACCGCCCTGCCCTGCAGCCCAGCGCGTCGCGCCCTGCTGCCCTGCCCAGCGCGCGCCCCACTGTCCTGCGCGTCGCGCCCTGCTGCAGCCCGCGCGTCGCTCCCTACTGCCCCGCGCGTCCCGCCATGCTGCAGCACGCGCGTCGCGCTCTGCTGCTCCGCGCGTCGCGCCCTGCTGCAGCCCGCACGTCGCGCCCTGCTGCCCTGCGCGTCGCGCCCTGCTGCAGCCCGCGCGTCGCGCTCTGCTGCTCCGCGCGTCGCGCCCTACTGCAGCCTGCGCGTCGCGCTCTGCTGCCCCGTGCGTCGCGCCCTGCTGCCCTGCACAGCGCGCGCCCTGCTGCCCTGTCCACCGCGCGCCCTGCCCTGCAGCCCGCGGCGCGCCCTGCCTTGCCCAGCCGCACCGCCCAGTCCGGCCGAGCCGCGCCGCCCAGCCCGAGCCGCCCTGCCCAACCCGAGCCGCGCCGCCCTACCTCGATCACCAGCCCCACCGAGCCGCCCTGCGGCTGCTACTGCTGCTGGTGCTGCAGGTGCTGGACCTACTACTGACCGTCACTGCCTGTCATGGCCACTATCACGGCAGTTGCAGCGGCTAGGGGTGGACAGCAGCGGTCACTGCCTCTCCCGGACGACCCCACCCCTCAGCAGCTTCGTGAGTGGGTTATTCAGCGAGCTCGTCCAGGTGGTGGAGGCTTTGGTTTTCTGCGTACTGCACAGAGGCGGCAGCAGAGTCAGCAGGAGACCTTCTCCCCGCAGCTGCTTAGTGAGTTGGTTTCTCAGCGATGTGTCACTGGTTCTGTAGAGGTTGCTGCTCTAGGTGCTAGTGAGTCTGCTGCCGCACTCGGTGCTAGTGAGTCTGCTGCTGCTCCAGGTGCTAGTGAGTCTGCTGCAGGTGCTCGTGCGTCTACCGCCACAGGTCCTGCCTCGGCTGAGGCCTTGAACACTTTCACACTTGACTCAGGCGCGTCACGTTGCTTCTTTCGTGACTGCACCACACTCACACCACTTGCTGCACCAGTACCAGTCTCACTGGCTGACCCCACTGGGGGCACAGTAGTCGCACGAGCCTCCACTGTCCTCCCGTGTCCAGCAGTCCCCTCCGGTTCTCTGTCAGGTCTCCACCTCCCCACGTTCTCGACGAACTTGGTGAGCAACGCTGCCATTCAGGATGTCTGGGTTGATACCTTTATTCATGGAGGGCAGCGTGTGGCGATCTGTACGTGCTCATGGACTGGCCGTCACCTAGCTACGTTCACTCGACGGCCTGGGTCTAGTCTGTACACACTGACCACTGCGTCTGCACAGGTGGCTGAGTCAGGTCAGGTGGCTGCGTCGAGTCGGGTGTCTGCGTCTGGTCAGCTTGCAGCGTCTTGCTCGTGTCGGGTACTCTCTCACCAGACTCTCCTCTGGCACCACCGCCTAGGTCACCCCTCGCTGCCGCGTCTCCGCAGCATGCACTCTCCTTGTCTCTGGGCTTCCCATGTCCTTTCCCTCCCTCCCGCGCTCGCCTGCACCGCCGTGCCTTCCCTGCGTCGAGGTGCACCGTGCTCTGTCCCGGGTGATCTGCAAGCCAGGATAGCTACGCAGCTCACCCAGGTCAGTGCAAGTGTGTCTCTTCTGCAGCTCCGCCTTCACAAGGGTCAGCGCCTCAGTGTCGGCAGCAGCAAAGACCAAGTCGTTGACGTACACGAAGATGTAGAACGGCGGCAGAGTAGGGTCGGTGCGGAGAAACAGCGACGGGTCAGCAGTGGAAGGAGCAAACCCAAGAGCCGCAAGTGTCGTCCTCAGTGTGTCGTGCCTCTCGCGGGGCGCCTGGCGTAGACCGTAGACTGGCCGTCGGAGGCTCCACTGGGTACCCTTTGGAAACGACCCTGTAAAGCCAGGTGGGCGGCGCATCCAGATCTCCTCGTGAAGGCTGCCCTGCAAGAAAGCTGTGGAGAAGTCGAGGGAGTGCAGCTTGTAGTCACGCTGTGCTGCAACGTGCAGCAACACCCGAAGAGTAGTCATCTTCGGGGTGGGGGAGAAGGTCTGGAAGAAGTCGACCCCCTGTCGCTGACTGAAGCCTCGAGCAACGTAACGCGCCTTGAAGGCAGGCGGAGAACCCGGCGGCCGCTTCACTCTGAAAATCCACATGCCATCGACTATGTTCGCCCCAGGAGGGGGAACCTCGTCGACGTAGGTGCCTGTGGACTTCCAGGAAGCCATCTCTGCATCCATGGCTGTCTGCCACTGAGAGGTGTACTCACCCGTGATCGCCTCTCCGTAAGAGCGCGGGGTGGGGATGTCAAGTGCATCCGGGTCTCCCTCAGGGCAAAGCAGCATGGACGCGAAACGAGGTAAAGCGGTCGCGAGACACTCAAGCTCAAACTGCCTGTCCTCAAGGACGTCACAGCTAAGGGCAAGCTCACCCCCGACGGACGGAGGACAGACGGACTCAGACTCAGTAACAAGACTCGCGACGTAGTCGAGACAACTCCTAGCAGCAAAGTCAACTAGCTCAGTGACTAGAGAAAACGCAGCAGTAGACTCAAAGTCAGGGTCAGTGACGACAGTAGCGAGGAGACGAGTGACAGTAGGACTGGCAGCACGAGCAAGGTCGGACTCAGGGTCAGGAAGGTCAGGAAGGTCAGGAAGAGAGGACGTAGGAGAAGACGGCAGGGCAACACGCTGTGGAACAGAGGAAGGACGAAGTTCCATAACGTGAGTGCCTGGGACAGTAGTAGGACGAGGACGTGGGACACGACGAGCACGAACAGGTGTGGAAGCACGAGTCTCAGGCTCACGACGCGCAGTCAGGGACGCAGTCACCTCAGTGTGAGGAGTAGGAGCAGGCTGCGGGGAGCCAGGCAGGAGCTGTGGCTGAGACTGGTCTGTCGGTGGACACAGAAGAGGTGGAGTGAGGCCAGTGGAAGACGGGAGACTAAGAACCTGGCGAAGAGCCGAGTCAGGTGGTGGCAGGGACGACTGCGGCTGCGGGTAGAAAAACGGTCGGCGCGGCACAGTACCCGTACCGTCAGCCGCTCCAGCAGCTCCAGCTCCAGCACGCCCAGTACCTCCAGCTCCAGCACCTCCAACTCCTCCAGCACTAGCACCTCGAGCACCTCCAGCTCCAGCACCTCCAGCACCCGAAGCTCCAGCACCTCCAGCACCAGCAGCTCTAGCACCTCCAGCACCAGTAGCTCCAGCACCTCCAGCACCTCCAGCTCCAGTACCTCCAGCACCAGCAGCTCCAGCACCTCTAGTACCAGCAGCTCTAGCACCTCCAGCACCAGCAGCTCTAGCACCTCCAGCACCTCCAGCTCCAGTACCTCCAGCACCTCCAGCTCCAGTACCTTTAGCACCAGCAGCTCCAGCACCTCCAGCACCAGCAGCACCTCCAGCTCGAGCAGCTCCAGTACCTCCAGCACCAGCAGCACCGCCAGCACCAGCAGCTCCAGCACCTCCAGCACCTCTAGCTCCAGTACCTCCAGCACCTCCAGCTCCAGCACCTCCAGCACCAGCAGCTCCAGCACCTCCAGCACCAGCAGCACCTCTAGCTCCAGCACTTCCAGCACCAGTAGCTCCAGCACCTCCAGTACCTCCAGCACCAGCAGCACCTCCAGCACCAGCAGCTCCAGTACCTGCAGCACCTCCAGCACCAGCAGCTCTAGCACCCCCAGAACCAGCACCCCCAGACTCAGCACCCCCAGAACCGGCACCCCCAGACTCAGCAACCCCAGAACCGGCACCCCCAGACTCCCCCCAGGAACCACCAGAGCCCACAGCGACAGGCTGCGGAGACGGCGAAGACGGCCGAGGCGGAAAACCAGGAGGGGTCTCCAAGCGCGGGGAGCGGCGAGTTGTCGCCGTGTCGTCAGCCGCGGGGTCACCCCCCTCAGCTGGGCCAGAGGTGTCAGAGGAGACCTCGAAAGGCTCAACCAAGGGGGGTGGGTCGACCTGAGACACACCTGAGGGAGCAGGACCCTGCGGGGGGAGGGGGTCTACCGGAGGAGGACCTGGGACTAGGAAGAGGGGCGGCGGGGAGAGCGGGGAAGACGTGTGCGGGTGGAGACGGGAGAAGCAGACCGACTCGTCAAAGGTGACGTCCTGTGAAGACAGGACCCGGCGCGAGACAGGGTGGTAAAACTGCCAGGGCGGGGCGTCGGTGGGGAAGCCAAGGAAGACGCAGCGGAGAGTGCGAGGAGAGAGCTTGCTCGCGGTGGTATCGCGAACAAGGGAGAGCGCGCCCCAGACCTGAAACGCCGACGCATCGCCAGCCTCCCCCGTCCAACGCAGTGTAGGCGAGGTCTATGGCACAGAGACACGGGGCCAGAGGTTGAGCTGATGCGCGGCGTACTGGGCCGCAAACGGCCACAGAAAATGGGGAGCAGCCGCATGGATCATGGAGGTGCGAGCAACATCCATGACTAAGCCAATGCGGCGCTCAGCAATCCCATTCTACTGTGGAGAGGTCGGAAGCGTGAACGTCTGGTGGATGCCCTCCGCACGACAAAAGTCCCGAAGGAGGCCGGAGGAAAACTCACCGCCTCTGTCAGAGTGCAGGCGCAGGACCTGGAGGTCCTGCTCAAACCGAGCGCTCAGCTGGCGACGAACAGCGATGATCCAGTCGATCAAAACTCCTCGGACATCCGCCTTGCTCCGCAAGGGGAAGACCGTGGTGTAGCGCGTGTAGTCGTCAACAATCAGCAGAAAGTTGCGCTCCTGGTCCCGTCCACAGACACCGGATGGGCCCCACACGTCCATGTGGAGAGTCTGCAGTGGAGCAGTGGTCGGCGGAAACGAGGAGGAGTGAGGAGCGGCGCGCTGCCGCCCCTCGACGCAGGGAATGCACGGCGGTGCAAGCGAGCGCGGGAGCGGGGGCGGGGACCTTGGGAGGCCAGAGACAAGGAGACGAGAGTGCATGCCACGCAAGCGCGGCAGGGAGGGGTGACCAAGACGGTGGTGCCAGAGGAGAGTCTGGTGCGAGAGTAGCCAGCACGAACAAGAGGCAGCTAACTGACCCAACGCAGCCACCTGTGCAGACGCAACCACCTAACCTGACGCAGCCACCTGTGCGGACTCAGTGGTCAGTGTGTACAGGCTAGACCCAGGGCTCCGGGTGAACGTTCACTGTCCGGTCTCCACATCCCCTCGTTCTCTAAGAACTTGGTGAGTAACGTTGTCCTCCCTGTCCTCCTGGTGGACCAGGCAATGCTGGTCGAGGCGGCGGTCCACCCAGCTCGGCGTCGCGTGGTGTCACTTTTCCGCCCTGCCAGTACGTTGTTCAGACGGGCACTCGTCACGGTCAGCGCTGTAGTCGTTTTCACGCTCCGGAACAGTGTTTTGTGCAGTTCACGGACTGCGTTCACGCACAGTACGGTTATGGCCCCGCATTATCGTTCTCGTGGACTTGCTTTGTGGGACATGTCTGCGGTAGAGTTAGTTGAGGCATTAGACTATGTGCCTGTGATGTATGCTGATGTTCAATATAGTGCTGCTGGATCTGTTTGCTCGCGTGTTCTTAGTTTAGGTTCTTTGCCTGTTAATAGTGTAGGTGCCTGTGCTTCTAGTCTAGGTGCTTGTGTAGTTACTAGCCCAGGTGCACCTACGGTTGAGGCGTCGCTCTCTTTCACGCTGCACTCTGGCACGTCTCAGTGCTTCTTCCGTGACCACACGTCTCTCACTCCGCTTTCTGCTCCGGTTCCGGGCACTGGCTGATCCTACTTCAGGACCAGTCGTTGCACGCAGCTCCACCACCCTTCAGTGTCCGGCTGTTCCCTCTGGTGTCCTCTCTGGTCTCCACATCCCGTCGTTCTCTCGGAACTTAGTGGGTGTTGGATACCTTCAGGATCGTGGGATCACAGTCACCTTTGTTGGGCACCGGAGGATTGCGATCTGTACGGTCGCTTCCACCGGGGCGCTTCTTGCCATGTTCACCAGGGAGCCCGGCTCAGGTCTCTACGTTCTGCACACTGCGTTCCTCCAGGTAGCTGCGACTGGTCAGGTAGCTGTGTCGTGCTCCTGTAGGTCCCTCTCCCACCCGATAGTCCTGTGGCATCAAAGTCTTGGTAAATTCCCTCCCACGCCTCCGCAGCATGGCTAGCCAGCGACTTGTCTCAGGGCTCCCGCGCATCTTTGCGTCGCTCCCTCCGTCGCCTGCGCCGTCGTGCACTCCTTGCGTCGAGGGTTGGCTGCGCGCCACTCCTCACTCCTCCTCCCTTCGTCCGGCCACTGCACCCTTCCAGGCTCTCCACTTGGACGTCTTGGGCCCCGCCCCTCACCCTGGGCCCGATAGGGAGAGCTTCTTTCTGGTGGTCGTTGACGACTACTCCCGCTACACCACCGTGTCCCCCCTGGCGAAGAAGTCTGACGTGACTTCTAAGCTGATCCGGTGGTTGCTGGCCACTGTGACCACTCGTGGTCGTCGTGTCAGTTGTCTTCACTCCGACCGTGGGGGTGAGTTTCGCTCCGGCATTCTTGCCGGATTCTGAAGCGAGCAGGGCGTCACCTTTGACGAGTCCGTGCCCTACTACACCCGGTACCCCTGTCGAGGTCTCCCGGTCCCCCCCCCTCCCCTTTTCCTCGCCCCCTTTCCTCCTCCTGCTCCCGCTCCTCCGGCATACCCGCCTCCCCCTGGTCCTACCCCGTTTGGTGCGTCCCACGCTACCCCTCTCCCCTCGGTAGCACGTCAGTTACCGTCTCCTTCCCCACAGTCGTCCTAACAGTCACCGCAGCAGCCTTCGGCACTACCGCGACAGGTTGCAGTAGACTCTGGGGGTGTTGGTGTTGGGGGCACGGGCACTGGCGCTGCTAGTTCTGAGGGTGCTGGAGCTGAGGGTACTGACGCTGGAGGTGCTAGTTCTGAGGGTCCTGGATCTGAGGGTGTTGGCGCTGGAGGTGCTAGTTCTCAGGGTGCTGGAGCTGAGGGTACTCGCACTGGAGGTGCTAATTCTGGAGGTGCTCGCGCTGAGGGTGCTGGCACTGGCGGTGCTAGTTCTGGGGGTGCTCGTTCTGGGGGCACTAGTTCTGGGGGTGCTGGAGCTGGAGGTGCTAGTTCTGAGGAGACTGGAGCTGGAGGCATCACTACTGCGGCGCCTATCCTACCTCCGCACCGCTACCTGACGAGTTTCGAGAGGCTTCGTCAGCTGGAGCGCGAGGAGCGGGAGTGGTTGGAGCAAGAGAGGTTGGAGCTGAAGCGGCAGCAGCAGGAGCTGCAGCAGCAGGAGCAGCAGCAGAAGTAGCAGCAGCAGAAGCAGCAGCAGCCACCGCCCTTGCAGCCGTTGTCTCCACCTGTGAGTGGCCTTCGGGCCCTTGGTCTTGCTTCCCCTCCTCCAGACCGCTCACTGTCTCCTCCTGCTTACGGTCCTACGTTTCTCCACCCGAACTCGTCTCCGGCTGTTTTCTCTCCTCCTCGGTCACAGTCGTCTCCTCCTGTTGTCCCGCATGACTGGACAATTCGTTGTCCCGCTCGTGCACGTCCCTCGTCTTTTTTTTACGACCTCCGCACTGTCTTTTTCGTTCGAGTCCTCCTCGTTCTCCGCCTCAATATGTTCTCCCGTCACCTCCAGAGTCGTCTCTTACAGCCTCCACCCGTCCTGTTGTCACTCGAGTTCTCGCCTCTCTAATTACGAGCCCTCGTGCCTCTCCGTCGTCTGTCTCGGCTCTTAGTGCCACTGTCTCTGACTTTACCGCCACCCGCCGCCTTGACTACGCCACCCGTGTGGTGGCTGCACGTCCTCTGTCCGCCGGGGGTGAGTCTGCCCTTGGCTGTGACGTCCTAGAGTACATGCAGTTTGAGCTAGAGTTCTTGGCAACCGCTTCTCCCCATCTCTGTGACATGCTGCTAGCCCCTGAGGGAGACCCCGACGCCCTTGACATACCGACTCCTCGCACATACCGTGAGGCCGTGTCAGGGCAGTGGGCCTCTCAGTGGATAGCGGCCATGGACTTAGAGATGGCGTCTTGGAGATCCACAGGCACTTACGTCGACGCAGTTCCCCCACCTGTGGCGAACGTAGTCAACGGCATGTGGATCTTCAAGGTGAAGCGGCCGCATGGATCGCCGCCTGTCTTCAAGGCGTGCTACGTGGCTAGAGGTTTCATTTAGCATGAGGGGGTTGACTTTTTCCCGACCTTCGCCCCGACCCGGAAGATGACTACTATTCAGGTGTTACTTCACGTTGCAGCACAGCGAGACTACGAGCTGCACTCCCTCGACTTCTCCACTACCTTTCTCCAGGGCTGCCTACACGAGGAGATCTGGCTGCGCTGCCCTCCTAGCTCCACTGGCACTTTCCCGCCTGGGACCCAGTGGAGCCTGAGGCGACCAGTCTACGGTCTCCGCCAGGCGCCCCGTGAGTGGCACGACACGCTGCGCACCACTCTTGCTGCCCTCGGGTTTCGTCCTTCGTCCGCCGACCCATTGCTATTCGTTCGTTCTGGGCCCACACATTTCTTCGTCCTAGTCTACGTCGACAACTTGGTCTTCGCTACAGCAGACAGGGCCGCTCTGGCTAAGGTGAAGTCCGAAATGCAGAAGAGACACACGTGCACTGACCTTGGTTTAGGGTTGTAGTGAGTTGCATGTTAGGGGGTACATAAACTATCTCGACACTTTGCTTGTAGCCCCCCCCCCCCCCCTTTGACCTAATATCATCATTCCCCCCTACCTATCTAAGTTACTAGGATTCTAAGAGGTACACCACCAACAGGTTGTACACTACACTATAGTTAATGCAAAGGGCAGTTATACATAAAAACAACATTTCTTAGCGCGTACCACAGTTATACACTTAGCGCGTACCACCTACCGTAATCCAAAGTCAGCCCTTTGTGAGATGCGAGGACTCCACACCAAACATATCAATCAGGGTGTTACACGACCGAATCGTCGACGTAAACAAAATTGAATAACAGCTTCGTGCTCGTGCGAACGAAGAGAGAAGGGTCAGCAGAGGACGGGAAGAAGCCGACCGCAGCAAGAGTAGTGCGCAAGTACGGTGGGGCGGACTTGGAGGTGGCTGCTCCTAGGGACTCGTGCGCAGTGGGCGCGTGAGCACAAACCCCCCCCCCCCCCCCCCCCCCCCCCCCCCCCCTGGTGAAGCGGACGATGCGCCCGCCTCTCCCCGACCTCGAATCGACGAAGGCAGCGGCAAACTTGTCGGCGACGGAGGCACGAAGGTGACGCGTGGAGTGATTCGGGCCGTCGACGTCGGCATCGGCAGGATGCAAGTGCAAGTGCTGCGGTCGACGACTCCAGGCAGCTCGCCCGGCGACGTCGACGGTCGACGTCATTCTCCCCAACATAGTGGATTCAGGCCGACTTCGACGACTCAAGTGTCGGCTGGTCAAGATAGATGCATCGCGCAGGCGTACGGCTACAGAAGATTTTGCCGGACAAGATCGTTGTGCCGAAGCCGCTCGGCACTACTATAAGACTTCCGCTACCAAACTCTAGCAGGCTTATTCTATCCAATGATCCTTATTCTAACAAACATGATACGTGTACGGTTCCACATTCAATATATCACGACTGCTTTTTATCCATTATTTGAGGCATTTTCTTGAACACGGTGTCAAAACGTTTTTTTAATTACTCTTGAAATGATATCCCCAAACTGTGAAACCAAATATATAGGTTGCTACGCAGCCCAAAAAAACAGCTCATGGGTCCCTGAAGGCTATGATCGGGGTGGCATTGGAGCGTGCCCAGGCTCGGGTCATCCTGCTCCGCGCTGCGTCGTCTATGAGGGGGTGCGGATATTGATTTGGTGGACAGGGAGGGGGAGGACATTGAGGAGATGGGGGGGGCTCTGTGGGTGGAGGCTCCGTATTTGGTGGTCGCTCGAGCTTGAGGTGCGCCAGTACGCGCGGTTGTGAGGGGCTTGCGTTGTCTACGTGGGCATCCATATATGGAGTCACGTGTGTTACGAACAGTAAATTGAGAAAGAACATTGTACATTCCTGACAGCAGCAATCGAGGCACGCAGTACTGAGGCTGAAGACGAAGAGACGGAATGACGCGAAGGGTCGCGTACGGTTACAGAGCATCTGGACCGTCAGGGCAGACAGCATCAGGCAGCAGCAGTGGCGAGGATTCTGCCCGAACGGTTCGTAACCGTCTGGAGTCGCACGGTTGGGTTTCGCTGCAATAAGGGAATGTACCCTTTAGAGTACATGGCTAGTTAGGTCGTTTCGTATTCCACCTGTACTCTTATTTATACGCTTGTATTTGCATGTTTTAATCATCTCAATCGTTTTACATTCACTCTGATTTGAGGTCAAGGGCCCACCACTACCACACACCTTGTGCGAAACTTCATGAGGAGATCCTAGGGGTGATCTAACTTCTGATCGCAGCATGGTATGAGAGCGACTCGGGAACCCTTCGCACTGCCACCTCCGAAACATTCGGCGAACTAAGGTGGCGTCCGGCACACGCTCGCGCGTAAGAATGGCCAGAGGATCTGGAGGCCTGACAAATCTGACCGCTGAAGCGCAGTCCAACCCGGCTGTGACAAACGAGGAGACGATGACGATCGGCACAGCCGCCCTCGCAGAACTACTTTGGAGCAAAGCGTCCAGACATTGCGGAATGGCGACGCGGGAACATCTTCCCAACCCTCTCAACCGGCCACGAACGGCCACGATACCGCCCCGCACACCTTCTCCCTCAACACAAATGGCTCAACCCCCAAGACTCCCCGTCCCAGCGAAGAAGCAATTCTCTCAGCTCAATCAAGGTTCCTGAGCATATCAAAAATAAAGAGAAGTGTGTGTTTTGACGGCAGGGACTTCTATACGTGGAGCTTTGAGCTGGAGCTACTACTGCAAAACGCGCAGATATTTCACTACTTCGACGGGAGCTACGCCGGACCTACCGAAGACACCGCTGACGCCAGGGCGCGATACTACAACGAATCGCTGATGGCGTACGGCGTCCTACTGCGAAACATGTCGCCGGCGGAGCAGATGAGCATCCGATCGTACAAAACAACGTCTGCTCCAGCCCTCGACGCCTGGCGACATCTGAACGGCGTACACCAACCGAAAGACTTGGTTTCTTCGAGCTGCCTGCTCCAGCAGCTACTGGAGACAAAAATGGCCACAGGGGAGAAGGCCAACATCTACATCAATCGCTGTCGGAGCTTACGCGATCAAATCGCGAAATTAGGAAGCACCATCTCCGAAGAAATCTTCGTGAATATTGTGCTCCAAGGGCTCGGCCCAGAGTGGCGGCCCTGCAAGGCGCTACTCCGACAGCAGGGGGTTATCTCGGAAGCCGCCCTATGCGCCGCCCTTCTCGTCGAACAGAGAGACATGGATCAGCAGCGACCAGCGCCGCGACGAGACCGGGAACGTCTTGCCTTCTACGCCGACAACACAGAATAGCGACGACCGCGGCGCCTTTACTGCAAGATATGCATAAACTTCGGGCACTTGGCTGGGCGATGCAAATCCCGCTCTCGCCCTCGCCAGACCAATCCGAGCACCTGGTCCGGCCGTCAAGACGCACGCCACGACACGCGTCAAGCCCAGGGGTACCAACCCCCATCTCGCAACCTGAACCCAGGAGTTCAGCACCAGCATCAGCAGCCGTCGTCTACAGCTCCTCGCAACGTCATCGGCAATATGACGATGACAGACACAAGCGGATCCCGCCGTCGCCGCGTGCGCACGCCGTCACCAGAGCCAGCACGCCATCCAATCGGGGCGTTCACGAACAACAATCCGTTTACGATCCGACGCGACTTCAGCGATGATAACGACCAGGATTGGAACCTACCAATCCCGCTGCTTGAAAGCCCCCCGCGCGTACCTGATTCGCGGGTGGCTCCACTTGATTGGATATCACGCGAGCAATTCTTGAAATTTGATACTCCACACATTGTCACGCCGCGACTGGCGCTGCTCGCGCGAGATGACAACAAAAGGTACAACACCTGGTACCTCGATAGCTGCTGCGGACAGCACATGGTCGGATCGGAGCGTTTCGTCTCTAACGCCGTCTCGACCCCCACGGTCACCTACGTCACCGTGGCGAACAACACTCTTTTGCGCGCAAGCGCGCAAGGTATCGTCGTGCTGAAGGTGCATGGGAGCCGCACACACATTACACTGAATGACGTGTTGATCGTCCAGAATCTGCGCTTCAACCTTATCTCGGCAGCACAGCTCATGGACTGCGGAGTCGAGCTCAGCACCGACATCCGCACACGCGACATACTCTTGCACTACACTGCGCCGACAAAGGCGCGCCGACAGATCGGACGGGCACACTCCGAGAACGGAGTGTACATCCTCGACTTCGACATTCCCGACTGCAGCGGCGATTCGAACGAGTTAATTGACCTCGTCCCACTGCGCTTCACGCATATTCAGCGCTCCGACTGGAAGCACCCTGATGGGAGACCCTGGGTGCCGCACCATCCGCATCCTCGCGAAGTCGCGCTGCACTACCCCGGTCTCGATGGCGTTTGCAGAGATTGTCACACGCCGACCGCCTCAACAAGCACGATAGCCGGACGAGGACTTGCCGCGATCGCCAAAGCCGAATGACTCGCGCCGCCTGAAGAATGCATGTCAGCAATGGAGCTCGAAATCGCGACGCGCAGCATCTTCGGAACCGAGGAACATCCTCTACCCGGACCCGCATCGCAACATCTACAAGGGATCTTGCGCGGCACCGGCCACGGCACCTTCGACAATCGCGGAGTGGCTCGCCCCTACACAAAGGAGGAGTTCATGAAGGTCTACCCCCACTGGGGCGACCCCATGAAGAAGCTTACCGTGGCGCCGCGAAGCCGAGGAGCTTCGTCGCAAGAGCATCGCTGAAGCCCGCGGAACCTTCGCATTCGCCGCCTGGGGCGCTGAAGAAGAGGAGAGCGCCTCCAATGAAGGGGGGTGGGGAAGCAACGACGGCTGGGGAACGAGCAACGCAGGAGGATGGGGCAACACCAACGGCACCTGGGCAGACGCAGGCGGCGGATTGGGCGCCGCATCTGGCGGCGAGACAAGCGGTTGGGGTACCTCCGGCGGAGGCTGGGGCACTTCCCGAGAGGAACAAAGGGGGGGAGAAGAAGAAACAGAGCCTCCTATTGTTCCCCTCGGTCGCCCCCCGCGCTTCCCTACACCTACGCTACCTCCCCCTGATGTTCAACCGCATCGCGACCCTTGGGACACCATCGACTGGGGCAATGAGCCCTCGACCCCACGTCGCACAGTCTACGGACCTGACCCCGAGCTGCGCGAGCCAACCTTCGTCCCTGGAACAATCCCCGTGACCAACATTCCCTTCTCCGTGATGCTCGACAGAGAATTTCTGGCGCTGATGCTGACAACGATGAACGAGGAAGAAGGAGAAGAAGCGCCGGCGGAACCTGCTCCAGCACCTGAAGAGGATCCGGAAGCAGTGCGTGCGCGCACCTCTGGACTCCGCGCCAACGATGACCTTTGGCACCAGCGCCTGGTCACCCCTCGCGCGTGACACTGAAAAATTGCATCGAGGCTGACGTGTTTGCGCCTGGCGCACTCCTGCGCCCTGATGGCTCCAAAGTGAGGAACACAACACAGCCGTGCAACTGCACCGTCTGTCCCGAAGCTGCGCTGAGCCATCAGCCGTTCCCCCTGCTGGAACCTGGAACCAATCGCTACCCCAAACTGCACAAGGTGTACATCGACTTCCTCGTCGTGGGCTACTGCGGAACCAGCGACGAGCAGTACACTCTTACCTTTGTCGACGCGGGAACCCGCTACGTCTGGATCGTGAACGTGGAAGCACGCAGCAGAGCGTACAAGGCCTTCCGCCTCTGGCTGGCGCACGCGCAGCGGCAATCTGGGAAGAAACTAAAATTTTGGCAATCAGATGGCGCAGCAAGGAGATGCAGGACTACCTGGCGCAGAAAGGAATCGAGCACCACGTCTCCCTCCCCTACGCACACCAGCAGCAGGGTGTCACCGAGCGCACAAACCGCACACTCATGACGAAGTTGCGGGCGCTGCTGAAGCAGTCAAATCTTCCCCCGACGTACTGGACGTACGCGATGCACCACGCCGTACGGGTGCACAATCAGCTGTCTACCACCGCCATCACCGGCAACCTATCCCCGCATCTGAAGTGGACGAGCACGAAGGGCGACACATCCATGCTCTGCGTCTGGGGGTGCATGGTGCAATATCGCCGGCCGACATCAACTCTCGGCAAGTTCGCGAGCCGCGCGCGCTGGGGAATCCACCTCGGCATCAGTCGCGAATACAAGGCGTGGATCATCTTGGATCTACTCAGCCAGAAGATCACGAACGCACGCGACGTCATCTTCTACGAACAGCTCAACCTCACTCAGTTCCGCGAGGACGAACAGACGAACGCGAACCGCGTCTACGCCCATAACGGGCACAGCTACGCCACGCCCGAGGACGAAGCTGCCGCAACCATCCTGGAAGAGTACACCAGAGGCGAGTTCACAAGAGGAGATCGCCATAGCAGTGACGATGCCGATGAAGACCCCTCAGGAGGAGGAGTCGGCAGAGCAGGCGGAAGCAGCAGAGGCGCAGCACCGCCACCACCACCTGAACCAGAGAGTGACGACGATGACGTGCAGGAGGTCACCCCCCAGCACCGCCACGACAGCACCGTCTCAGGGCTGCAGCTGCTAGGGCTTCACACCGCCACTTCAACGGCGCCACGTGTCATCGAGCCCAAGAATCCGTGCCAAGCACTCACGGGACCATACAGCAAGGAATGGCGCGAGGCAATGGATGCAGAAATCAAGGCACTTGAGTCACTCGACACCTGGGTGCTCGTCGATCGCGCCACAATCAAAGGAAGAAGAATTCTCTCCGGCAAGTGGGTCTACCGCGTGAAGACCGCAGCGGACGGGACGATCGAGCGATTTAAGGAGCGTTGGGTCGTGCGCGGCTACAATCAGAGGCACGGCATCGATTTCGACCAGACGTTCGCACCGGTCAGCCGTCTTACCTCCGTTAGAATCTTACTCGCCATCGCCGCCGCGAGGCACTTGCCGCTTCGCCAAATCGATGTGAAGAACGCATTCCTCTATGCGTTAGTAGATGCGGTAATCTACGTGGAGCAGCCGCACACATACGGCGAAGGAGACTCACGTATGTGACAGCTGCGAAAATCCCTCTACGGGATTAAACAGGCGCAGAGGCTCTGGCAGCAGTACCTGCACAACATTCTGCTTGAGATAGGCTTCAAGCAACTGCCTCACGATCCCGGGATGTACCGCCGCAAATTCCGCGGCGAAAACATCCTGCTCACGGTCTACGTCGACGACTTGCTCTACACAGGGTCAAGCAACGAGTTACTTGAGCAGTTCGAGAAGAACCTTGCAGGGCGCGTTTACATCACCTGCAACCATGACGTGAAGCAGTTCCTCGGCCTCAACATCTCCTACGCACCAGATGCTATTCATCTTTCAGCTGCCAAGTATGCAGAAGAACTTGGCAAACGCTTCAACATCGCGCCTGCACCGCTCTCCACCCCTTACCGCACCCCAGGACCGAACTACAAATCTGACAACAAGGCCCTGTCCCTCGCTGGACTTCTGACCTACCAGCAGCAGCTGGGATGCCTGCTCTTCGCCTCTGTCACCTGCAGACCTGATCTCTCGTACATCGCGAGCCAGCTAGCTCAGTACTCACGCAAACCAACGGCTGAAAATCATCTAGATCTTCAGCGCGCCCTGCAATTCTTCATCTCCACGCCCAATGTCGGGCTCTGTTACTCCACAGTCGCGACCCCGTCCTTCAACCTCATCGGCAGGGTCCTCGCTATCAGACATTTTTGTCAGTTTTTCTGAGATTTCAGACAGTTTTTTTTTTCTTCATCTGATCTTCCAGTCAGGATCAGACAAAAACGTTTTTTTGCCCGGGGGGCCCGTCTGATGCATCAGACATCCCTCAGACCCTAGGGAGAGCCCTGCTCATCGGCTACGTGGACGCCGATCACGCTGCTGACCCCGACAATCGACGGTCCATAACCGAGTTCTTGTTCCGCCTGGAGCCAACAGGTCCCATCTCCTGGAACTCACAGAAGCAGGAGCTGGTTGCCCTGTCATCGGCCGAAGCTGAATTCATCGCCGCGACAGCAGCTGTTCGCAAAGGGCTCTACCTACATGAGCTCCTACAGGAAGCGAAAAATCCCAACCTCGACCACCTTTCGCCTGCACTGCGACAACCAGAGCGCGATCAGGATCGCGAACAAACCTGGTTTCGTTAACCGCACCAAACGCATTGCGCTGCGGTACTTCTTCGTCAAAGATGAAGTTGACAAAGGCAAGGTTGACTTGACCTACTGCCCGACAGGTGACATGGCAGCCGACTTCCTCACGACGCGACTGTCACGTCAGCAGTACCAGCACTTCTCCGAACTCAGCGGAGTAGTCAAGCGGGTCAAGACTTGCTACGGCCAGTAGTGAAGGGGGGTGTTACGAACAGTAAATTGAGAAAGAACATTGTACACTCCTAACAGCAGCAATCGAGGCACGCAGTACCGAGGCTAAAGACGAAGAGACGGAATGACGCGAAGGGTCGCATACGGTTACGGAGCATCTGGACCGTCAGGGCAGACAGCATCAGGCAGCAGCAGTCGCGAGGATTCTGCCCGAACGGTTCGTAACCGTCTGGAGTCGCACGGTTGGGTTTCGCTGCAATAAGGGAATGTACCCCTTAGAGTACATGGCTAGTTAGGTCGTTTCGTATTCCACCTGTACTCTTATTTATACGCTTGTATTTGCATTTTTTAATCATCTCGATCATTTTACATTCACTCTGATTTGAGGTCAAGGGCCCACCACTACCACACACCTTGTGCGAAACTTCCTGAGGAGATCCTAGGGGCGATCTAACTTCTGACCGCAGCAACTTGGTCTCTCACATCTGAAGGGGTAGCTTCTTTCAATAAAAGGGTGGCAGTGAGGTGGCATGTACTGTACTTATTAATGAGAAGTAGAGGTGAGAATCAATTACACCACTCACAGCTGTACTGCAAAAACATAGCGATAAAAAATTCGGGTGTTTTTTAATGCGCACCGCCATATTTATTTTACATTTTGGAGTTTCGCACGTTTGCCCCTTCGCGTTGGCTGAAGAGTCTGGTAAACCAATGAGGTGGGGCGAGAGCTGAATTGAACGTTTTGATGTTGTTTCAATTCGCGAGGCAAAGCAAGAAGAATTGCGGCCCGTACCAAGACGCAGCAAGCAATGCGCGGTTCGGTTTCGTCCCAACCAAGCGATGAACGAGACAGGGCACAGCAAGCAAATCATCCAAGTAAAATTCCATCTGGTGGTTGTGATCTCACATTTCCGTCTCAGCATTCCTTCCTCATTCAATAAACCTTCTTTACGCAGAAACCACACTTTGAGACATGTGCTCGAAAGGATATTCCCGCGTCCGAACATTACCAGCGACATGGAGCATATTTTGTTGTGCAGCTTTCTTCCTGTTCATCTTCATGGTACCTGGAGAGGGAACACAAGCGTTAGCAAGTGCGGGAGTCAAAGGCGGAGCTGACATTGTTGTTGCAAAAGATGGAAGCGGCGACTTTACTTCAGTCAATGTACGTTCGTGGTCTACATTCTCGGTTCGACTGAAAGTCAGGATTTTATGCTTTCTAAGTCTTCTTCAGCTGGCTGTTCCCCATTGCTTCCCACTGCATGTACGCGCTGATCTTTTTTTGCTTTCACCCCACTGCCTGCTCTACTCACCAACTGTTTTCGTTCACAACACCCATCAACTACATTCTGACATCTGCTCGTGACATCCACTCGTGTTACACTCAGGAAGCACTTGCGTCAGCGTGGTCCGGCACGAGGGGTAGGTTCACGGTCATCCTCATCAAGGCTGGCGTGTACGAGGAGCAGCCACTGGTAAGGCCTTAATGCTATTCTGTCTGTTGATTTTCTCATATTCAGTTTTGGAATCATGCCTGAACGACGAGTCTAATAGAGTGTCTTTGTTCCTCGCGCATCGCGATATAATTGCAACAGATGCCGACATCGCTACACCACGTGGCGCTGGTGGGCGAGAGGGCCGGCAGCGGCGTGAAGATAACGTCATCGGGCGCGGCGGGCGACTCGAGTCTGGACGAGTGCGCCACATTCCAGCTGCTGGCGTCGGACGTGGTGGTCTCCAACATCATCTTCGAAAACGCGCACGGACCGGGCAAACAGGGCGGGTAAGGGAGGAAGTTGATAGGGTGTGCATGTGTGAGGTTCGAGATCTTGGGTGGCCTCCAACGCTTCGACACGTGCGTTGGGGTCTTTTCTTCTTCCCTACGCTGCTTTTCTTTCCACAAGGTAGACGATGCTCAGCGCTTGTGTTTCTCTCTCTTTCGTTGGTGCTTGTGCCCGTGTGTCCCACAGAGACGAGGACCAAGCCTTGGCAATAAAGGTCTCCGGCACGCGCGTCGCCTTCTATGGATGCACGTTCCTCGGATATCAGGTGAGCACGATAGGAGGTTACGAGTATTCTTCGGGAACGAATCCACGTGTCATGAAGAGCCGTGCGCCTTCGTTCACACCTGCATTAATTTAACAGCTACTTCTGTGCACCCTGGCCTTCTTTAATTGCCCTTCCACCTTCCTTTTCTTCCTTTCCCGCCTGGTCCGTGGATCTTATTCCTTGCAGGACACCCTTTACGCGGCGACTGGCTTGCAGTATTACCAGGGCTGCAGTGAGTACATTCTGGTTCTGTAATTTAAAATGGAAAAGCGGCCCAGTTGAAAGAGTATACCTAACCAACCTTCACTCACGTGCTCGCGCGCAGACATCCACGGGCGCATGGACTTCGTGTTCGGCAACGCCAAGGCCGTGTTTGAGGACTGCAACTTCCGTCTCGTCTACTGGGGCGGCGCGTACTTCGCGCAGGCGCGCGGGAAGGAGCAGAACACGGGTTTCGTCATCAAGGGCGGCTCTCTCCGCCCGTATGGTAAAGGCCCCATCAAGCCCGGTTACCTTGCGCGTTCATGGGGCGATTATTCGACCGTCATTTTCGTCAACACTTATTTCGCCGCGGCCTCCGTTCGCGCGGAAGGTTGGAGTTACGTGAGTGGTTACAAGGACATGGACACGGTTACATTCGGCGCATACAGTTGCTCTGGACCGGGCTACAATGCAAGTGCGTGGGAGATAGGGACGGAAATGAGCGCGGAGGAGGTGAAGCCGTACTTGAGCAACGACTACATCAACAAAATGAACTGGATCGCGGATCCCGCGGCCGTAACCCGAGGCGTTGCGGAAACGGCGGCTGCAGCCAAGAAAGGCAACAGTAAGAATAAGAAGGAAGCTGCAGGCAGTGTGACACCGGCTCAGACCTCCAGTGGTACCCAGAAGCAGCCTGCCAAGAAACAAGGAGCGGATTCGGCTAGAAACGCGGACACTGGCAAGCCAAGCACGAACGGCGGTGCCGGACCTAGAAGCAGCAACAGCGCAAGTGGCAACAGCAGTGGAAAGGGCAAAAAGGGTACAACGGGAGTGGGCGAGTCTCCTCCTGCGCCCAGTGGCAGCAGCAGTGCTGGGTCCTCTGGAAAGACGAAGCAACCGTCTGACACCAGCAGGCCTGTTCCTGCCACACCTGATAGCAAGAAGGGGAAAAAGAAGGAGCACCTATCTGAGGTGACAGCACCTCCCGCTGCTCCTGCTGCTGGGAAGAAGGGAAAGAAGGTGCCCCCAGCTGAAACGACAACACCTCCCGCTGCTCCTGCTGCTGGGAAGAAGGGAAAGAAGGTGCCCCCAGCTGAAACGACAACACCTCCCGCTGCTCCTGCTGCTGGGAAGAAGGGAAAGAAGGTGCCGCCAGCTGAAACGACAGCACCTCCCGCTGCTCCTGCTGCTGGGAAGAAGGGAAAGAAGGTGCCCCCAGCTGAAACGACAACACCTCCCGCTGCTCCTGCTGCTGGGAAGAAGGGAAAGAAGGTGCCCCCAGCTGAAACGACAACACCTCCCGCTGCTCCTGCTGCTGGGAAGAAGGGAAAGAAGGTGCCCCCAGCTGAAACGACAACACCTCCCGCTGCTCCTGCTGCTGGGAAGAAGGGAAAGAAGGTGCCCCCAGCTGAAACGACAACACCTCCCGCTGCTCGTGCTTCTGGGAAGAAGGGAAAGAAGGTGCCGCCAGCTGAAACGACAGCACCTCCCGCTGCTCCTGCTGCTGGGAAGAAGGGAAAGAAGGATCCGTCTGCTGATGGTAGCTCTAGCCCCCCTGCCGCCCCTCCCCCTGGGAAAAAAGGGAAACATAAAGATCAACCTGCTGAAGTAGTGAGCCCACCTGCACCCCCTGCACCGACCAAAAAGAAGGGAAGCGGAGAGAACAGCACAGGCAGTGGTGCTACTGAAAGTCCAGGGAAGACTGGATCAGCGGGCAAGACGAAGAAAACGACTCCACCGCCCCCTGCTGATGAGGACAACACGAGCAGCGGCAGCAACAGCAGCAGTGGGGGAGAATCAGGATCAAGTGCGGGTGGGACAACCGAGGAGCCAACAAAGAAGAGGAAGGGGTTGTTTGGGAGGAGGAAGAAAGATAAGAGTGGCAATGGGGACAGCAGCAACGGAGACAGCAGTGGGGATGGAGCTGGAGACGAGCCCAGTGCTGCGGATGGGGCGAGTGGAGGGAATGGAACAGCCCCAGCGAAGGAGGATGGCAAGGCGAAAAAACTTTTTAAGAAGCTGTTTGGATGAGGTGACAAGATATTGGTGGGGAAGGAGAGGAATGGAAAGGGCAGGACAGGGGGAGGGTAGAGTGCCTAAGGACAGGTGGGATCACGAAGGGTTGCCTCGCTCGATCGCCCATCTTTCTTGTTTGGAGTCACACACACACACACACATGCAGGGCCTACAAACAGACAATGACAAGGGCGTTCTTCCCTGTCATGCCTTCAGGGTAGATTCCAGCTCGATTCAGGGTAGATGTTTTGCAGCTTACAATATATTACTATGTAGATGTTTTGCAGCTTACAGAATACACTGCAACAGATGGTTTTTCTTCTGTACCTTTGCAACTCATACAGAGAAGACATACGGTAATGCTGTACTTATTGTTTCTTCTTCCAAGACGTCAGCTAGTTTTCTCACAAAATTCTCTTCCTGCACCTCAGCACCTTGGAAGTTCTGGCGTGGAACCTGGATTTGAGTTGGCAGTGTGCAGGAAAAGTGTAAGGCATACCCGTATGCTTACTTGGTAAGGTATCCAACCAGCTTTCCTCATCATCAGCAGAGATGGGCCCAGAACAGGCCTCTCTTTTCGTTTTGAGGCACTCTTCCATTTCAGGGTTCACCCGACCCGCCACCCGGCCAAGGCCGGGTGGCGAGTGGAAAAATCCGGGTAGTGGCAGGGTATTTTCTATAAAATCTGATTTGTGGCAGGATCATAATTTCAGCAACCCTGCCTTTGCTCCGCAAGCTTGTGTGCTGCTTCAGTTAGCGGAATTTTAGTGGGGATTCGACAAGTTCTCCCTACTTAGACGAATTTCAGTCCGAACACGGGAGTTCGAAGAATTTCGGAGAGAGGAGTGGAGTAGAGAGATCGCTCAACTGTATACGAATTTCACGGGGAGAATAGTGGAAAGATCTCGGCTGGATTCTATACTTAGACGAATTTCAGACAGAATAAGGGAGTCGTGAGTGATCCGCTCAACTTTATACTTCGACGAATTTCACAGATGTGGGGTGGAGAGATCTCCGCTCAGTTTTATACTTGGACATATTTCAGTCAGAAGTGGGACAGAGAGATCTCGGCTCAAACTTGTACTTAGACGACAGAGTAGTGCGGATGGCCGGGTTCTTTTTAAGAGAACCCTTTCACGGCCGAGTTACAGAAGTCGAAACCCGGACTCAGCAGCGTAAAAAAACAGCCCACCCGGATAGTGGCCGGGTGGGAATCGGACGGGACCCAGGTTTGGCAGGGTTGGTACAAAAAATCACCCTGATTGGACGGGCAATCAGGGTAAAATACCCTGAAAAGGAGAAGCAATGGCGCGGCAAGGACCCAAGTGGTGCCACTGCTACTCCACGATTCCAGCTCGATTCAACAACTCTTAGGGCGAGGTTCTGTAGGGAGTGACTTCATGACCATTCAACATGCTAGAAGCAAAGCCACCTCGTTCCTTTATGGAAGTTACGTTGGAGACTGCCGGGTTTAGGGTGGCTATGACATCATATTATGAAGGTTTAACATGGCGCCTCTAAAACATGTGCATGCATCCATTTGGAAGCAGTCTTGGCCTAGTGATACTCACGATTTTATTAGGCTAATTTCTTGCCTTCTATCTAATACTAACATATGTGCCATGCTCAAGGCAAGATCCATCAAACAGGAGTCCCACTGTCCTTTCCACCTCTTCAAGATCTCTTGTTTGCGCTCCCGTTGCTGCCACTACTCCCACTGGTGGCCTTCCTGCTGCTCTTGCTGCCATTCACACCCCCACTACTCTTGCCTCCGCTGCTGTTCGTGCTTCCGCTGCTGCTCTTGCCTCCGCTGCTGCTCTTGCTTCCGCTGCTGCTCTTGCCTCCGCTGCTGCTCGTGCCTCCGCTGCTGCTCTTGCCTCCGCTGCTGCTCTTGCCTCCGCTGCTGCTCTTGCCTCCGCTGCTGCTCTTGCCTCCGCTGCTGCTCGTGCTTCCACTGCCTCTGCCGCCTGCGCTGCTGCCACTGCTTCGACTGCCCTGCGTGCCTCGCGTTCCTCCAGACCCTGACCCGGAGCCATTGGAGCCCTTGGCGGGGTGCGCGCCTGAAGTGCCAGTGGTGCCGTTCCTGGGAGAGCCGCGAGCCTTGGTCGTGCCGCCAGAACTCTTAACAGGCGAGTGCGAAGGGGACTGACCACGAGACGTCCCCCCCGTGCCGTTGCCTCGTCCTGTCGAACCGGTTCCGCGAGGTTGCCTCTGTCCGCGTGCGCCGATAGACTCCACGGGTGACTTTGGATCGCGCGCTGTCCCCACGCTGCCCACCGCGCTGCTGCCAGCGGCGGGCATGAGGTTGAGCGGGTTGTACGGGATCCACTTGCCCTTGTTAATGTAATCCGGCGACATGTACGGCGCCGCCTCCGCCGTGCTCATCTCCCTGCCGTTGTGCTCCCACAGGCTCGAGTTGTAACCGGGGCCGAAACACTTGTACGCACCAAAAATGACGTTCTGTGTGTTACTGTAACCACCCACAAAGCTCCAACCCTCCTCGCGAACCGACCCAACATCAAAGTAGGTCTTCACGAACACCACTGTGGAGTACGCCCCCCATGCGCGTGCCAGGAAGCCGGGGCGAATGGGGCCCTTTCCGTACGGGGAGAGCGAGCCGCCCCAAACGACGAAGCCGGTGTCCTCCCCTTGGTCCCTTGCCTGCGCGAAGTACGCCCCGCCCCAGTAGACGAGGCGGAAACGGCACTGGTCGAACACGGCCTTGGCGTTGCCGAACACGAAGTCCATGCGCCCGAAGATCGCTGGCACGAGCCGAGGGGAAGGGCAGGCGGCAGTTGAGGGTTGGACAAAATGAGGTGGGGGGAGAGGAGAGCAGAGGATAGAAGGGAAAGCAGCAGGAAGGTGGGCGTGCAGGGGGCGAGGGAATATGCATGGAGGACACGCCAACTTACTGCAGCTGCGGTAGTACTGCAGACCGTTGGCCGCATATAGGGTATCCTGTGGTGGGGCCGCCAAGGGGTTGCGATGGATCAGTAAGGTCAGTGCAGGTTGCAGGGAAAATAAAGGGAAGAGGAGCGGCGTATGCACGAGGACAGGCGGGTAGTTGAGCTACAAATGGGCTCAGAATGAAGCGCGTGAGCGGATGGCTGCAAGATTGACGGAGGTGCAGCGGTACAACGTGCAGACTCCAAAGATCCACTTTTTAAAATAGTCTTACTGTCGTTGCACGGTCGCACCTGGTATCCCATGAACGTGCATTGGAAGAATGCGACGCGCGTGCCCTCCACTTGAATCGCCAGTGCCTGCTCCGCCCTCCTGGAAGAGCAGCGACGATGAATGCGCATGGCGGTTGGATTGCACAGCGGCAGCGAAAGAGGACACTCGCGATCAGGGCAAGCACGAGGAAGATTACTAGACAGCTGAAAGCAGTTATCTGGCATTCGCTACAACAATAATAAATGATTTGATCTCTTCCGCCCCTCCCAATAGCACACATACGCACGCAAATAGACGCTCTCAGCTCACCCTCCCATGTCGCCGGGTCCGTAGGCATTTTCGAAAACGACATTCCACACCATCACGTCGTTTGCCAGCAGACGAAACGTCGCGCTGTCGTCCAGTCCCCCTCCTGAAGGCATGGCTTTAGCGAACGTAATCTTGGCGCGGTCTCCCTTGCGGCCGTTAGCCCCCACCAGCATGACGTGGTGCAACGACTCGTTCATCTGCGGAAGAATCAGATAAGATTCAGCGTGGTTGTATGCGTGGTAGTTCTTCCATGTGTCACTCGTCAGTAAGGAGATGCGCGGGAGGATATCAATCAAAATGCCTATGTTGTCGCGAACTTTGGCTTGAGAGTCGCTTCCTAATGCGTTCACTACGAATGGGTCGAGCGCTAGACAATGTACTCACCACGACGCGTTCCCAGTACACGCCGCTCTCAATAAAAATCACACTCCAGCGGGACGGCGTGCCAGGACGTATGGCGTCAAGCGCGGCCTGGAGAAAACAGACGGGATTAATGAAGAGGCATGTGAGAGGTACGTCGCGGAATTTGATTCAGCGTAAGCGTGTGATGGACGCTTCGTGAGAAAGCTCAGTACTTCGGATGCGAGAAACATTGGGCACTTATAGTCAAGAAGATAAATCGCACAGGATGACAGATGATTCACCTGAACTGTGGTAAAGTCGCCGCTGCCATCCTTCGCCACCACAATGTCGGCCCCAGCCTGGCCTCCCGGGGTGTCGACCGATTTAGTGTGGCGGAGGACAGGACCAGCAGAGTATCCCTGTGCGTCGGAAGTACGGGCGAGGAGAGATATGAAGAGGGCCAGAATCATCATGACCGCCGGTAGTTTAGGAACGAAGGAGATGCGGCCAGGAGCCATTAGTGGGAAGTGGGACAGGGTGGGGATGACGAACTGGAAGTTGTTCATGTGCTGAGATGAATTTGCATTGTGATGAGCTAAAATAGCAGGCATGTTGGTGTCGAGTTGGACAGAAGCGAAGGGTGGTGGTGGTGGTTCCTTCCAAGCACAGCACAGGGGCATTCGAAACAAGGGGGAGAAGTTGATTTGTGCAAATGCGCGCCTCGGTTGTTTCCAGCGACCCGAAGCACGTTTCTCAAATAATTTACAGGTAAATCCCAGACTATGCCACATGATCAGGGACAAAAATCGACATCTTCGTTTTTTATTTAATATTGAGGTTCGCAAACAGTATGTGAGAAAATATTCATTTTTCGATCTGATACTCCTGGCAAACCAAGCAGGGCAGGTGAAGCTGAATTTGAGGGTTGAGCGTGGTTCTTCCCCAATGTGTCTCACCAATGTGCCTCAGTCTTTGGGGTAGCTTAGAATTTTGAACTACCTTTGTCAAGGAAGCGCGGAGCTTCTCGCTCAGCATGTTGACGTGCGACTGGTTGAAGCACTACTGAAACACGTATTGGTGAATGTTGTTTGCGGTTGGAGCAGCAAGCGCCGCGACGTCCGGCGAACCAGGAAGCATGGTTCCAGGCGAGTCTACTCTTGACCTTTCACCACAACCCGAACCAGCCCTTGATTTGCTGGATGGAATGGCCCGCCCCACCCTATCACGAAGCGCTCCCCTGGAACCCATAAGCTGTACTTGTTCGAGTGCATTTCAAAACGCTTTGTACCAACTGACGTATACACCACTTTTGAGCAGCCAAGTTATGAATGTATGCATTGGCTTCATAATTTTTGCGAGTGCAATTGAGTGATAGAGAGATAATTGCATTATCGTAGCAACAATACCGTACAATGAGCAAAGGCATTAAAAAAAACAAAAAAAAATGAGAACGGTAACGAGCGCTCGCAAAGGGTGCCCTTCGAGCATAGCGCCGATGTTTGGGAAATGTTGAGGCGTAGGGCTAGGCCGCGAGTTACCAACCGAGCCGTGTGGTTCGGGCGCGACAATGGTGGTGGCGGGAACAGTGTCGAAGCGAATGTCACGATGTGGTAACGTGTGTCAAAAGACCTGGACTGGGGATGTCCGATTGATCCTAGGGAAGGGTTACAAACTTGCTAGCCTGGAGGGGTATGGGCGCACTCACGTGCTACTTAACAAGCTCTTTTATCCCAGTGGTCTAATGGTTGGGATTTTCACAACGAGACATTGTAGCGGAGTAGCCCATATAGGGTACAACCCTTTTAGGGTTAGTACATGTACCTTTCATTTCCCATAGTCAACAATTCCGCTGTTCGTACTTATTAACATGGTATCATCGAGTAGGTTAGGTCCTGCCCGTTCCTAATGCCCGTTACTGCCCACGCTATTGCCCGTTCCTACTGCCCTGCGCGCTACTGCACCGTGCGCGCCGCTGCCCCGTGTGCTGCTGCCCCGCGCGCTACTGCACTGTGCGCGCCGCTGCCCCGCGCCCCGCTACCCCGCGCGTTACTGCCCTGCGCCCCGCTGCCCCGCGCGCTGCTGCCCTGTGCGTCCCTGTTCCGCGCGACGCTGCGCCGCCCGCCCCGCTGCCCCGCGGGCTCTTTCGCCACTGCGCCGCATGCCACTGCCCCGCGTGCAGCTGCCCTGCGCGCTGCCCTGCGCGCTGCTGCCCCGCGTGCTGCTGCGCCGGGCGTCGCTGCCGCGCGCGATGCTGCTCCACACGCTCTGCTGCCCCGCGCGCCGCTGCGCCGCACGCCGCTGCCCTGCGTGCCGCTGCCCTGCGCGGCACTGCCCTGCGCCCCGCTGCCGCTACAGCCGCTGCAGCTGCCGCTACAGCTGCTGCCGCCTTCCCTGCCACAGCCGCTGCCTCTTCCACCGCTGCTGCTGCCGCTACAGCCACTGCAACTGCCGCTACAGCTGCCGCCGCCGCCCCTGTCGCAGCCGCAACTGCCGCCGCTGCCGCTACAGTCGCTACAGCTGCCGCTACAGCTGCCGCCGCCGCCCCTGCCGCAGCCGCAACTGCCGCCGCTGCCGCTACAACCGATGCAACTGCCACTACAGCTGCCGCCGCTGCCCTTGCCGCAGCCGCAACCGCTGCCACTGCCGCTACAACTGCCGCCCTTGCACCGCCGCTCCTGCCGCCCGTGCGCCGCACCGCCGCCGCCCGTGTACCACACAGCCGCCACTGCCGCCCGTGCACCGCACCACCGCCGCTACTGCCCGTGCGCTGTATTGTTGCCATTGTTGCCCTTGCACCGCCGTTACTGCTCCTGTGCTGCTGCCGCCTAAGCGCCGCTGTGTACCATTGCGACACCCACTGTACTTACGTTTGACGCAGAGGGCCTCCCAATCGAGTATGAGTCCTGGCTAGAGGACCTTCACATGTACATGCTTAGTGTTACTAAGGACGACGTTTCGCCTTTTTAGCACACGTCGGGGTCCTCTCAGGCCCCGCCCGCTCCGGATGCACCTGCCCCTACTGCGCCAGCGGATGTACAGCAACAGTATAGGACTGACCGCGTAGCATATACATAGTGGTTAACACGCGACACCACTGCCCAGCTTGCAGTCCGCACTCACCTCCCGCCCGATCAGAGGTCCCACTTTTGTCAGCTGAAAACGGCCAAGTGCCCTATGACGCTGTAGTCAAGCGCTACTCCTCCGCCTCTTCTGCCACCCTAGGTCGTCTTGCGCTGCCGTTTCTCTTTCCTGATCTGTCTGACTTTGCCACTGTAGCCGACCTCATGACTCACCTACGCTCCCTTGACACGCGCTACCGTGCTGCTCTCAAGCCAGACTTTCTGGCTGAGAACCAGCCCTCCATGTATCTCACTCTCTACTTCCTCACGACTCGCCTCCCTGACTCTCTTCGCGCCGTGCGAGACCACTTCCTCTCCCTAGACCCCACCGAGCTCACCCTTGCCTCGTTTGAGTCCCATCTCCTTGAGGCAGAGACCAGTGCCTACGCTGTAGCTGCCTCCCGTGGCACTCCTCGCCCCTCCGTCTTTGAGGAATGATCCCCTTCCCTCCTCGCGCCTGCTGTTGCCTCAGCTGCTGATGTTGACCTCCTCGGTTCCGAGGAGGCCGGAGCTGCTTCCGCTGCTAGCGGGAGGCGCAACAGGGGTGCGCGCAAGAAGGGTGGGGGCGGTGGGGGTGGTGGGGGTAGTGGTAGCGGTGGCGGTGGCGGGGGTGGTGGAGGTGGCGGTGGCGGGGGTGGCGGAGGTGGTGGTGACGGTGGAGGTGCCAGGGGTGGTGGAGGCAGTGGGGGTGGTGGAGGGGGCTCGGGTGGCGGTCAAGGTGGAGCTGGCAGGGGTGGAGGTCAGGGAGCTGCGTCTGGTGGTGCTGCTGGTGGAGGCGGAGGCTCTGGGGGTGGACAGCAGCAGCAGTCACATCGGCAGGAGACTCTCTCGTCGCAGCAGCTTCGTGAGTGGGATGCCCAGCGACGCGGCCCCGGAGGCGGAGCTCGCTGCCAGTACGTCCGGTGCACGGGTCCCCGCCTCGGCGAGGCCTGCGGCAGGCTGGTACACACCGAGGCTCGCTGCTTCTACCGCCTCGACGAAGCTTTTCACGCGGAGTTTGGTGAGCAGGACAAGATTCCTGACAGGTTAGGATTGCTCAAGAAGGGCGTAGATGTGTTTTCTCTAAATTGGAACCAGATCTCTGCTGACATGTATGCTATGTATGCTGCTGGTGCTAGTGCTGAGGGTGACTATTATTCTTGTGTACCTAGATCTGGTAGTGTAGAGGCTGCTAGTGTAGGTGCTTGTAAGACTGCTAGCACAAGTGCTGTTCCTACGGAGGCTTAGCACACTTTCACACTGGACTCTGGCGCGACTAGGTGCTTCTTCCGCGACTGCACCACAGTCACACCGCTCATGGCACCTGTCCCTGTCACTCTGGCCGACCCCTCCTCTGGCCTAGTCGTTGCACGCAGCTCCACTGTTCTCCCGTGTCCGGCAGCCCCCTCTGGCTCCCTCACAGGTCTCCACCTCCCCTCGTTCGCTACGAACTTGGTAAGTACCGCTAACCTCCAGGATCTGTTGGTCACCACCACCACTTCTTGGGGCGAGCGCGTGACGATCTGTACGCACACAGTGACTGGCGACCACCTGGCCACGTTCACACGGAGACCTGGGTCTGGACTGTACACACTGCACACTGAGTCTACTCATGTGGTTGCGTCAGGTCAGGTAGCTGCGTTTTGCTCATGTCGGTTACTCACGCACCCGTCCCTCCTCTGGCACCACCGTCTTGGTCACCCCTCCCTTCAGGGTCTCCGCATCATGCACTCGCGTCTCCTTGTCTCTGAGCGGAGGTCCCTGCCCCTGCTCCCACCGTCGCTTGCGCCGCCGTGCACTCCCTGCGTCGAGGGGCGGCATCGCGCCGCTCCTCACTCCTCCTCGTTTCCCCCGACCAGTGCTCCTCTGCAGATGCTGCACATGGACGTGTGGGGCCCCGCCCCCATCTCTGGGCCGCGCCGGGAGCTCTTCTTCCTGCTGGTCGTCGACGACTTCCCGCGCTACACCGCGGTGTTTCCCTTGCAGCACAAGGGCGATGTCCGTGGTGTTGATCCCTTGGATCCGCGCTGATCGTCCCCAGCTGAGAGCACTCTTCCAGCAGGACCTCCCGGTGCTGCGGCTGCACTTTGACCGTGGAGGTGAGTTTTCCTCCGGTCTCCTCGATGACTTTTGTCGTGAGGAGGGCATCACCCAGTCGTTCACGCTTCCGGCCTCTCAACAGCATGATGGGATCGCTGAGCGCCGCATTGGTTTGATCGGGAGGTTGCTCGCACCTCCACGATCCATGCGGCTGCTCCCCATTTTCTGTGGCCGTTTGCGGTCCGATACGCCGCGCATCAGCTCAACCTCTGGCCCCGTGTCTCCCAGCCAAAGACTTCGCCTACCCTCTTTTGGAGGGGGGCGGTTGGCGATGCGTCGGCGTTTCGGGTCTGGGATTCCCTTGCCCTGTCCGTGATCCTTCCACAGGCAAGCTCTCTCCTCGCACTATTCGCTGTGTCTTCCTTGAATTTCCCACCGACGCGCCTGACTGGCAATTTTACCACCCAGCCACGCCCCGCGTCCTGTCCTCCCGTGGCGTCACCGTTGACGAGTCGGTTTGCTACTACCGTCTCTTCCCCCACCACAGTTCCCATGTCCCTCCCCCCCGCCCCTCTTCCTGGTCCCAGGTTACCCCCCGGTAGACCCCCTCCCCCCCCGCGTCCTTCTCCCTCAGGTGTGTCTCAGGTCACACCACACCCCTTGGTCGAGCCTTTGGAGGTCTCCTCAGACACCTCTGGCTCGGCTGAGGGGGGTGACCCTGCTGCTGACGACACTGCGGCCTCTCGCCGCCCACCACGCTTGGAGACCCTTTTCCGCCTCGGTCGTCTTCACCTACTCTGCAGCCAGTCGCTGTGGACTCCGGTGCTGTTGGGGGTGTTGACTCTGGAGGTGTGGGCTCTGGGGGTGCTGGTTCTGGGGGTGCTGACTCTGGAGGTGCCGGTTCTAGGGGTGCTGGTTCTGGGGGTGCTGACTCTAAAGGTGCAGGTTCTGGGGTTGCTGACTTTGAGGGTGTTGTCTCAGGGGGTGCTGAGCGCCCTAGTGGTGGTGGAGTCGAGGGTACTACTGCTGGAGGTTCTGCGGGTGCGTTGCACCCTCTGCCGCGACGACCCTTGTTCTGGGAGCAGCAGCAGTCGTCGCTGCCACTTCCTGGGGGTGTTGGAGCTGGAGGTACTGGAGCTGGAGGTGCTGGAGGTTCTGGTGCTGGAGGTGCTGGAGGTGCTGGAGCTGGAGGTGCTGGAGGTCCTGGAGCTGGAGGTACTGGAGTTTCTGGTGTTGGAGGTGCTGGAGCTGGAAGTGCAGGAGGTTCTAGTTCTGGAGGTTCTTGAGCTGGAAGTACCGGCGCTGGAGGTGCGGTCACTGAGGGTGTTGGTCGTACTGGAGTTGGAGGTGTTCCTAGTGCTAGTTCTGGAGGAGCTAGATCTGGGGGTGCGGCTCAGCCGCTGCAGCGGCGACCGTTGTTCTGGGAGCAGCCGCAGGCGTAGCTACCTGAGGCGGCGCTTCACTACCTTCTCAGACTCCCGCCCGCCTCTTCTTAGCCGACAGACACTGGTACTACTCCTCCTCTACTGTTCCCGCTGCCTGACCTGTCTCAGACACAGTTACCGCCTGACTCCCCACTGCGTGTTCCTTCTCGTTACACTCCGTTGATAGACTCCCTGACTGAGCGTAGAGAGCTTGCGTCTTGTCCTGCCTCACTTGTTGCTCGTACTCGTCGTTCTCGACGTGTTTGCCCTCCATCTGTCCCCGTCACTCACACCATGGCACTTCGTCCTTCCTCTGTTCCACAGCGTGTTGTCCTGCCGCTACCTCCTGCGTCTTCTCTTCTAGACGTTCCTGACCCTGTGTCTGACCTTGCTCTTGCTGCTAGTCCGACTGTCACTCATTGTCTGGCCACACTTGTCACTGACCCTACCTTTTTTTCTGCTGCTGCGTCTCCCTTTGTCACTTAGCTCGTTGTCTTTGCTGCTACGTGCCGCCTTGACTACTTCGCGAGTCTTGTTTCTGACTCTGACTGTCCTCTGTCCGTCGAGGGTGAGCTTGCCCTTGGCTGTGACGTCCTTGAGGACAGACATGTTGAGTTGGAGTGCTTCTCGGCTGCTGTACCTCATCTCGCTGCCATGGTGCTTGCCCCTGAGGGAGACCCGGATGCACTGGACATCCCGACCCCGCGCTCTTACGCGGAGGCGATCACGGGTCAGTAGTGGCAGACAACTATGGACGCAGAGATGGCATCCTGGAAGTCCACATGCACCTACGTCGATGCAGTTCCCCCTCCTGTGGCGAACTTAGTCGATGGCATGTGAATTTTCAGGGTGAAGCGGCCGCCTGTCTCCCCGCCTGTCTTCAAGGCGCGTTACGTTGCACGAGGCTTCAGTCAGCGACAGGGGGTTGACTTCTTCCATACCTTCTCTCCCAATCCGAAGATGACCACTCTCCGGGTGTTACTGCACGTTGCAGCACAGCGTGACTACGAGCTGCACTCGCTCGACTTCTCAACATCTTTCTTGTAGGGCAGCCCCCACGAGGAGATCTGGATTCGCCGCCCACCTAGCTTCACTGGGTCGTTTCCTGAGGGTACCCAGTGGAGCCTCCGGCGTCCAGTCTATGGTCTCCGTCAGGCGCCTTGTGAGTGGCACGACACAGCGAGGACGACACTTGCGGCTCTTGGCTTCGCTCCTTCGAGTGCCGACCCGTCGCTGTTTCTGCGCACCGACTCTACTTTGCCGCCGTTCAACATCCTCGGGTACGTCGACGACTTGGTTTTTGTGACTGCTGACAGTGAGGCACTGGCCCTTGTGAAAGCGGAGCTGCAGAAGAGACACGCATGCACTGACCTGGGTGAGCTGCGTAGCTATCTTGGCTTGCAGATCACCAGGGACAGAGCAGTGCGCACCATCACTCTGACCCAGTCACACATGGTGCAGCAGGTCCTTCAGCGCTTCCGCTTTCAGTTCTCCTCGCCATCGTCCACTCCTCTGCCTACGAGCCACTTGCTCTCAGCTCCACCTTCGGGCGAGTCCGTAGAGCCGAGTGGTCCATATCCAGAGCTTGTGGGCTGCCTCATGTACCTGCTGACGTGCACTCCACCTGACCTCGCGTACCCTCTCAGCATCCTGGCACGCTACGGTGCGCCCGGGAGACACCGCCGTCAGCACTACCGGGCTGCTACGAGGGTACCGAGTTACTTGTGCAGTACATCAGACATGGGGCTTGTGCTCACAGGGCACTCAGACGCTTCTTGGGCTGACGACCAGGTGACTCAGCGGTCGTCACAGGGTTACACTTTCAGTCTCGGCACTGGTTATGTCTCGTGGAGGTCCACTCGCTCGTCTTCTGTGCTTAGCTCCAGCTGTTAGGCCATAATCTACGTTGCGCTATGGCTGCGCAGGAGTTACGCTGGCTGACCTACTTGCTCACCGACTTGGGTGAGCGGCCTCGTTCTCCTCCGGTTCGGTACGTCGACAACAAGGCCATGATTGCCTTGTGTCGAGAGCAGAGACTGGAGCACAGAACGAAGCACATTGCACTTCGTTACTTTATAGTGCGAGAGTTGCAGCAGCGTGGTCAGCTTCGCCTTTCTTATGTGGCCTCTCAGGCCAACACCGCTGCTTTTTTCACCAAGGTCCTTTGGTCTGGTGATCATCAGCGTTTCTGTACTGCTCTTGGCCTTGTGCCTACTCGGTCTCACTTGCTTATCTCTTGATTTTGTCTTGTACTTTGATATATATATATATATATATATATACCTGCATGTTTACTCTTGCTAGGTTGTGATCACTGTACTGCTTGTGCTATTATAACACTGCATGTGAACTGGCCTTGTGGCCGCTTGCTTGTGCTCGGACTGTGTTGTGATCTTGAGATTCACCCTGAGCTTTGTTTTGTTTCTTCTCCTGACTGGTCTTGTGACCATTTGTTGTTCTTGCTATCCCCCACTTCGCTTATGGGGGTGTGTCAAACTATATATGTTTGTTAGTTCTAGCCCCCATATTTGGTACAACCCTTTTAGGGTTAATACTTGTACCTTTCATTTCCCATTCATCCATTCCGTTGTTCGTACTTCTTAACATGTTGTACGCGGTAGAGGTGGTGAAGCGAAGTAAGGAAGGTTATTCTTTACTGTCCCTCCTTTTCAAGGGAGGGCTTTATGCAATCGCGTGGATGTCGCGGAAGTTTCTGCTGCGAATGTACTCGTTGAGAACATGGTGGTTTTTAATTTTGTCCAGGGGGGCCCACCTGTCTTCGGTCGGTGTTCGGTCCTACCAACGAAGTAGGAATTCGATGCGGCGGGCTCCTTGTGGGTCGCGAACTCGATGGCTGAGGATTTTTTCGGGCGCGATGATTGGCTCTATGGGTGGTCGTGTAATGCTGGAGGGTCCGCTGCGTGGGACTTGACTTGTTGACGGGACGTAGGGGAGAAAGAGGCTGACGTGGAAAGAGGGGAGGACGTACTAGTCAGCAGAGAAGAGGAGGTGTGCTTTGACGGGAGAGATCATGGGACTAATTCGAAATTTCCCGCAATATCTTGGGCGTAATTTTGGAGTGAAGGGCAGGCGGAAGTTTTGAGTGTCGAGTAATACCAGGTCACCGGGTTAGTATATGACGGGGCCGCTATGACGGTTGGAGTTGTGCTTAGCGATGACATTTGATTTTTTTATTGCGTCTGTTGCTCGGGTGCGGGCTGCATGTAAGATTTCGGCGAACTGTTGTGCGCGGGGGACAGGATTGTCGGGCTTTGGTGTTATCGTCACTCTCCATGGCGGCCTACCCTGCTGCTGTGGACGTGCTCATTGCCCCCGTCGCGCCACGCTGGCCCCGCCGCTGCCGCTCTGATCTGTCGCGCCCTGCTGGCCCCGTCGCAATTGTCGCGGTGCTGTTCGACGGTCGCGAAAGCGAGTTGCGCGCTGGTCTTTGTCGGCCCCGTCACGCCCTCCTGTCGCGCCCTCCCGCTGCACCCCCGGCGGACGGAGGACGGGCAGCGTCAGAGACTACCTGAGCAGCGTAGTCAAGGGGGTGGCTGGATGCAAAGTCAGTGACAGCAGCAACAAGAGCCGAAACAGGCGCAGGAGGAGCGGTTGTCAAAATGTAATTGTATACATTATTCTATAACTGCCTGCAGTGTAGACTTAGTGTAGTTCTATGTTCTTGTTTGGTGGTGCACCCTCATGCTTGCCTATAACTTGTACCCAATTCTATAGTGCAATCACTCTTTTGGCCAACACCTTCGATCTTCCTCTCGCTACTCTCATGCTAGCTAAACCCTAGGCTTCTAAGCCCACTAAGTTAAACACCTGTTTCAACAGCGGTAGGGTCAGTGACAAGAGAGGAAAGTACACGAGAGACTGTAGGACGAGCGACACGGAGGAAGTCAGAGATCGAAGGAGGGAATACAGTGAGAGATGACTGAGGAGGGGAGGGGAGGACAGGAGGCGAAACACGAGGAGGAGAAGAACAAAGGCCCACGGAGTGAAAGCAAGGAACATGGGACGAGGGACGAGCACGAGGGTCACAACGAGTAGTCCAAGAGGAAGAGAGACGAGATGGGTCAGGGACGAGAGGAGGAGACGGCAAACGAGGAGGAAAACAAACTGAAGACGGGTCCGGGAGAGGCAGTGGGGCGGTAGGAGGACAGTCAGTCGAGGGAAAAGGAAGAACAAGAAGCTGAAGATCAGTCACCGGAGGCGACGACGGTCGCTGAAGCTGTTGTTGCGGCTGCTGCTGCTACTGCTGCCGCTTCTGCTGCCGCCGCTGCAGTCTCGCCGGGGCCGCGGCACCCCCAGGGTCCGCACCTACCCCGGTAGAAACTCCAGAGCCAGTACCTCCAGCGTCAGCACCTCCAAAGCCAGCACCACCAGCGGCAGCACCCCCAGAACCAGCACCTACCGCAGCTGCACCCCCCTGAGCCAGCGCCCCCAGTGTCCACAGTGACCGATCACTTTGCGACGCTAGACCCAGTTGCGGCAATACATGCTACTGCGGTGAATGTGAGGACGAGGCCGGCGACGATGGGGACTGCGGAGTGACGTGTGACAGACCAGCTGGGGCGGGGGGAGCTACCGGAAGGGTGGGACCAGGTGGGGGGTGGGGGGAGTGAGGAACTAGGGAGGGGGGGGGGACCGAGGTACCTCTCTAGGGGAAACGCGTGCAAAAGTAGACAGACCTAAGATCAGAGAAGTGGGTCGAAGTGGGGAAAGCGACTCTGGGAGACCTGAGACCAGACCACAGGAAACTGCATCGTGCGACACCCAGACCGAGTGCTTGGCTTGGGCCGCAGCGTGGGCTGCTGGGGAGGCGTCAGTAGCAAGATCAGGGGGGCGCAAGGGGGGCAGACAGCTCACCTGACACGTGGGCGTACAGGTACACAACCTCTTGGCGCTGGCTGAATGTCACTCAGCTACACGTCAAAATTGATCGCCCGGCCCTCCGCATCAAAGCGCAGTACAAACTCGGAGGTGATAGAGGAAGCCACAGGAAGTAGCCGCGCGGCTACAGGCGAAGGCACGGTGGAGGCGACGCTAGGAACAACGCTAGGAACGACACTAGAAACGGCGTATGGAACGGGCATGAGCAGCTACGCACTGGCGGCAGTGGCGGCTCGAGCAGCTATGACGGCTAGGGCGGCCCGGGAGGCTAGGGCGGCCTAGGGCGACTCGGGCAGTAAGGCCGGCTTGGGAGGCTAAGAGCTGGTGAAGACATGTGCTGCTGGCACTGCTGGCACGCTAGTGTGGCGGCCGCTGCTGGCCAGTGCACGTGAGCAAAGGCGCAGGCAGCGGCGGCGCGAGAGGCGGCCTAGCGGCGCGGGCAGCGGCAGCGCGAGCAGCTGCTCAGCGGCACGGCAGCAGCAGCGTGAGCAACGGCTCAGGTAGTGGCGGCGCGCGCAGCGGCGGGGCGGCGCGGGCAGCAGGTATGTGAGCGGCAGCGCAGCGGCGGCGCGAGCGGCTGTGCGTGCGGGCTAGCGGGGGCGCGGTGGCTGGCGCGTGCGTGCTGGCTAGGGAACGGGCGCGGCTGCACGAGCAGCTGCTCAGCAGTGGGTGCGTGAGGACACGGGCAGCAGTGTGCGCGTGGGTGGGAGCGCCTAGGGCGTAGCAGGACCTAGGGTACGACGAGCTGGCGGAAGCTGATTGCAGTTAGTGAACGTGAACCCCTGATTTAGCTTCTTGATCAGTGCAGACAATATGATAAGCTGAAGCAGCAGCCTGGATGGGATACACGCTAATGCTTTGCGCTAAGTCCAGAGGCAAAAACAGTACGGTACTAACGTTGGCACTCATTCAGCCAGAATAATAAACCAGTGTGAGGAGCTAAAATCGTGTCAGCCTCGTCATTTAGGACCAGACAGAATGCCCTTCTTGTCCAAGTACTCGATGAGGTCAGCAGCCATCTTCTCTGGTGCCTGCAGCACCCCATCTTCCTTAGCCACCTGAATGACCACTTCAGGTGCCTCAGGCTCTTCATAGGGGTCATCAATGCCTGCCCACATACATCACATCACCACAACGTATTGGCATGCAAAGATTCAGCACAAGACCACAGGATGCATTGTGGGAACAAGCCAGGCGCCCATCAGCACCCGTTAATCCCTCTTCTGTTATGGTCTCCTCCAGTATCCGCTTAGCCCCGGACGCAACCTAGCAGGGGATCTCACCAGTGAAGCCCTTAAGTTGGCCCGACCGCGCCTTCTTGTAGAGCCCCTTGGGGTCGCGCTCCTCGCACACCGAGAGCGGGATCTTCATGTACACCTCGATGAACTCGCCTGCCTCCACCAGTGTGCGCGCCGCCTGTCGGTCCTTACTGCCACGCGTAAGGCAGCGGGGGACAGCGAACAAGTGAACAGGGCGATGAAAAGGCGGAGGGACGGGGAGCGAGGGGAATGACGAGTGGGTTCAATAGTAAAAGGACATAACGCTTGATCCAAAGACGAGAGATACAATAACCGGGAAGAAGGCGGATGTGAACCATCGAGTAGAATGTGAAGTTCGTATGTTGATCTAACCATGATGAAATCAGGGCGAAAACGACTCACGTGTAAGGCGAAATGAAGCTGACGATGGTGATGATACCGGCATCGGCAAAAAGCTTAGACACCTCGCCAACTCGGCGAATGTTCTCCTCGCGATCCGCCGCGCTGGTAAGAACGATAGACAGCCGGGCAAGATAAGAACGATTCAGCGAGCGGTGGTAGTCCATGCGATAACAGAAACCCATGAAACGGGAGAGATATCGAAAATAAACCGATCCTAGAAAAAGACAAGGGTACAAAGCCCGCTAAGATATAGGCCGCAGAAAGCCACAGCACCTAGTAGGCGAGAAGTCACACCTGAAACCGAGGTTCTTGTTGAGCCCGTGTCGCACGTTATCGCCGTCCAGCACCACGGTGATTCGCCCCCGCTCCATCAGCGCGTGCTCCAGCGTGTACGCCAGGGTGCTCTTGCCCGAGCCGCTCAGCCCCGTCATCCAAATCACGCACCCACGCTGTCCTAGAAGGCGCTGCCTGTCATTCGAAGGGCGCGGGCGAGGCGACAACCGTTAGACACGACGATGGGGTGAACGGCCGACCACGGCGTCGTGCAATGCCGCACGAGCGCACGCCATGGAACAGCAACACGTCAGAGATCAGCTTCGCCACCCGCCATGCGCCATTTATTTATTACCACATGTGCAAAACCCTTGACCTCCAGGCTGCAACGGCCATACTGTGCTCGATCGTGAATCGATTACTTGGTGAACAACGTCAGTCAAACCAGGTTCAGTGTCTCACAAAAAACCGCCAGGCGATGGGCAGCTTACCTCTCGTCCTTGCTGACTTTCGCCTCGTGCCACTTGATGTTCGTCGAGTGCCCCACGTCGTACACTGTTGGCGCCACACGGCTCCCGCTAAACGCTCGGATCGTTCCCAAGGAGAAAGCCGCAGGGATCTGGGCAACGGGAGTATCGCCGGACTGGCTGAGCGGAACGGCACCTCCATCTGCTGCCGCGGATGCCGCAGCTAATGGTCGAAATAGACGATCCGCCACGGATCGTGCGGCAGAGAGCCGTCTGCCAGTGAAGGAACGAAGCATGGTTGAAGAGGTGGAGATGAGGGGATGTGGTGGTGAGTTGAAGGCTGAAGGTGACGGGTGAGGAGGCGAGGTGGACTGGAGTCAGATATGGGTGGAGGGAAGCGGCAGTGGTGAGGATAAAAAAGAGGTGTGTTTCGAATTTCTAGTGGTTCGAGGCGAGCAACGTTGAGATGAGCAAGAGAGGTGTGGTGCGGGAGGGCAGGTGTGGTGGACGGAGCACATGAGGGGAGGGGAGTAGGGGGCTCACAGGCAATTGGGCGAGGGGATGGCGGCTTGGCGATTTTTGCGGGATGCGAGGTGATTCGGGAGGCGGGAGAGAAGCAGCAGATAAGGACGGTCTGACAAAGTCTAGGTTCGGCGAATCCTCAGATACTCGCTAGTGTGGCTTCACATAAAGAGAACGGGAACAGTCCGACACTAGATTGTAAACCAGAACGTAGGGGTCTAGTTCCATTCCTTCCCTCATCACCTACCCCCTTTTACAATACATGTCATATAGCTATAATGTTGCTGCTATTTAAAGCCAGGGTCTCATGTAAGCTGAGGAGACATCAACTGCAAAACAGTTGAAGCTAGGTTACCTAGTTAGTGCAGACGAAGTCCCCACTGGTTGGGTTGAAAAATCAGCTTGCACACCCCGTCATTGCCCCAGAAGCAATTGCAAAACACTTTTGGGTACTTGAGACTTTGGTTGAGTTGGGGACATTTTAGGTTTGGCTCCGAACCAAGCTTCCAAGCCTAGAAGGTTCGGGTACACCCAACGATTTGAGTTTGCTTCGCACCCCTCGCTTCTCCCCACTTCAAACCTTACACCTCGCCAACTAATCACAGCCCAACTTTCACCATCAACTGCAAAACACTTATTTTACGTGTGACCCTGGTTTTAAGGAGAATGAGAAACGGGGAAGGCGAAGAGATGTAAGAAGATGTGAAACTGCAAACGAAAAGAGGAGGAAAGTGAATGGGAGGAAGTACAGTACAGAAGGAGAAGAGAGAGAAAAGGAGAAACGAAGTAGGAAAGAAAAAGGAGAAGAAAATCGAGACAGTGTTGTTGCTGTTGGTGCTGCCATTAATGCTTGTGCAGATGATGGATTCGAAGTGCGCAGGAGGGGTTCATGCGTCAGAATCCAAGCCAATAGATTGATATAATATGACTTCAATTATGAGATTAGGGTTCTCGGGACTTGCATGACTCTCGAGAGTGATAAAATCCAAAGGTCGCTAGAGTGCAGCGAAAATCTCTAGGAAGATTAACGACGATCCTGCGGCGGGGTAATGGTCACTCACAGGTAGCTCGTTTAGCCTGGCACGTGGTGCCACTGCGGCGGCCGAGGTTTAGCCGGGCACAAGAGTGAAAATTGTGTAATTATAACAAGGCATTACAATATGTTATATACAATGATATAGGTGTTAGAATCACTAGCTAGGTGAGGAATGATGATTAGGTAAGGGAGAGGGAGTACAAGAGTGTCGAGAGAATTGGGTTGTACCCTCTAAGGGATAACCCCTACACAACCTAGAGTGAAATAGACATAACTCTATGTTTTGACACACCCCCATAGGTGAAGTAGGGGATAGCCAAACCTAACAGTGGTCACAAGACCAGTCAAGCAAGAGAACAAGCAAGACAAAGAACAGGGTGGATCTCAAGGACACCACACAATCTGAGCACAAGCAGGCGGCCACAAGGCCAGTTCACATGCAGAGTTATAATAGCAAGGCAGTACAATGATCACAACATAGCAAGAGTAAATATGCAGGTATAAATATATATAGCAGTGTACAACAAGAGCAAGTCAAGCAACCAGCATGTGAGGTAGAGTGGGCACAAGCCCAAGAGCAGTGCAGAAACGCTGATGATCACCAGCCCCAAGGGCCTTGGTGAAGACATCAGCAGTGTTGGCCCGAGAGGCCACGAAAGCAAGGCGCAGCTGACCACGCTGCTGCAGCTCACGCGAAAGGAAGTAGCGCAGAGCAATGTGCTTCGTTTTGTGCTCCAGTCTCTGCTCGCGACACAAGGCAAGCATTGCCTTGTTGTCGACGTACAGAACCGGAGGAGAACGAGACCGCTCCCCCAAGTCGGTCAGTAGGTAGGTCAGCCAGCGGAGCTCCTGTGCAGCCATGGCCCCAGCGTAGATCTCGGCCTCACAGCTGGAACCAAGCACAGAAGAAGAACGAGTGGACCTCCACGAGACAGAACCAGAGCCAAGACTGAAGGTGTAACCCTGTGACGAACGCTGAGTCGCCTGGTCGTCGGCCCAAGAAGCCTCAGAGTGTCCTGTGAGGACCACCGAACCCCGTCCTCCAAGCACGAGCCCCATGCCCGATGTGCTGCACAAGTAACGCAGTACCCTCTTCGCAGCATCAAAGTGCACATTTCGGTGTCTACCGAGTGCCACGTAGCGAGCCAGAAGGCTCAGAGGGTACGCGAGGTCAGGTCGTGTGCACGTCATCAGGTACATGAGGCAGCCCACAAGCTCTGGGTACGGACCACTAAGTAGATCTCTGCCCAGCAGTAGAACTAGCTGTAGCAAGTGCAGTAGTAGGAGCTGCAGCAGTAGCACTAGCTGTAGCAAGTGAAGTAGTAGGAGCTGCAGCAGTAGTACTAGCTGTAGCAGCAGTAGCTTAAGTCAGGAGCAGCTGCAGTAAGTGCTGGAGTAGGAGCTGCAGCAGTAGCACTAGCTGTAGCAGAAGTAGCTTCAGTCAGTAGCAGCTGTAGCAAGTGCAGTAGTAGGAGCTGCAGCAGTAGCACTAGCTGTAGCTGGAGTAGCTTCAGTCAATAGTAGCTGTAGCAAGTGCTGGAGTAGGAGCTGCAGCAGTAGCACTAGCTGTAGCAGCCGTAGCTTCAGTCAGTAGCAGCTGTAGCAAGTGCCGTAGTAGCAGCAGCGGCAGCAAGGAGGAGCAGCTGCAGCAAGTAGCAGCAGCAGTTGCAGGGCAGTACAGGCGGCAGCAGCACTGCAGCAGCAGTTCAGGCGCAGCAGTGTAGCAGCAGCAGCGAGTGCAGCAGTAACACGGGCCGCATGCGGGCCAGGCGCGGGCTGTAAGGGCTGCGTGCGGGCCTGGCGCGGGCTTGACGAGCTGGGTGCGGGCCTGACGTGGGCTGTACGGGCTGCGCGACGGCCTGGCGCGGGCTGTACGGGCTTCGCGACGGGCCTACGCGGGCTGTACGGGCTTCGCGACGGGCCTACGCGGGCTGTACTGGCAGCTAGGGCGCGGTCAGGGGGGGTCGCACGTGACTAGGAAGGAAAAACGCGTCTAGGGCAGAAAAAGGAACCGTCTCGCCTAGAGCACGGTTTCGAATTTCGCGTTTCTCCTAGGGGCGCGACTCGGGCAGTAGATCGAAATAGTAGTGGTGGGCCCTTTTAAAAATTCGGGTTTAGGGTTTAGTTTTTTGATTCACAGCTGTAACTAAGTACAGAAGACGAGCGGGTGGATCTCCAGGAGACAGAACCAGCGCCAAGACTGAAAGTGTAACCCTGTGACGACCGCTAGGTCTCCTGGTCGTCAGCCCAAGAAGCGACAGAGTGCCCGGTGAGTGCTACTCGACCCCGTCCTCCAAGCACAAGCCCTATGCCCGATGTACTGCACAAGTAACGCAGTACCCTCTGCGCAGCTGTCCAATGCTCCTCCCTGTGTCTCCTGGACGCAACGAAGCGAGCAAGGATGCTGTGAGGGTACGCGATGTCAGGACGTGTGCACGTCATCAGGTACATGAAGCAGCCCACAAGCTCTGAATACGGGCCACTCGGCTCTACGGACTCTTCCGAAGGTGGAGCTGAGAGCGAGTGGCTCGTAGGCAGAGGAGTGCGCTGTGGCGAGGAGAACTCAAAGCGGAAGCGCTGAAGGACCTGCTGCACCATGTGTGTCTGAGTCACAGTGATGGTGCGCCGTGCTCTGTCCCGGGTGATCTGCAAGCCAAGATAGCTGCGCAGCTCACCCAGGTCAGTGCAAGTTTGTGTCTTCTGCAGCTCCGCCTTCACAAGGTCCAGTGCCTCATTGTCAGCAGTAGCAAAGACCAAGTCGTCGACGTACATGAGGATGTAAAATGGAGGCAGAGAAGGGTCGGTGCGCAGAAACAGCGACGGGTCAGCAGTCGAAGGAGCAAACCCAAGAGCCGCAAGTGTAGTCCTCAGTGTGTCGTGCCACTCGTGGGGCGCCTGGCGGAGACCGTAGACTGGCCGCCAAAGGCTCCACTGGGTACCCTCAGGAAACGACCCAGTGAAGCCAGGTGGGCGGCGCAGCCAGATCTCCTCGTGAAGGCTGCCCTGCAAGAATGTTGTGCTGAAGTCAAGCAAGTGGAGCTCGTAGTCACGCTGTGCTGCAACGTGCAGTAACACCCGAAGAGTGGTTATCTTCGGGGTGGGAGAGAAGGTATGGGAGAAGTCGACCCTCTGTCGCTGATTGAAGCCTCGTGCAACGTAACGCGGCTTGAAGGCAGGCGTAGAATCCGGCGGCCGCTTCATCCGGAAGACCCACATGCCATCGACTATGTTCGCCCCAAGAGGGGGAACCTCGTCGACGTAGGTGCCTGTGGACTTCCAGGAAGCCATCTCTGCATCCATGGCTGTCTGCCACTGAGAGGAGTACTCACCCGAGATCCCCTTTGCATAAGAGCGCGGGGAAGGGATATCTAGTGCATCCGGGTCTCCCTCAGGGCAAAGCAGCATGGCAGCGAGATGAGGTACAGCAGCCGCTAGACACTCGAGCTCAAACTGCCTGTCCTCAAGGACGTCACTGCCAAGAGCAAGCTCACCCCTGACGGACGGAGGACAGTCAGATTCAGACTCAGTAACAAGACTCGCGAAGTAGTCAAGACGACAGATAGCAGCAAAGTCAACGAGCTCAGTGACTAAGGCAGACGCAGCAGTAGACTCAAAGGAAGGGTTAGTGACAAGTGTGGCAAGGAGACGCGTGACAGTAGGACTAGCAGCACGAGCACGGTCAGACTCATGGTCAGGCACGTCAGGAAGAGTGGACGCCGGAGGAGACGTCAGGCCAACACGCTGTGGAACAGAGGAAGGACGAAGTGCCATAGTGTGTGTGCCGGGGACTGGTGGAGGATGAACATGACGAGCACGACGAACAGCGCGAACAGGCGAGGCAGGACGAGACTCAGGCTCACGACGCTCTGTCAGGGAGTCTGTCTGCTCAGTGTAAGGAGTAGGAGCAGGCAGCGGGGAGCCAGGCTGTAATTGCGGCTGTGACTGGTCAGGCGGAGGGCGAAGTAGAGGTGGAGTAAGGCCAGTGGAAGTCGGAAGACTAAGAACCTGGTGAAGTGCCGAACCAGGCAGTGGTAGGGACGAATGCGGCTGCTGCAAGAAAAACGGTCGCCACTGCGCAGTACCAACAGTACCAGCACCTCCAGCACCCTCAGCTCCAGTACCTAGCGCACCTCCAACACCAGCACCTCCAGCATCCCCAGCACCAGTGCCTCCAGTACCAGCGTCTCCAGCACCTCCAGCTCCAGCACCTCCAGCACCAGCACCTCCAGCTGCAGCAGTACCAGCACCCCCAGCACCAGCATCTCCAGCTCCGCCACCAGAGCTGCCCCACCGGACATCCCACTCACGGAGCTGCTGCGGCGAGAGAGTCTCCTGCTGACGTGCACCAAGACCTCCAGCACCAGCACCTCCAGCACCTCCAAATCCAGCACCTCCAGCACCAGCACCTCCAGCACCAGCGCCTCCAGCACCAGCGCCTCTAGCACCAGCACCTCCAGCACCAGCACCTCCAGCACCAGCACCCCAAGCTCCGCCACCGGGGCTGCCCCACCGGACAGCCCACTCGCAAAGCTGCTGCGGCGAGAGAGTCTCCTGCCGACTCGGCTGCAGCTGACGTCCACTCCCAGAGTCTCCAGCAGGAGTACCCACGACTCTACCACCAGTAGGACTCTCAGCACCCCCAGAACCAGCACCCCCAGAACCAGCACCCACAGAGTCCGCACCCCCAGTGTCACCACCTCCAGCAGCACCAGAATCCACATCGACTGGCTGCATAGGCGGGGAAGACGGCCGAGGCGGAAAGCCAAGAGGGGTCTCCACGCGCAGTGGGCGGCGAGCGGCCAGAGAGTAGCTGGGTCACCCCCCTCAGCTGGGCCAGAGGTGTCGGAGGAGACCTCCAACGTTGCAACCAAGGCAGATGGGTCAACCTAGGACACACCTGAGGGAGCAGGAACCTGCGGGGGGAGGGGGGCTACCGGGGGGGGTCGGGAACCAGGAAGAGAGGCGGGAGGGGTACGGGGGAACTGCGGTGGGGGTGGAGACGGTAGAAGCAGACATACTCGTCAAAAGTGACGTCGCGGGAGGATAGGACACTGCGAGAACCTGGGTGGTAAAACTGTCAGGGCGGGGCGTTGGTAGGAAAGCCAAGGAAGACGCAGCGAAGAGTGCGAGGAGAGAGCTTGCCCGCGGGAGGATCGCGGACAAGAGCAAGGGAACCCCAGGCCCGAAAAGCCAACACATCACCAACCTCTCCCGTCCACCTCTTTGTAGGTGAGGTCTTCGGGTGGGAGACACGGGGCCAGAGGTTGAGCTGCTGCGCGGCGTATCGGACCGCAAACGGCCACAGGAAATGGGGAGCAGCCGCATGGATCATGGAGGTGCGAGCAACCTCAATAACCAGGCCAATGCGGCGCTCCTCAATCCCATTCTGCTGTGGAGAGGCCGTAAGCGTGAACGACTGGGTGATGCCCTCAGCACCATAGAAGTCATCGAGGAGGTGGGAGGAAAACTCACCACCTCGGTCAGAGTGCAGCCGCAGGACCGGGAGGTCCTGCCGGAACCGAGCGCTGAGCTGGAGACGGACGGCGCGGATCCAGCGGATCAAGACACTGCGGACATCCGCCTTGCCCTGCAAGGGGAAGACAGTGGTGTATCGCGTGTAGTCGTCAACAACCAGCAGAAAAAAGCGCTCTCCGCCCTGTCCAGTGACGCGGGCTGGGCCCCACACGTCCATGTGGAGGGTCTGCAGAGGAGCAGTGGTCGGAGGAAACGAGGAGGAGTGAGGAGCGGCGCGCTGCCGCCCTTCGACGCAGGGAAGGCACGGCGGTGCAAGCGACCGCGAGAGCGAGGGCAGGGACCTGGGGAGGCCAGAGACCAGGAGACGGGAGTGCATGCTACGCAGACGCGGTAGGGAGGGGTGACCAAGATGGTGGTGCCAGAGGAGAAACGTGTGCGTGAGTAGCCGACACGAGCAAGACGCAGCTAACTGACCCGACGAAGCTACCTGACCCGACGCATCCACCTGTGCAGTCTCAGTGGTCAGTGTGTACAGGCCAGACCCAGGGCTCCGAGTGAAAGTGGCGAGGTGCTCGCCAGTGCGTGATTCCGTACAGATCGCCAAAAGCTCACCCCCAGGGGTAGTGACAGTGACAAACATGTCCTGGAGGACATCGTTACTCACCAAGTTCTTAGCGAACGAGGGGAGGTGGAAACCTGTGAGGGAGCCGGAGGGGGCTGCAGGACACGGGAAAACGGTGGAGCCACGTGCAACTACTTGGCCGCCAGAGGGGTCAGCCAGAGTGACCGGGACAGGTGTAGTGAGCGGTGTGACCGTGGTGCAGTCGCGGAAGAAGCAGCGAGTCGCGTCGGAGTCAAGCGTGAAGGTGTGCAAAGCCTCCATAGGGGCTGCACCTGTGCTAGCAGGCTCACAGTCACATAAACTAGCAACCTCTACACCACCAGGGACTGTCTCCTGCTGACACTACTGCGGCAGCTGTCCACCCCCAGAACCTCCGCCTCCACCAGCGGCACCACCTGTACGAGCATACGCACAGGTACCTACACACGCCTCCTTGACCAGCTGTCGCACCTCCCCTAACAACGGACTGGACTGCCGCAGTGGCCGGGTGGCAGGAGAGAGGGAGGAGTAGTGTCTCACCACAGCGTCGTAAAGAGTCTGGGCCGACGTCACCTGACGAAAGTGGGCCCGCTGGTCGACCGGTAGGTGAGCTCGGACGGCAAGCTGTGCGACAGCGTCGCGCCCCGACCACTATGTGCAGGCAGCGCTGTCCGCCCGGTACTGCCGCTGCACGTCCTCGCCAGCCTCAGCAGCAGGCGAAGTGGGAGTCGTGTGAGCCAGAAGGGACCCCGACGTGTGCTCGAGCAGGGAGACGCCATCTCTAACTCGACGCCGGAGATACCCGTGTAGGCACAGAAGCCACAACTCTAGCCTGAAAGGGCGCCCGTCTGCGTCAACTGCTAAGACAGTAATCTGGGCCATGACGGGCAATAGCAGTTGGTAGTAGGAGTGGTGGCGCCAGCAGGACTAAGGCGTGCTAAGGGCGCTCAACGGACTACTGAGGGGGGGCGCCCTCTAGGGGCGCGTGACGGGAAGAAAACGGGCAGCACCTAGGGCGGCAGCAAGCGGTAGCACCGAGGGCAGCAGTGGCAACACCTAGGGCGGCAGTTGCGCGCGGGCAGGGCAATAGCGCGGGGGCAGGGCAGTCGCTCGCGCGCGGGGCAGGGCAGTCGCGCGCAGGCAGGGCAGGCGTGCAGGGCAAGGCGTACGCGCGCGGGCAGGGCAAGGCAGCCGCGCTTGCAGGGCAGCAGCGCGGGGCAGGGCAGGCGCGCGGTGCAGAGCTCACGTGCGCGGGCAGGGCAGGGCATTCGCGTGTGCAGGGCAGCAGCGCGGGGCGGAGCAGGCGCACGGGGCAGGGCTCACGCGCGCGGGTAGGGCAGGGGAGTCGCGCGTGCAGGGCAACAGCACGGGGCCGCGCAAGCGCGCAGGGCAGGGCGCACGCGCGCGGGCAAGGCATGGTAGTCACCCGTGCAGGGCAGCAGCGCGGGGCAGAGCAGTCGCGCTGGGCAGGGCAGGCGCGCGGGGCAGGGTAGTATCGCGCAGGTAGGGCGGTTTGCGCGGGGCAGGGTAGTCGCGCTGGGCAGAGCAGGCACGCGGGGCTGGGCAGTCGCACGCAGGCAGGGCAGTCGCGACGGCGGTTGCAGCAGGGGCTGTAGCGGCAGCAGCAGGGCTTTAGCTGCAGTAGCAGGGCTGTAGCGGCGCTAGCAGGGGCTGTAGCAGCGACTGGCAGCAGCGGCTGTAACAGTAGTAGCCTCGACAGCAAGGCAAGGGCGGCAGCAGCAGCTGCTGAAGCTGCGCAGTAGCAGCTCAGCAGGGCATGGCAGCGCTGGGCAGCTCGCACAGTGCAGTGAGCGCGGGCGGCGCAGGCGGCGCAGGCAGCGCGGGCAGCGCCGGCAGGGCGCTCGCAGGCGACGCAGGGCAGCGCACGGGCAATGCAGGCCGCGCGCGCAGTGCGCAGGCAGCGCGCTGTGCAGGAAAAACGATGTGCCTAGGGGCGCGATTCTGGCAGATAATCGACGCGCTCTAGGGGCGCGATTTGGACAGGAAAAACGACGCGCCTAGGGGCGCTATTTGGGCAGAAAAAATCGACGTGCCTAGGGGCTCGATTCGGGCACCTTATCGACACGTTCTAGGGGCGCGATTCGGGCAGAACAAAGGGCACGCATTGGGGGCGCGCTTCGGGCAACGGAATGGGAAGAACTAACGGTGGGCTCCTTAAAAAATCGGTCCTAAAGACCTAACTGCTCTTAATACCATGTTAGTGTTAGAATAAGCAGGCAGGGATGATGGACTAGGCAGCATGCATGAGTACAAGTACCTAACCCTAAAGTGTTGTACCCCTTGTAGGCTAACCCACTATAGCCTAGAGAGAACAGGAACATACAATTTGACACACCCCCATAGGCTAAGTGGGAGATAGCAAACACAACAGACGGTCACAAGACCAGTCAAGCAGGAGAACAAGCAAAGCAAAGCAAAGCTCAGGGTGGATCTCAAGGACACCACACAATCTGAGCACAAGCAAGCGGCCACAAGGCCAGTTCACATGCAGAGTTATAATAGCAAGGCAGTACACTGATCACAACCTAGCAAGAGTAAACAAGCAGGTATAAAGATATATATCAGTGTACAACAAGAGCAAGTTAAGCAACCAGCAGGTGAGGCAGAGTGTGCACAAGTCCAAGAGCAGTGCAGAAATGCTGATGATCACCAGACCCAAGGGCCTTGGTGAAGACATCAGCAGTGTTGGCCCGAGAGGCCACGTAAGCAAGGCGCAGCTGACCACGCTGCTGCAGCTCACGCGCAAGGAAGTAGCGAAGAGCAATGTGCTTCGTTCTGTGCTCCAGTCTCTGCTCGCGACACAAGGCAAGCATTGCCTTGTTATCGACGTACAGAACTGGAGGAGAACGAGGCCGCTCCCCCAAGTCGGTCAGCAGGTAGGTCAGCCAGCGTAGCTCCTGTGCTGCCATGGCCCCAGCGTAGATCTCGGCCTCGCAGCTGAAGCCAAGCACATAAGAAGAACGAGTGGACCTCCACGAGACAGAACCAGCGCCAAGACTGAAGGTGTAACCCTGTGACGAACGCTGAGTCGCCTGGTCGTCGGCCCAAGAAGCGTCAGAGTGTCCTGTGAGTACCACTGAACTCCGTCCTCCAAGCACGAGCCCCATGCCCGATGTACTGCACAAGTAACGCAGTACCCTCTTCGCAGCATCAAAGTGCACCTTTCGGTGACTACCGGGTGCCACGTAGCGAGCCAGGAGGCTGAGAGGGTACGCGAGGTCAGGTCGTGTGCACGTCATCAAGTACATGAGGCAACCCACAAGCTCTGGGTACGGACCACTCGGCTCTACGGACTCGTCCGAAGGTGGAGCTGAGAGCGAGTGGCCGGTAGGCAGAGGAGTGGGCTGTGGCGAGGACCACGTGAAGCTGAAGCGCTGAAGGACCTGGTGCACCATGTGTCACTGAGTCAGGGTGATGGTGCGCCGTGCTCTGTCCCGGGTGATCTACAAGCCAAGATAGCTCCGCAGCTCACCCAGGTCAGTGCAGGTGTGTCTCTCCTGCAGCTCCGCCTTCACTAGGGCCAGTGCCTCAGTGTCAGCAGTAGCAAAAACCAAGTCGTCGACGTACACGAGGATGTAGAACGGCGGCAGAGTAGTGCCGGTGCGTAGAAACAGCGACGGGTCAGCAGTCGAAGGAGCAAACCCAAGAGCCGCAAGTGTCGTCCTCAGTGTGTCGTGCCACTCGCGGGGCGCCTGACGCAGGACGTACACTGGTCGCCGTAGGCTCCACTGGGTACCCTCAGGAAACGACCCAGTGAAGCCCTCTGGACGGCGCATCCAGATGGCCTCGTGAAGGCTACCCTGCAAGAAAGCTGTCGAGAAGTCGAGGGAGTGCAGCTCGTAGTCACGCTGAGCTGCAACGTGTAGCAACACCCGAAGAGTGGTCATCTTCGGGGTGGGGGAGAAAGTCTGAAAGAAGTCGACCCCCGCACGCTGACTGAAGCCTCGAGCAACGTAACGTGCCTTGAAGGCAGGCGGAGAACCCGGCGGCCGCTTCACCCTGAAAATCCACATGCCACTGACGATGTTCGCCCCAGGTGGGGGAACCTCGTCGACGTAGGTGCCTGTGGACTTCCAGGAAGCCATCTCTGCGTCCATGGCTGTCTGCCACTGAGAGGAGTACTCACCCGAGATCGCCTCTCTGTAAGAGCGCGGGGTGGGGATGTCAAGTGCATCCGGGTCTCCCTCAGGGGCAAACAGCATGGTCGCGAGATGGGGTGCAGCGGCCGCAAGGCACTCCAGCTCCTCCTGTCTGTCCTCAAGAACGTCACAGCCAAGGGCAGTACAGCCAAGGGCAGTCTCACCCCCGACGGACGGAGGACAGGCAGGGACAGGGTCAGAAACAAGACTTTCAAGGTAGTCTAGGCGGTACACAGCAGCAAAGTCAACGAGCTCAGCGACGCAACAGGAGACGAGAACGAAGGGTCAGTCACCACCGTAGCAAGAAAGCGAGTAACAGTCGGACTCGACGCACTAGCAAGGTCAGACGGAGGGTCAGCAACGTCAGGAAGAGAGGACGCAGGAGGTAACGGCAGGACAACACGCTGTGGAACAGAGGAAGGACTGAGTGTCATATCGTGAGTGCCTGGGACAGTCGGAGCACGCGGACGACGAACACGAGGAACACGAGCACGGACAGTAGCTCTAGGCTCAGGCTCAAGGTCAAAGCTAGACTCAGGCTCTCGACGCTCAGGGGTGGAAGCACGAGTCTCAGGCTCTCGACGCTCAGACAGGGACTGTGTCACCGCAGTGTAAGGAGTAGGAGCAGGCAGTGGGGAGTGCGGTAGCAGTGGCGGCTGAGACTGGTCGGCCGGTGGAAACAGTAACGGAGGAGTAGTACCTCCCACAGGGAAGTCAGTAGCACCTGGCGGAAGACTGAGAAGGTGGCGAAGAGCACCAGCAGCTCCCGTACCTCCAGCACGAGCAGCTCCACCTGCACTCCCAGCAGCACCTCCAGCACCAGTAGCACCAGCACCTCCAGCACCTCCAGCACCACTAGTACCACCTGCTCCGGCAGCTCCAGCACCTCTAGCACCAGCAGTACCTCCAGCACCTCCAGTGCCAGCAGCTCCAGTAGCACCTCCAGCACCTCCAGCACCAGTAGTACCACCTGCTCCGGCAGCTCCAGCACCTCTGGTACGAGTACCTCCAGGACTCGCAGCTCCAGCACCTCCAGTACCTCCAGCTCCAGCTCCAGCGCCTCCAGCACCAGTAGTACCTCCAGCACCTCCAGTGCTAGCAGTTCCAGTAGCACCTCCAGCACCTCCACCACCAGCAGTACCACCTGCTCCGGCAGCTCCAGCACCTCTAGTACGAGCACCTCCAGGACCAGCAGCTCCAGCACCTCCAGTACCTCCAGCTCCAGCGCCTCCAGCACCAGCAGCACCAGCACCTCCAATGCCAGCAGCTCCAGTAGCACCTCCAGCACCTCCAGCACCAGCAGTACCACCTGCTCCGGCAGCTCCAGCACCTCTAGTACGAGGACCTCCAGGACCAGCAGCTCCAGTACCTCCAGTGCCTCCAGCTCCAGCGCCTCCAGCACCAGCAACTCCAGTACCTCCAGGGTCAACAGCTCCAGTAGCACCTCCAGTACGAGCAGCACCACCAGCTCCGGCAGCTCCAGTACCTCTAGTACGAGCACCTCCAGGACCAGCAGCTCCCGAAGCTCCAGCACCAGTAGCACCAGCACCTCCAGTGCCAGCAGCTCCAGTACCCGCAGTACCTCCAGCACCAGTAGCTCCAGTACCTCCAGCTCCTGTGCCTCCAGCACCAGCAGCACCTCCAGGACTAGCAGCTCCAGTACCTCTAGCAGCAGCAGCAGCTCCAGTACCTCCAGCAGTACCTCCAGCTCCAGGACCTCCAACAGGGTCACCCACAACTTCACCGCCACTAGGACTCGCAGCACCCCCAGAGTCAGCACCCCCAGTCGCAGCACCCCCAGAACCAGCACCCCCAGGCACAGCACCTCCATAACCCTCACCCTCTGTCTCAGCACGTGTAGTCTCAGCTCCAGAGTCCACAGCAGCAGGCTGCGGAGGGGGCGAAGACGGTCGAGGCGGAAAACCCGGGGGGGTCTCCAAGCGAGGAGAGCGGCGAGTGGCCGCCGTGTCGTCCGCAACTGGGTCACCCCCCTCAGCTGGGCCAGAGGAGTCAGAAGAGATCTCCACTGGCTCATCCAAGGGGGGTGGGTCGACCTGAGACACACCTGAGGGAGCAGGACCCTGTGGGGGGAGGGGGTCTACCCGGGGGGGGACTGGTACCAGGAAGAGGGGTGCAAGGGGGACCGGGTGGGACGCGTGCGGGTGCAGCTGGTAGAAGCAGACAGACTCGTCAAAGGTGACGTCCTGGGAGGCGAAGACTCGACGCGAGGGCGGTGGTAGAACTGCCACGGCGGGGCGTCAGTAGGGAAGCCAAGGAAGACGCAGCGGAGAGTGCGGGAGGAGAGCTTGCTCGCTTTGGCATCGTGAACAAGGGAGAGCGCGCCCCAGACCCGAAACACTGACGCATCACCAGCCTTCCCCGTCCACCTGAGGGTGGGCGAGGTCTCTGGCACAGAGACACGGGGCCAGAGGTTGAGCTGATGCGCAGCGTATCGGACCGCAAACGGCCACAGAAAATGGGGAGCAGCCGCATGGATCATGGAGGTGCGAGCAACCTCCATGATCAAGCCAATGCGACGCTCAGCAATCCCATTCTGCTGAGGAGAGGCCGGAAGCGTGAAAGTCTGGCGGATGCCCTCGTCTCGACAGAACCCCGCAAGGAGGTCAGAGGAGAACTCACCGCCCCTGTCGGAGTGCAGACGCAGGACTGGGAAGTCCTGCTCAAACCGCTCGTGCAGCTGGAGACGAGTAGCACGGATCCAGGGGATCAGGACATCGCTGACATCCGCCTTGCGACGCAAGGGGAAGACAGTGGTGTAGCGTGTATAGTCGTCAACAACCAGCAGGAAGTAGTGCTCGCGGTCCGTTCCACCGATGGGGGCCGGGCCCCACACATCCATGTGGAGAGTCTGCAGAGGAGCAGTGGTCGGAGGAAACTCGGAGGAGTGAGGAGCGGCGCGCTGCCGCCCCTCGACGCAAGGAAGGCACGGCGAGGCAAGCGAGTGCGGCAGGGGGGGCAGGGTCCTGGGGAGGCCAGAGACAAGGAGACGGGAGTGCATGCCGCGTAGACGCGGCAGGGAGGGGTGACCAAGACGGTGGTGCCAGCGCTGAGTCTCGTGCGTGAGTACTCTGCACGAGCAAGACGCAGCTAACTGGCCCGACGCAGATGCCCGACTCGACGCGGCCACCTGACCTGACTCAGCCACCTGTGCAGACGCAGTGGTCAGTGTGTACAGACTAGACCCAGGCTGTCGAGTGAACGTAGCCAGGTGACGGCCAGTCCGGGAGCACGTACAGATCGCCACACGCTGCCCTCCAGGAATAAAGGTATCAACCCAGACATCCTGAATGGCAGCGTTGCTCACCAAGTCCGTCGAGAACGTGGGGAGGTGGAGACCTGACAGAGAGCCGGAGGGGACTGCTGGACAAGGGAGGACCGTGGAGGCTCTCGCAACTACTGGGCCCCCAGAGGGGTCAGCCAGTGAGACGGGGACAGGTGCTGTGAGTGGTGTGACTGTTGTGCAATCACGAAAGAAGCAACGTGACGCGCCTGAGTCAAGCGTGAAAGTGTGCAAGACCTCAGCTGAGGCAGGACCTGTGGCAGTAGACGCACTAGCACCTAGAGCGTCGGTAGACTCACGGGCACCTAGAGCTTCAGCAGACTCACTAGTACCTGGAGCGGAAGCAGACTCACTAGCACCTGGGGCGGCAGCAGACTCACTAGAACCGAGAGGAGGAACCTCTACACAGCCAGGGATGCATCGCTGAGAAGCACAGTCGCGACGTCGCTTAGGCCACTTAAAATCATAACCTCCACCTCCAGGCCTACCTCGCTGAACAACCCACTCACGAAGCTGCTGAGGGGTGGGGTCGTCCGGGAGAGGCAGTGCCCGCTGCTGTCCACCCCTGGCCGCAGCAACTGCCGCGATAGTGGCCATGACAGACAGCGACGGTCAGTAGTAGGTCCAGCACCTCCCGCTCCTCCAGCACCAGGAGCACCTCCTGCACTCCCAGCAGCACCTCCACCAGCAGCAGCTGTAGCACGAGTAGCAGCAGCAGTAGTAGTAGCAGCAGCAGGGCGGCTCAGTGGGGCTGGGCGGCCGCACCTCCAGCACTCCCAGCAGCACCTCCACCACCAGCAGCAGTAGCACGAGTAGCAGCAGCAGCATTATTATTATTATTATTATTATTATTATTATATATAGTTTTTTTCTTTTTTTTAGGGTTTAGGGTTGCGCGCTGCCCACGGGCTGCAGGGGCGACGCGCGGCTCGGCAGGGCGGCGCGCGGGCTGCAGGGGCAGCGCCCACGGGCTGCAGGGGCGACGCGCAGCTCGACAGGGCGGCGCGCGGGCTGTAGGGGCGGCGCGCGGCTCGGCAGGGCGGCGCCCAGGCTGCAGGGGCAGCGCCCACGGGCTGCAGGGGCGACGTGCGGCTCTGCAGGGCGGCGTACGGGCTGCAGGGGCGACGCGCGGCTCTGCAGGGCGGCGTACGGGCTGCAGGGGCAGCGCCCACGGGCTGCAGGGGGAACGCGCGGCTCGGCAGGGCGGCGCGCGGGCTGCAGGGGCAGCGCCCACGGGCTGCAGGGGCGACGCGCGGCTCTGCAGGGCGGCGTACGGGCTGCAGGGGCGACGCGCGGCTCTGCAGGGCGGCATACGGGCTGCAGGGGCAGCGCCCACGGGCTGCAGGGGCAACGCGCGGCTCGGCAGGGCGGCGCGCGGGCTGCAGGGGCAGCTCCCACGGGCTGCACCATGTGTGACTGCGTCAGTGTGATGGTGCGAGCGGCTCTGTCCCGGGTGATCTGCAAGCCAAGGTAACGCTGCAGCTCACCCAGGTCAGTGCACTTGTGTCTCTTCTGCAGTTCGGACTTCACCTGAGCCAGGGCTGCCGTGTCTGCTGTAGCAAACACCAAGTCGTCGACGTAGACAAGGATAAAGAAAGGAGTAGAACCCGCTCGAACAAACAGCGAGGGGTCGGCGGAGGACGGGCTGAACCCAAGGTCACGAAGCGTGGAGCGAAGAGTGTCGTGCCACTCACGGGGCGACTGGCGGAGACCGTAGACTGGTCGTCTCAGGCTCCACTGGGTCCCAGGTGGGAAGGTGTCAGTGAAGCCAGGAGGACGGCGCAGCCAGATCTCCTCGTGCAGTCGGCCCTGGAGGAACGCAGTGGAGAAGTCGAGGGAGTGCAGCTCGTAGTCTCGCTGCGCTGCTATGTGGAGTAACACCCGAAGAGTAGTCATCTTCGGGGTCGGGGCGAAGGTCTGGAAGAAGTCAACTCCCTCACGCTGACTGAAGCCCCTAGCCACGTAGCGCGCCTTGAACACTGGCGGTGCTCCAGGCGGCCGCTTCACCTTGAAGAGCCACATGCCATCGACTACGTTCGCCCTGGGAGGGGGAACTGCGTCGACGTAGGTGCCTGTGGATCTCCAAGACGCCAACTCTGAGTCCATAGCCGCTTTCCACTGAGAGGCCCACGCCCCTGACACTGCCTCGCGGTAAGTGCGAGGAGTCGGTATGTCAAGGGCGTCGGGATCTCCCTCAGGGGAGAGCAGCATGGCACACACAGAGGGAGAAGCGGCTGCCCAGTACTCCAGCTCAGACTCTCTGTCCTCTAGGACGTCACAGCCAAGGGCAAACTCACCCCCGACGGACAGAGGACGGTAGGGAGCAGCCGGCACCACTCGGGTGGCGTAGTCAAGGCGGCTGGCGGCAGCAAACTCAGCGACAGCGGCAGTAAGAGCAGAGACCGACGACGGAGGGAAACGAGAGTCGGTGACAAGAGTGGCGAGGACACGGGCGGCAACAGGACGAACAGTGCGGTAGTAGTCAGTGATAGGAGTGGGGAGGGCTGGGAGAGAGGACGGAGGAGGAGATGGGAGAACGGACACAGGAGAAGGAGAACGACGACGAGACATACAAAGGAGGGCAGTGTGGAGGTCAGTAACAGGGGACGAGTGACGAGCACGCGGAGGACAACGAGTGATCAAGTCGTGACGGACCGAAGGAGGGGGAGACTGAGGAGGAGGAGAAGACCAGACCGCCGGACGGTCATCAGGAGGAGGCAACGGAGGAACAAACACAGGAGGAGACTGGGAGCAGACAGGAGGAGAGGAGGAAAAGCCAAGGGCCCGCAAGCCACTCACAGGTGGGAACAACCGCCGCTCCAGAGGAAGCTGTGGTGGCGGCTGCGGCTGCTGCTGCTGCGGCGGCGGCTGCGGCTGCTGCTGCTGCTGCTGCTGCTGCTGCTGCTGCTGCTGCTGCTGCTGCTGCTGCTGCTGCTGCTGCTGCTGCTGCTGCTGCTGCCGCTGCTGCTCCAGAAGGTCCAGCACCCACAGCTCATGCCGCTCCCTCTCCAACCGCTCCTGCTCCTCACGCTCACGCCGACGGGCAGCCTGGAGTCGTGTGTCGTGGCGGTGGGGAGGCGGAGTGGACTCCGCAGAACCAGGGTCAGACTCCTCAGACTCAGCACCCCCAGAACCCGCACCTCCAGTGCCAGGACCTCCAACTCCAGCACCCCCAGAACTAGCACCGCCAGTGCCAGCACCCCGCGCTCCTGCACCCCCAGAACTAGCACCACCAGTGCCAGCACCTCCAGCTCCAGCACCCCCAGAACTAGCGCCACCTGCGCCAGCACCTCCAGCTCCAGCACCCCCAGAGCTAGCGCCACCTGCGCCAGCACCTCCAGCTCCAGCACCCCGCGACCGAGTACCCCCAGACCGAGCACCGCCAGTGGCTGCACCTCCAGCTCCAACACCAACCGAGTCCACAGTAACCTGTCGCGGAAGTGCCGAAGGCTGCTGAGGGGACTGTGAGGAGGACTGCGGGGAGGGAGACGCTACCTGACGCGCGACCGAGGGTAGAGGGGTAACGTGGGACACACCAGACGGGGCAGGACCAGGGGGGGGCGGGGGTACCGGAGGAGCGGGAGCAGGAGGAGGAGAGGGTGCGAGGAAAAGAGGGGGAGGGGGTACCGGGAGACCTCGACAGGGGTACCGGGTGTAGTAGGACACGGACTCGTCAAACCGGACGTCACGGGAGTCGAGGAACTGGTGGAGGGGAGGGTGGTAAAAGGACCAGTCGGCAGAGTCCACTGGGAAACCAAGGAAGACACAGGGGACGGCGCGTGCCGAGAGCTTGTCCGCGGAGGTGTCGCGAACAAGCGCAAGGCAGCCCCAGACTCGAAAGGCCGACCCGACACCAGGGGAACCAGTCCAAAGACTGGTCGGTGAAGCCTCGGGCCGCGAGACACGCGGCTGGAGGTTCAGCTGGTGTGCGGCGTAGCGAACCGCGTGGGGCCACAGAAAATGGGGCGCACGGGCATGGATCATGGACGTGCGGGCGATGTCCATGACCAAGCCTATGCGGCGCTCAGCAACCCCATTCTGCTGTGGGGACTCTGGCAGCGTCCAGGACTGGGTGATGCCCTGTTCGCCGCAGAATCCGCCGAGAATGCCGGAGCGAAACTCGCCCCCACGGTCGGAGTGGAGACAACTGACTCGACGACCACGAGTGCCCTCAGTGGCTAGAAGCCACCTGATCAGCGTAGCAGTCACCTCGGACTTCTTCGCAAGAGGGAACACTGTGGTGTACCTGGAGAAGTCGTCGACGACCACCAGAAAGTAACGCTCCCTCCCAGACCCCTGCGTCGGGGCAGGGCCCCAGACGTCCAAGTGGAGAGTCTCGAAGGGAGCGGTGGCCGGACGAAGGGAGGAGGAGTGGGGAGTGGCGCGTAAGCGACCGGCGACGCACGGAGAGCAAGGAGGGGCAGGCGAGAGAGGGAGCGACGGGAAGGTGCGTGGGAGACCTGAGACAAGTCCCTGACTGAGCATGCCACGTAGGCGATGGAGCGACGGGTGGCCAAGGCGGTGGTGCCACAGGACGGTGCGGTGGGTGAGAGAGCGACAGGAGCAAGACGCAGCGACTGGACTGGACACAGCGACCGGACCGGACACTACTACCTGGCTAGACACAGCAACTGGACTGGGGACCTGGGCCGGAGGGGACGCAACGACCTGAGGGGAGGACGCGACCGGGGAGCGCTCGGTGTGGAGGACGTAGAGACCGGAGCGGGGCTCCCTGGTGAACGTGGCCAGAACAGCACCTGTGGTAGCGTCTGTTCAGACTGCAGTCCGCCCACCCCCCACGAAGGTAACCGTGATCCCCCTGTCCTGGAGGTATCCAACACCCACCAAGTTCCGAGTGAACGAGGGGATGTGGAGGCCGCGCAGGACACCAGAGGGGACCACAGGGCACGGGAGGGTGGTGGAGCTACGCGCAACGGCTGGTCCAGAGGTAGGATCAGCCAGAGCCACCAACACAGGTGTGAGGAGTGGTGTAAGGGTCGTGTGGTCGCGGAAGAAGCACTGAGACGCGCCCGAGTCCAGCGTGAACGACAGGGAGGCCTCAGCCGGAGGGTCACCTGACCCAGTCGCTACACAAGCACCTAGAGCAGCAACACAAGCACCTAAGCTAGACAGGCACAAGGCTACACTAGCAGGAGGCAAGCAAGCGAAACTACGAACACGCGAGCACACAGATCCATCAGCACTATAGTCAGCATCAACATACAAAGCATGCTGACGCGCATCGTCCATGGATAGATCAAATACATCAATCTTACGTGCTAACAGACGAGACCAGCGAGGCGTGACCGCCAGAGGGCCCCAACTGTCAGAGGTCCACTGATGATCCCCGATTGATCCTAGGGAAGGGTTACAGGCTCGTTGTCCTGGGGGGTTATGGGCGCACTGACCCGCTACTTAACAAGCCCTTTTATCCCAATGGTCTAGTGGTTGGGATTCTGACATGGTATCAGAGCGAAGGTCTCGGGTTCGAATCCCAGTGTGTGCACTTCGGGCATCCCAGTGCGGGGGGGTGTCAGAGGTCCACTGATGATCCCCGATTGATCCTAGGGAAGGGTTACAGGCTCGTTGTCCTGGGGGGTTATGGGCGCACTGACCCGCTACTTAACAAGCCCTTTTATCCCAATGGTCTAGTGGTTGGGATTCTGACACCAACGAGCCCGGTAGAGGGCGTCGAGGCGGCGGAAGTACCGCGCGGCAGAGTGGTCGTCGCGACCACAGAGACAGGGGCTGCCCGGCCCGGTGAGGCACCAGTGGGTGCAGGGGCCAGCGTCACGGCGAGGGGGGCGAGGGGCCCAGCTGGAAGAGTTGCTGCTGCGGCCGGTGCTCCCAGGGCCTCCTGGACCCCACTGCGGCGGGGGACCCCAGTGCTGCTGCGGACCCCACTGCAGCGGGGGCCCCCACTGCTGGAACTGCTGCGGTGCCTGCTGCTGCTGCTGTCCCAGCTGCTGCTGCTGTCCCTGCTGTGGCTGGTGCTGCTGTGGCTGCTGCTGCTGGGGGGCAACGCCCCCACCGGTCGGGCCACCACCTGTGGGTGGGCCTGTCTGTCTTGTGCCTCCTCCAAGGCCCCCTCCCCCTGGTGCACCACCGCCGCCGCCGCCGCCTCCGCCACCACCGCCGCTCCCACCTCCACCGCCACCTCCACCGCCGCCTCCACCGCCTCCACCTCCCCCCTTCCCGCCCTTCTTGCCACTCTTGCCCCGTTTCTGCCAGTCTGCGGCAGAAACGGCAGCAGTGTCCCCAGAAACCGACACAGCAGCAGAAGCGCGGGTAGCAGTGAAAGTGGGAAGCTGAGGGGCGGCACACCCCGCAAAGAGACGGGGGGCCACCGCGTCAGTGGCGGAGGCAACGGTGAGGAGGCTACTCTCGATCGTCCCGAGAGCAGTCTCAAGGAGATCGACAGTGAGCTCAGTGGGGTGCTTCTGGAGAAGCGCGTCGCGAGCAGTGGCAAGGCGGTCAGGGAGGCGGGTGACTAACCAGTGCACAGTGAGCCACATGGGGGGGGGAGCAGCAAGAAGCTGGGCGTCGGTACAGGCCGCACGGAAACCGGCGTCAAGTGAGCGGAGGTGAGTCACGAGGTCGGACACAGTCGCAAACGAGCCGAGGTCGGGAAACACGAACGGCATGAGGAGGCGACTGAGGGAGGCAGAGGAAGGGGTGGAATAGCGTGCAACAACAGCAGCCCAAACCCCCTGAGCTGTCTCCACCTGGTCAAAGTGGGCGGCCTCAGTCGGGGGGAGGAGCTCCGTCAGCGCAAGAGCGGCGGCAGCGTCGCGAGAGTCCCACACGTCCCTCGCCAAGACACGACGCTCGTAGTCCGCCTGCGCCGCAGGAGTCGGCTTTGGGTCGTTCGGGAGGGGGGCGGGGGACAGGGGCGCTTTGAGGGCACCCGACGCGTGGGCCCACAAGGTGGCGCCGTCCTGACGCTGACTGGTCAGGTAGCGCGTGGCCTGGCGCTGCCAGGTACTGAACTCGATCGGGCGTCCCTCCGCATCGAACCGAAGGCGGTGAGACTCCATACTGGTCCACATACACCAGGAGCATGAGAAACTGCTCCTTCTCTTGCAGCAAGAACAAGCTGTGATCACACTCACTCTTCTTGAAACCCCCAGCCAGCAGTGTCTCCTCCAACTTGTGGTACCATGCGCGAGGAGCCTGCTTAAGGCCATAGATGGCCTTCTTGAGCCTGCACACCCTGCCGCTCCCATCATCCAACCCCTCAGGCTGCAGCATGTACAGCTCCTCTAGGATGATCCCATTGAGGAAAGCAGTTGTGATGTCCATCTACTTGATCCTCCATCCACGGTTTGCAGCCATTCCCAACATCACCCAAGTGACCGGCGGAGCTAGTGGCGAGGAGCACGGAGTGACCTGGGCTAGGCGTGAAACGGCGAGGAACTCCAGGTATGGGCGCTAGAGGCGAGGAGCTAGTGACCACACGGGTCGAACCTAGGTGACCGGCGAGAGAAGCGGCTGCCAGCCGCTGAACTAGAGACCACTGGCAGTAAGAATGGTTGGGGCTCAGCGAACAGGGTGGTGGTGGGGAAAGGGACGAGTGCCAAGTGTCGGTGGGCGTCGGTAGGGCCCAAGCTAAGGTGAGGGTGAGGGCTAAGGCGTGGGCGCGAGCTCGACCTGTGGGAGGCACGGAGGGCGGGGCTAAGCACGGAGGGCGCGGACGGCGCAAAGGGCGGAGCTAAGCACGGGGGGGGGGGGGGGCGCGGACGGCGCGGAGGGCGGGGCTAAGCACGGAGGGCGCGTGGCGTGGGGTAAGGCGCGGGCTAAGCCACGGGCTCGGGCGCGGGCTAGGCGCGGTCTAAAGCGCCAGGCGTGGGCGAAGGAGAGGGCGCACGGCTCAGGCCCGGGATGGAGGGTGCGAGAGGGGCGGAGGCGTGCTAGGCAGGCGGAGGCTCCGCGACGAGCTAAGGGCAGGGCGCACGGGGCCCGCGACGAGCTAAGGGCAGGGCGCACGGGGCCCGGGACGAGCTAAGGCAGGGCGCACGGGGCCCGCGACGAGCTAAGGGCGGAGGCACGAGATGGAGGGCGCGGAGGGCGCGCTTCAGAGGGCGCGGAGGGCGCGGAGGTTTCGTTTTGGAGGGCGCGGAGGGCGCGAAAACGAGGCCCGCGGGGGCCGTCCTACCCGCGACGAAACGGGGCCTAAGGGACGGGCGCCTCGGGACCGGCTAAGGGAGGGAGCGGAAGCGTGGGAGGGAGAAACATTGCGTACTCTAATACCATCTCAAGTTAGGCTAGGAACAAGTGTCGAGAGAATTGTGTGAGTCAATAGGAACAATGGGATACAAGTCGACCTAGAGAATGTTGTACCCTTTAGAGGGCAACTCACTGTAGCCTAGATAACTAACATCTATAACATATAAACATTTGACATTGTAGGCTAACCCACTATAGCCTAGAGAGAACAGGAACATACAGTTTGACAGTTAGAATAGTAGGACAGGAATGAGTGACTAAGGAATGGAAGGGGTACATGATGGGTATGGAGAGAAATGCTGTACCCCTAAGGGGCAACTCACTACAGGCTAAATTGACATATGCAATTATATATTTGACATTGTACACGGTGAAGTCATGTGCGATGCAATGAACCAGAAATTTTCTTGCACTTACACATGAGTACGGTAATTAAACTTGGGTATGTGATCAAGCCTATGCACGTCTGTTCGTGCTGTGTTTAGAAATGAATTGCCTTGACATTCAAATTTAGATAACACAGAATACAAGAAGTGTCTAAGACGTGTTATTGTATGCATTCTATCAACGCGTGTACATTTGATTTATTTTTTGGTGATTACGTCACGCGTGCCGGTGGTTCGGCTCGATGTGATCATGTCACGCGTGCTGTTTGCCCTGGCTGATACCAGCGATTCCACAGTTTTTTCAGGAGAGAGTGCACCTGAACCAAGCGGAGCGCATGCTAGCACAGTAAATTTGCTGACCTTCACCCAGAAATTGCCATGCCGCCGACCCCTGAGCCAGGTGCGTTTGGGGTTCTACTTTTCCGTCATGCAATCCCCGCACCTGGGGCAAGGTTCGAGTCGCTGTTGTAAATCAGGAAACCATGTGGGGAATTGGATGCAGAATTGCTTCCCCATTGGATGGAGAAGTTTCATCATCCGAGTCGCCTTCACAGGTGGTCTGGTGTGAGCAGGCATTCGTGGAAAAAACCGAGGCGCATCTGGTCATGGTTGGGGTCACTGTTATGGTGGTGATGGCGGTGAGGTGAGCGAGCATGCCAGATAGGGTGGTGTGCTGTTGTTGAGGTCACACATGCAGTCCCCCTCCCACTGTAGCACACATCTCTACTTCAAAACCTCCCCAGAAGCTGAATTGCACAATCACGCACAGTAGCCTGGTTAGTGTGTCACGACTTTCGAGCCACAGCCCTCAACACACAGGTCGTCCAAGACCAGTCCAAGCACTTTGATCTCTAATGCTTGCATGAAGTGCCTCGCCTACAGCAAGACTTCACAGCATGGATCCATACCAGGTCGGACCGAATCTAACAGGCTCCACAAAGGTTGCGCCGTGTGACATGCAGTCTCACAACTTGGCGTCTGGCACGGCCTCGTTAGCGACATTCGCGGCGCTGTCGCACGACATCTCGTCGTCCGTGGCGTCCATCCTGCTTTCCACCACCAGCGCCGCCATCCATCCGCACCTCTTTCAAGCATGGAGCTTCCCGCCCAGTCCCCGCTCCGACGCGCGCGGGGCCTTTACCCCCGATGATATCACCTACGCCGCAGCCACATCTGCGCTCAAGGATGCGCCGTTCGTGGCAGCAGTAGGCGTGGGTGATAGGGTAGATGGCAGTGCTTGCAGGTACGCGGGGGACGAACAGCTGCCGGCCCTTCTGGGCGTCAGCTGGTGCGGGGTACAGCAGCCGGGGGAAGCGGAGGTGCTGAAGCAGCCGGCGCAGCGGAGCATCAGCCCTACCCGTGAGCGTAGAAAGGCCGCCCCCTCCAGTCCTGCCTCCAACCGCCTGCACTGCAGTTCCGAACTCACCTCGGCATCGCACCACGTGTACAACGCGATGGCCTCACCGTATTCCCAGGGGCAGCACGCACGGTGCGACCCGCAGAGTGGGGCGTCCAGTGCGACCAAGGAACCCTCGTCTAGTCCCACGCATCAGAGTCCCACAGCCGCTTCCCGTGGCGGAGCCGACATTCCTCGCACCGCCTACCCCTCGCCTCTCGCTGCGCCTGGTGTGCCCCATCTGTTTTCGGCCAAACCGCCTCGGCCTCCGCGGCACGGCAGCAAGGCGGCAAGCAGAGGCTTGCGAGGTGGCGAGTCAAGAAAGGCGCCCGCAGGCGGCGCTGGTCGGCTGAGCCGTCTCATGGGCGGGCGGCGGAAGGCGAGTGGCGGGGAGGCTGCGGTGATGATGCCGCTGATAATTCTGCTGCTCGTTCTCTTCCTCGTGCTTACCATTGTCCAAGGTACGCCCGCCATCCGCACCATTGTCCGTTCTTGACTTGAACCCGTTCACAGAACCGCTGGAGGCTGAGCAGCCATAGGGACTAGCGCGGCGATCGTAACGTGCCTTACCTGGTCTTCCCCACTGTCTTTCCCCTGCAGGCGTGCTGTCAACCGAGCAGGCGAGACGAATACTCACGGATCCGGCACCCCGCGCGCAAAACCTGACTGGATTGACATGGCACGACCTGGTTGGCCAAAGGTGGAACGGGAGTAACAATAGCACATCGTCGTCGTCGCACGATCTATATGACATGTCGGATTCACCTTATATCAGCATGAACCGCAAGTTCGGCGGGTCACCTCCTTACGTAACGTCACGCTCGAAGCAGTCCCTGGGGCACAACCCTCCGCACACTTTAGGGCAGCAGGCGAAGCTGAGTCTGGCTGGGATGGCGGAGCTGAGTCGGGTGAAGCATATGGCCACATGGCCGCTCAGACGACTGCTCCGCTGAGTCACACCACAAGCTCCAGGAATACTCATCCCAGTTCAAGCTTTGTGGACTACATATTTTCTACAAATGGCTTCTATTTATGTCCGGGCACTTCTGGCATGTGCGCCAAAGAGCGCTACTAGCCCTGTACTATATTGTTATACGCTAGTGTATATTGTTCAGTGATGAGGAACGTACAAAACTGCTAAATTTAGTACAATGAAGCTGCACCACGCTGGAGGGAACAACGGGAAGGTCGAGCTGGAAGCAATGGTATTTTCCACCTTTTTCTAACTGCAGAATTCAAATTATTGCTTACACTGTGTAGTGTGTGTTTTTGAGAGCGAAATTTAATGGGTATAAGGTTTTAACTGTATATATTTCTTGAACCTCGATGAGCTGAGTACACTTCCACGTTCTGCTTATATGAGAGTTTAAGTTCCATCGCATTCCTTGTGGAATTTGCAAGTTCCCTGCATGTCCACCACCACCATCGTTCCCCAATCGCTTGATTAGCATCGTGGTCAATAAAAGCTCGCCACCACTCCGTTCTTCCGAACCCTCCGCGCCTTAGTTCGATCCTCGCGTTTCGGCCGCTTCTAGTTGCCTGAAACCGGTCTCTCCTCTCCAGGAGCCATGTCCGTTGCCATCCGCCGAGCATTCCTCCACGCCCGCGGAGTCCGTCAAGCGTCGTTACCGTCGCTATGTAGCCCGACTCTCCCACACTCCGCACCTGGCGGGCTCCCTCCGCTCGGTGGTGCTCGCCCGCTGCATCAGGTCTGTCATACCTCCGTGTCCTCTCCCCAGGCACATCCCCTCCTCCCCGTCCCAGTTCCGTCTCGTCTCTCATAGCTCTCAAACACGCCCGCGCGCGAGCGCAGCGCACGCGTATTACACGAGTATGCATGTGCAGAGTCGGCGAGGGCCATGTTTTCATCAGCATCGTCCGCATGGCTGTACATAGCAGCGCCGGCGAGCGGGGGTGAGGCGACGGTAAAGACGGGAGATTATGGCCCGCGATTTTCTCTTTCCAGTCTCTTCGTTTTCGTAAAAGGGAAATCACGCTCCCACCCCACCCATCCTTGGCCAGAGTCACGCGTGTGGAGCAGCGAAGCCTGCGACATCGGAGTCGGTGGCGGCGCGCATGGTGGAGAAGCGCAAGCAGGAGAGACAGCAGAACGCGGTGCTGCTGTCCATGCTGGCAGTGGGCCTCTCCATCTCCGGCTACTTCTACTACACCTCGCAGATCCGCCCCTACTCCCACTCCTCCCCTGTCACCGCCTTCCCCCTCACGCCCTCCACTCGCCTCCCCCCTGCTCCTGGCCCACAGCCAGAGCAGGGGTCCGATGTGGCCAAGAGGTCATAGCAGGTATAGTACCTTGCCTTCACTTCTTCATTGTGTCACAGCTCCACAAGACAAGACTACCAGTAGTTTGTATCACATCTGTGTGCAACACAGATTCGTGCTGCCCAAAATGGAGGATGGGAAGTAGGAAAGGCTTGATGGGTATCTTTGTACAGTTTTATAATGGTACTGCTTAGTTTGCATAGTAGTCCATAAATTTGGTTTCCAGTCTTGGAAGCTTATAGAAGTACCTGATTAAAGGCTAGTTGAAACCTGCACAGATGCTGAATTCATGCCACTCAATGTATATCTTCAATTCAATTTAAACATCCCATATGTAATGTTCGAATGGAGCGTTCACATAGAGAGTACAATCTGATGCGATATTGCGCCTTACGCCTCCACACTCTTTCCAATGCCACCCTTCCCTGAACAAGATTTGAGTTCGGTGTGTCGTTTCGATGTCTTTCGCCTCGCCCATTTGCTTCCTCGTCAAATCTCGTGGAGTTCCGTTACCACTCTAGCACTGAAATCGCATTGGCAGCGACAGCGGATGGCCTGAGGCATGTCGCAGCACCGCCTCACACAACACGTGGTTGCACGGGCAGAAGTGCCCCCAACAGCAATGAATTTGCTGGTCGCCATACGTACAGTAGCATAAAAGTCGCCCGAGAATCGAACAAGTACCCGTCCACACCAACTGCATTAGTCAGAGATCATGGCCTTTTGGGGTTCTTGACTGACCCGAAACGCCACTTGCGGCCCCCTGATGCTCGGGTGTGTGCACCGCGTAGTGGCTCGAGGGGCGGCACGGCTGGGGGCGTGGGGCGGGCAAGGCGCGAATGGCTATTCTTCGACGCGCGGCCCTTAGCAGCCAGGTCGCGCCGGATACCGAAACAGTAGTGGACAGCCGAGCTTCCTTAGTCCGCCCGTTACAGTCACAGGACACGAGTAGCCTATTAATGGAGGAGCCTGGCAGTCCCAAGGCTCGCCGGCGGCGAGTCAAGTCGCGCGAGATGCACGAGGAGTGCACGTCGGCGCGGGACGAGCGGAGAGCTGGCGAGCGGCACGAGCGGAGCAACGGCAGCGCGACCAGTTCCGCTGGTACGCGCTTGCTGTTCCCGCCTCGCTTGCTATCCCGCGTCACTGCGGTGATGCCTCCAACTGAGCGCATCCAATGCATTCTCCCGTACCACGCCCTCTCACCCTAATCATACACCCCCTAATCCATTCCCGCATCCCCCCGCCTCCCCGTTTCTTCGCTCTGCCCGCCAGCAGGCGGAGAGGGGTACAGCGCGGATGCGCGGGGCGAGCAGGAATACGCGACAGGGAAGCAGCGTGGCGCGGAAGTGGGCGCTCGAAGGCGAGGGCGCAAGCTCAGCGCGGACGCGGCGGAGGAGAGGGGCGCAGAGGGCACGTGGGGGGCGGCGAATGTATGGGCGGGAGAGCAGGGGGAGGCGGAGGAGAGCGGGCAGGTGGAGGCGGAAGATATGAGGACGGAGTGGCAAGGGTGGGCGGATGGGGGGAGGGCGGGGATGTGGGGCGAGGGGGGCGGAGGTGCGCATGCGAGGCGGCCCCTGTCGCATGCTGTGTCGCTGGGTGTCTCTCTCGCGCGCCACCTGCAGCAGCAGCCAAGGGCGGGGGCGTGGGGCGAGGCGCATGGCGCAGGAGCGGAAGAGGAGGAGGAGGAGGCGCATGGCGCAGCAGGGCGAGGCGGGAGAGTGTTGGCGGCTGGTGCGCTGAAACCTGCTGCGCCCGTCCCCATCCCCATCCCCACCCGCGCGCCCCTCCGCCTGTCCCGGGGCATGAGTCTGGAGGCGCACGCCTTTGGCGACCTGTACGCGTCGCCCCCCTCGCCCCCGCGCCACGCTGCACCCCACCTCAAACCTGCCGCTGCCCCCTCGTCCCCACCAGCGCCCACAGCGCTGGCAGCGCGGGTCAGCCCGGCGCGCGGTGCACATGGGCTGGGTGCGGACGGGGGACGTGAGGGGCCGCGGGGGCACGGTCACGGGGTGAGCGAGGGCGGTGGTGCCGCTGGGGGAGTCGCTGGGGGGCATGGGGGCGCGCACGGCCACGGCGGGCTGCCGAAACCGCCTGGCAAAGGGGGAAGGGGGGGCGCGGGCGAGGGCAGCAGCAGCAGGCGCGCAGGGAGGCATGGGCGGTCGGCGTCCGTGTCTAGCATTGAGGAGGGCTCCCTGGGGGGCTTCCCCACGGGCGCGTCGCCCACACGCGCAGGGGGCAGCCAAGGGGGCGCTGTTACGGGGCGGCAGCAGAGGGGTGATGGGCGTGGGGAGCAGAGGCATGCGCGGTCGGGGTCAGGGGGGAGTGCAGTGGGGGGAAAGGGCAGGGCAGGGCAGGGTGAGGTGGAGCAGTGCGGGGAGGAGGAGGGAGTGCAGGGCGAGGATGGGGATGCGGTGCTGTGCGGTGCACGTGGTGCTGCTTCCCCCGTGCGGCAATCCCCACCACCCGCACAGCTGACTCGGCACCACAGGCAGGGCAGCCTTCCTCCCAACCTGCACTTCCTCCCACACTCCATGTCCCCTTCGCCACCCAACTCCCGCTCCGCCTCTCCTTCCAATCTCATTCCCCCGCTGCCCCACCCGCCCTCCTCCCTCCATCCCCCTGTGCGCCGGCGGTTACTGCAGCAGCAGCAGCAGCAGCAGCAGGTGGGCGAGCAGGGGGGAGCGGGTGCAAGGCACAAGTCAGTGATGGTGGAACATGGCGTGGAGGCACGGCTGTTGGCAGCGAGGGAGGGGGAGGGGAGCGGGGAGGAGGGCGAGGGTGCATGGTTCAAGGGCGGTGCTGCTGCACTGCCTGGTCACGGGCTGGATCGAGCGGCACCAGCAGCGGCAGGAGGAGCAGCGAGTGAGGCAGTGGGGGCCAGTGGGGGGCGGGGCAAGTCAGGGCTGGGACCATCCCGGCGCACCAAGAGCATGGCCTTCCCCTCCTCCCTGCCCTTCACACCTCCCCATCCCGCCGCCACTACGCAGCGAAGCCCTGCACGCGAGCAGCAGGGCGACAGCCACAACACCCTCCCAGACTCTGCTGGGGAGGCACGCAGCAAGACCAGTCCCCTCCGGCCACCAGCTGTGCCCACACGTGCTGCCAGCCCCACCCTTATGCTCACTGCTGCCAGCACCAGGAGCAGCCGCCTGGGCCGTGCGGGCAGGAGCCTGGGCGCTGGAGAGCTCGCTCGCCTCGTGGCCGCCGCCTCCTCGCCGTCCTTCCTGCCGCCCGGTGCATGGACGGCGTGCGGCGCAGGGAAAGACGTGGAGCAGGACCTGTATGGTGAGGGGGAGGCAGAGGCAGAGGGGCGTGGGGAGGGGTGGGGGGCGGGCAGAGGGGCGGAGAGGCAGGCGAATGGGAGGGTGCATGAGGTAGGCGTGGGAGGGGACGTGGTGGGGGCAGGCGTGCAGGGGTGCGGTGTGCCGTGTGAAGGAGGTGTTGCGGGTGAGGTGGGGTGGGTGGGGCATGCAGGGACAGATGAGGAGGGCGCGAGGGAGGTGGGCGGGGGAGGGCGGGAGGAGAGGGTTGAGGGAAAGAAAGAGGGGAAGAAGAAGGTGCGGAGGAAGGGGAAGAGTGTGGATAGCATGGGCGCAGTGGCAGTGGTAATGGCAGGGGCAGGGGATGCGGACGATGGGGGCAGTGGCGGTAGCAGTGTTCGAGGGCCAACGGGGAAGCAAAGGAGGGAGGGCAGCAAGGGTGGGGGCAGTGCAGAAGGCATTGGTATCCCAGCAGCAGGTTCTGTGGAAGGCGAGGGGGAGCAAGGCGCAGGCAGGACAGGGAGGCGGGAGAGGGCGAGCAGTGCAGGCAAGGCAGGGGTGGCACAGAAGCAGCAGCACCGGCGCCACCGCACTGAGCTGCTGGACGGCCATGGCAGCAAGGCACGCTGGGGGAGAGGGGGCAGCGCAGGCATGCAGGGCGACTTGTTCCCTGCGCCCAGCAGCCCCGTGTCCCCTCAAGCCCGTGCTGCTGCTGCTGCGCCGTGGGAAGCAGGCACAGGCGGGTTGGGGTCAGGGGGAGCGGGCGCCGGTGGCAAGGCGGGCAGGCTGAGGCGGGGGTTGAGCGAGGCGGTGGGCATGGGCGCGCACATGCGAGCGGGGGACATGGATCTAGCGCACTGGGTGCACACAGGGGAGCGCGCCCAGGGGAAATGGCCTCGCGCGGAGGAGAGTGCAGCGCTGTGGGGGGGGATGGACAGGGTTGGGGAGTTTCCAGGAGAGGCGATGGTGAAGGGCATGTGGGGCGCGAGCAAGGTGAGTGCGCCGCGCAGTGGTGGCAAGGGGGCGCATGGGGCGACGCACGGCGGGGCGGAGGAGCGGAGCGAGCTGGAGAGCGAGTGGGAGCGGGAGAGGGGCAGGCAGGTGCAGCAGCATGGGCGCACCAGGAGCTGGGTGGGGGGGGCGACCGGGCAACGGGACAGGGGGAGGGCGGGTGGGGAGGGAGGGGAGGAGGGGATGAGGGAGGAGAGTGAGGAGGAGGGGGGGAAGGAGAGGGCGTGGGCGTTGGAAGCGCAGCGGCAGATGCAGCGAGGGGGGCAGCAGCACCTGGCAGGGCACGGGCTGGCGAGGTGGACGTCTCTGGCGCCGGGGCTGGCAGCCGCACAGGCCGCACATGCAGCACACACAGCGCTGGGTGCACACGCAGTGAAGACACAGCAGACAGTAGCAGAGGCAGGCGAGGCAGGAGCAGCCAGTGCGGGCACGGCAGGGGGCTCGGGCACGCGAGGTCAGCCCACCACTGGCTCTCCTCTGCCCTTCCCCTTGCTGGCAGGAGCAGTGACGGCGGCAGCAGGGCAGGCAGGGGCGGTGGGGCGAGTGAGGCTGGTGCGCGCAGTGGGGGGCAGCATGAGTGTGGGCATGCACAAGCTGAGCGAGGTGCTGTGGGACGTTGCTGCTGCTGCCGCTGCTGCTCCTGCCAATCCAGAGAGCGCCCCTGCCTGTACTCACAGCAGTATTGAAGGCAACGCTCATGCCTCTCCTCTGCATGCGTCCACCTCGGAGTCACAGCAGCAGCAGGCAGGAGCAGCGTTGCCCCACAGTGTGCCCAACAATCTGCTTACCTCTCTTCCAAGGCTCGCCCCCCTCACCTCCCCCGCCTCCTCCTTCTCCTCCCCCTCGCCTGCCTCCTCTGCCTCCTCCGCCCCCAGTTCGCGTTCCCTCTCCCGCACGCTGGGGGAGGGCAGGGCACAGGGCGCGTTGGCACATGTGAAGGATGAGGAGGAGAGAGACGGGAGGAGGAGGCAGCCGGGTGGCCGCGCAGTGGAGCACAACGGCCCTGCTGTGTCGCCCCTCGCCGTCTCTCCGCATGCCCCAGTGCACGTGCATGGCAGCACGGGGGCACGGCAGGGAGGGGGCAAGGGCATGAGCAGGGTGGTGCGGTCAACCAGCAGCATGGCTGCCATCACCGCCTCCTCCTCCCTGCTCGCCCACCTCCTTGCTGCCGCCTCCTCCGCCTCCCCCTCCGCCACTGCTGCTGCTGTGGTTGGTGCTGCCAGCCCTGCTGTGGCGCGCCTGGAAGGAGGGCCGGCTGGAGCGCTGTGGGGGGAGGGCGAGCGGGCAGCGGGCGCGGCAGGGAGTGGCGCGGGGCATGCGGCATGGCAGCAACGGGAGGGAGGGAGTGCCTGCTCGCCGTCTGCTGACGCGCTGGGAGCGGTGCCAGGGGTTGAGGATGCTGGGGCAGCTACAGAGCAGCAAGGGGAGGTGGGGGAGGGCGGACAGGGAGCAATGGGCAGTGGCAGGGAGCGGCGGCTGGAGAAGATGCCGAGTGACGGCTTCCAGACAGCCATGCGGTCCGAGCGAGCTGCCGCACGCAAGGGCAGCAGGAGGAAGAGCCGCAAGCACAGCAGCGGCGCCAGCACTGACGCTGCTGCTGATGCTGCAGGCGCTACCGCACATGGCAGTGGCGGGGGCGATGAGGATTTAGAGGAGGTGGAGGGTGCAGATGGGGATGGGGGGGCATGGGTGCAGGGCAGCAGGGACGAGGCAGCGGAGGTGAGTGTGGAGGAGCAAGGCGTGGCGGCAGGGGCGGGTAAGGCAGTGCGGGCCGAGGAGCAGTCACTCGGTGCCTCTGTCCCAGGCAGCAGCGGCAGCGCAAGCGCAGAAGCACAGTCGGGGAAGGGCGAGGGCGAGGCAGGCAGCAAGGCAGAGGGAAAGGGTGGTGGGAAGGCGGGGGGGAAGGTACCCCGGGCGAAGCAGAAGCTGGGGCGGGGCGGCAGGGAGGTGTTGCGGCGAGGGCTGTCGAGTGTGCATGAGGAGTACGAGGTGCACATGGACATGCAGCTGGGCAGTGGGCAGTTCGGGGTCATCCGCATGGCGCAGCACAGGGAGAGCGGGGAGAAGTTCGCCTGCAAGAGCATCAGCAAGAGCTGCCTCAAGGTGCCCCCGCCCGCACTCCCCAATCCCGCCCCCTCGCCAGTCCATTAGTCCTTTCGCTAGCCGTTTTCTACTCTCTCATGCGCACTGCTCTCATACAACCACTTTCACCCACACCTTGTCTCTCTCACACCCTCTCCCACTCCTCTCTCGCACCACCCGTTCCCCTTCCCCCCTTGGTCCGCGGCATCAGAGCAAGGCGGACGCGGACGACATAAGGCGGGAGGTGGCCATTCTGGAGCTGCTGGCGGACCACCCACACGTCGCCCGCCTGCACGCCGCCTTCGAGGACCACCAGGTGCCCGCCTCGCCTGCTCGCCTGCTCGCCTGCTGGGGTGCTGGGGTGCTGGGGTGCTGGGGTGCTGGGGCGTGCACGGCATGGCACCATCACCTTACTGTTCTGCATCAGAGCCTATGCCCCACCCGCCTGCCTTCCACGCTCACGCCTGCCTCCCTGCTCCCCCCTCCGCACTGCTCCCCCTCCTGACTTCCTCTCCTCGCCTTCCCTGCTTGCCTCCCCGGGCGGTGGTACCCCTGCCAGGAGGTGCATCTGATAATGGAGCTGTGTCGGGGCGGCGAGCTGTTTGACCGCCTCAAGCTCGTGGGCACGTACAGCGAGCGCGAGGCGGCGGTGCTGCTGCGCACGCTGGTGGGCGTGCTGCAGCGCTGCCACGCCATGGGCGTGGTGCACCGCGATGTCAAGCCCGAGAACATCCTGCTCGTCTCCAAGCGCTCCCACACCGACATCAAGCTCATTGACTTTGGTGTCGCCGCCTTCCTCAAGCCCGGTCCGTCAACCGCCCACCGCTCCCCTCCACCATCATCGCCTTGCTCACGCTGTGTATCCGCGTCAGCATGCAGTTCTACCCTTCCTCCCCTGCCATGACCACCTCGTTCAAGCTCGCCAGCACCCACTCACCCCCCACCCTTCCACGCCCCGACCCCCATCCCATCCTCCCTGTCGTTCCCCATCCCCTCCCCCTTTCGTCCCCTTCCCCCAGGTGTGGAGCTATCGGAGTTCGTGGGGTCGCACTACTACATGGCGCCCGAGGTGATCGAGGGGCAGTACGGCGCAGAGGCGGACATCTGGAGCGCGGGCGTGGTGCTCTACGTGCTGCTGTCGGGGGTGCCGCCCTTCTGGGCCAAGAGCGAGGAGGGCATCCTGCAGGCTATTCTCGACTGCCACCTGCGCTTTAAGGCGGATGCGTGGCGCACACGCAGCGATGCTGTGAAGCACCTGCTGCGCTGCATGCTCACTCGCAGCCGCACCGCTCGCATCACTGCAGAAGGCATTCTGGGTGAGGCGCTGGGGTGGGCGTGGAGTGGGGGTGAACGGGGGGAGGATGAAAAGGGTGCATGGTATGAGGGTGTGGATGGAGAGGAGAGCTTGGGGTTGCAGGGAGGAGAAAAATCTGCACTGTGCTGTGCCTGCTGCTGCTCTGCCTGCTGCCCGGTGTGTGTGTGCGTTGCATGTCGCTCAAGCGTCGTGGGTGTTGCCATGCAGCGCCTCCCTCTCCACCCATGCCCATTCTCCCCACATCCCCCCTCCCCCCCCCCCCTCATCTTCGTCCCCGCCCTGCCTCCCCTCCAGCCCACCCGTGGATGCAGGCCTTTTCCCAGCCACTGCCAGCGCCAGAGTGCGCACCATAATGGCATCCCCATCCCACCCACCAACGCACACCGCCGCCTGCAGCATTACGCGAACAATGCTGTGTGCCACACGTGCATGCACTGTGATGTGATGTGATGTGATGTGATGTGATGTGATGTGATGTGATGTGATGTGATGTGATGTGATGTGATGTGATGTGCGCCATGCATGAGCATATGTGGCATGGCATGGCAAGCTGATCTGCATGGTACCCACACCCCCTGCCATGCTGCACCTCCACTGGCTGGACGGCCTTGGTGTGCGCTGCGCACCCTGCTGCCTCTCCTCAAATATTCTCGAGGATCACTTAACCCAACCCATCCCAACCTGACCCGACCGGTTCACCAACCACCTAGCATGATCACACAAAAAAAGGTTCTGGTGTAGTAAATCAGTCGTAGTATTTATTCGTTGATGTTAACACTGAGAGTGGTTTCTAATGTAATTAATCGGATTTTGTTTCAGCATTCCCCGCCCTTTTGCCGAGTCCACCGATCGTCGCAATAACGCGTCAATCAGCCGGCGCGAACAACAATCACCCCTCGCCCCTCCCACTGCTTCCTAAATTTCTAATCGGCCCCACCGTATGCAACGGGGATCACTTCACTGCGCACATGCCCACCTCCCGCCCCGCGTGACCTCGCCGCCGAGGCGCGTCACCGCTCCACATCCCCGCTACGCGCCGTCGCACCCACCACGCGCTCTCCCTTCCTCCCTCCTATTCACTCCCCCTCCTGCTGCTCCGCTTCCTCCCCCGTCACTCCTTCCCTCCTCCCCCTCCTCTCCCCCGCGGCCCTCACCATGCGTCGAGCTGCCTGGTCCGCCGTCGCGTCGTTGCGCCGATCGGCCACAGCCACCACCAGGGACGCCCCCCGCCGCACCGCCCACGCCCACGCTAGCGCGGACCACTGGTGGCGGAACTTTGCGCATTCCTGCAACCGGCATCCCGCCGCGGGCGGCGGAGGCAGCGCGGGCAACGCCAGCAGCAGCCCCGGCCCCGCCATAACCCGCGCCACCCGCCAATTCTCCGCCTCCAGCGCCGGCGGAAGCGGCAGCGGGGGCGGAGGGAGGGCGGGGGGGAGGCAGGCGGAGTGGTACGTGGACCGGCACGGCGTGCGGCACTTCCAGCGGCGGGGGCCGCTGGCATGGCTGGCGCAGGCGACCTCCAGGCAGACCGCGCATGGGGGGTGGCGCGTGTCCCCCGAGGTGGTTGTATTGGCGGTGGGGGCGACGGGCGGCGCGGCGGCGTGGGTGTACGTGAGTCACGTGCAGGAGGTGCCGTACACGCAGAGGCGGCACTGGGTGCTGCTGTCCGTGGCACAGGAGAAACGCATCGGTGAAGAGGCGTTCCAAGAGGTGGGGGGGGGGAGGGAGAGGATGCGACGAGGCGAGGACACAGCAGGGGGCATATTTTGAGGGGTTTGAATGAGTGGGAGAGGATGAGAGAGCGTGGGTGTGAATGGGGCATGTGGCCGTGCCCGGGAGCTCATGCATGCCACCACCTGCCCTTCCCTCCTGCCCCCTCCATGCTACCGCACACCCCTCATCCCCGCTGTCCTCCCCTTCTCTTCCTGTTCCCCCCGTCCCCACACCCCCTGTGGCTTGCGCTGCCGCAGGTGAGGGAGCAGCATCGCGACCGCCTGCTGCCGTCCACGTCAGCAGAGGCGCTGAGAGTGCGCCACGTGGCGACCAAGATCATCCAGGCCACCACGGAGCACGTTGACCCGGTACAGTTGCACTCTGTCTGCGCCCGTGTGTGTGTGTGTGTGTGTGTGTGTGTGTGTGTGTGTGTGTGTGTGTGTGTGTGTGTGGCGTGCAACTTGTGATCATAGGGCCTAATCAGCACATGGATACGTGGATGGGTAGTTAAAATGCAACTCCTAGCCTTGCCCCTCTCCCCTCTCCCTTCCGAACGTTTTCTCTCTTCTCTCATCTCCCGTCTGCCCCTCCTATTCCTTCTTTTTCCCCAGGGCAAGCCCCCCCGGGTCGAGTACTGCCCTCTCTCCCCCTCCTCCAGCGCCCCCGCGCACCACCCCGCCTCCACCCCCTCGCCCCCCGCCTCTGGTGCTGTGGGCGGGGGGAAGCAGGGCGGGGGGGAGGGGGCGACGGGGGGAGCAGCAGGCGAGGGCGGTGGGGATGCGCTGCTGGAGGACAGCGAGTGGCTGGACAGGCAGCAGCGGTGAGTGGCGTGCACTGCACACCTGCCACTCTGCATGCATGCACACCTTCTTGCGCACACACCTCTACCTCCTCCTCTCTCTCCACGTGTGCACGTGGCTTTGAGTGTGTGCCCCTCGTGCTGCTGCACCTTTTGATGCCCTCATGCTGCTGCCACCGCTGCTGCCACTGCCACTGCATGTGGGCGTGGCAATGCGTGCAGGCAAGCGCAGGCAGTACGAGGCGAGGGGCGGCCGTTTGAGGAGCACTTGAAGGGGCTCACATGGCAGGTGACGTGACAGGCGAGTGAGGTGAGAGGTGGGTGAGGTGATGGCTGGCAGGGCGATGAGCATGTAAGTATGTGTATCATTCTCCCTGCCGTCACACCATGCAGCACCAAGCCTGCTGCCCTGTCTCGCCACAGCCCCGCCCATCTACACCCCTCTCAGCATGCATGTCCGCCCTGCTCCTCTGCGCCTCCTCCCATGCGCCCCGAGGCCCGTTACCTCTTCCGTTGACGGTTTGACCCACCCGTCGTGCCCCCCTCCCAGGTGGCGGTGGTGGATGCGCCGGTGCTGAACGCCTTCTGCCTGCCCAGCGGCAAGGTGGTCGTGTTCTCGGGGCTGCTCAAGTGCTGCCCCGATGATCACCAGCTAGCCACCGTCATCGGCCATGAGGTCACCACCATGGGGGATGTGTGGGGCATGCATGGGGGTTATTCATGGGTGTTCATGTTCTGAATGAGCTCCTCCCTTCCCTGTCGCCCTCCTCCTCTCATTCCGTCCTTCGCTCACTCCTTACCCCTCTTTCTGATCCCTATCCTGCCCCTCTGGGCCCGCCCATCCCCTGCACGAGCAGGTGGCGCACATAGTGGCGAGGCATGGAGCGGAGCGCATGAGCAGTGCCATGCTGGTGGCGGTGGTGCAGATGATCATCGTCAACTTCATTGTCAGCTGGCCGGGCTTCATCCGCACCGCATCTGACCTCCTCATCTCGCTGCCCTTCTCCCGCATGTACGCCCCCCTCCTCTCTCCTACCCTCCTGCCCCCTCTTGCGCCTCCCGCATGCCACATTCCTCGCCCTCAAGCATGCCCTTTGCCCCGTCCCTCGCTCCACCTTGTAACGTACATAAAGCTGGGCCAGTTCATAGCGTCCGCGCCCCCGCTCTTCCCTTTTGAGGCACCTCTCGTCCCTCTTCTCCCCACCTTGGTCTTGCCTCTCTCTCCGTATCACTCCCCCCGGACCTTCTCCCCCCCGCTGCTTGCCACGCCCTCAGCGTCTGTCTCCCCCGGTTGCCGTTCTCCGTGCCCCCCCTTGCTGTGGTGCGAGCAGGCACGAGTTGGAGGCGGACCGCATAGGGCTCATGCTCATGGCCAAGGCGGGATACAACCCCGATGCTGCTCCAGGTGCGATGCCATGCCACGCACACGCACCACACCGCTGCCATGCCATGCACGTGCTGCTGTCTCCACGCCACATGTGCTGCTCATGCCATGCTGTCATGCGCATGTCCCACCTTTGTACTGTAATGCCCATCCGGGCATGGGACCTGGCTTTCACACAACCCGCGCAGATCTTCGACCACCACACCCCCTCCCCAACACCCCAGGCGTGTACGAGATGTTGGACCATGCAAGCAGTGGCGGCAAGGAGCGGCGACCAGCACCGGCACCGGAGGGGGCGGACAAAGCAGGGTGGGGCGACTTCATGTCCACGCACCCTGCAGGCACGCGCAGAGCAGCGCTGCTGCGCGGCAGTGCGAGCATGCAGGAGGCGAGGCGCGTGTACCGAGAGACAGTGGAGAGGGAGGCAGGGGTGCGAGGTCGGGCGTGGGGCGGGGGGGACTCGTGGTTTGGCTTCTGATGCTCTCCTCTGAGTGACCCATCATGCCATGAGAGGTGCTTGCTGCTAGCCTCCATGATGCTCACTGCTTGTTCCATGATTCTTGTGTCATGTTATTGCTCATTGCCGTTTCAGGCACAGCTTTGTTTTACAAGTTACAAGCTTACAAAGCATCTAGTGGGATTCAATTAGCCAAATCAGCAGCCACAACAGGCTTGGATGCAGCTGCTCCCTCACAGTGAGCTGCTGCCACCTAAGCAAGGACCGTGTGGATAATGCCCCCTACTCTAGGCAACTCTTGTTGCCGTATCAATGCAACTCTAACACGCTCACAGTCGCAGCAGCAAACAGCCAGTGCACCAATGCATATTCTACCCACCTCTACTCTACTACAAGTGCTGGCTTCCATGCAGCGAGCACCCTTTCAGGCGACCCACTGCTTGCACCATTGGCATCAGCACCACCCCGGCTTTGCCCGAGGAAGCAGCACCTTACTCACACCCCCCAGCCCGGGCGGCATGCGCGTGCGGATGGGCTTGAGCTTGCAGCCTATGGCGTCGAGAGAAAGGTCCTCCGGGCGGAAGGAGGGCTGGGGCGAGTGGCACACGGAGGAGGGCGAAGGAGGCGACAGGCAGAGGCAGGAGGAGTGGGAGATGGAGGAGGAGGAGGAGGTGATGGAGGAGGCATGGGGAGAGTCGTCAGAGGAGGGCGAGGAGGAGGACGAGGAGGAGAGGGAGGGGCCGTAGGCAGTTGGGTCGTAGTGGTGTAGAGAGAGAGGCATGCACGAGTGCGGGCGGTACTGTATGGTGGAGCGAGGGGGCAGGGAGGACGCCCATGGGAGGGGCAGAGGGGACGCGTGCAGGAAGGGCGGCGGGAAGGAGGAGCGGGGAACGGCGGAGGGGGGGCGTGGGGGCGAGCAGGGGGGGCGGGGAAAGCCTGTGGAGCGGAGGAATTTGTCAAGGGGGGAGTAGAGGCGGTGGGGGCACTCCACTGTCACCAGTGACCCGCTGGCGGGCACCTGGGGCACCGTGAGGAGAGCAGGGGAGGGGGAGAGGGAGGGAGGGGAGAGAGGGCAAGGCATACGTGGGTGGGCGCACGTTGCGTGCATGGGAGGTGCTGGTGCAGCATGCACACCGCTTCTACACAGGCCTCCCAGCAAGAGCCGCTTTGGCTCAACGCTACCACGCTCGTGGCAGCGCACAAGTTGAAGAGCGGCAGGGGGAGTGAGTGAAGGTGACAAGACAAGAAGCAGTGTTGCGAGGTCAGTGTGGCAGCTGGGGCTGACCTGGAACCAGGCGGCGAGGTGCGGTGGTAAGTGTGCGTGCAGGTGCAGAGCGTCGTCTCGGAAGGCAGAGTGCTCGCCCACGAGCACCAGACACGCACATGTGATCCGCCGCACCTGCTCCGTTATGTCCCTGCGACTGCTCTCACCACCGCACCGCATGGCATGGCATGAGGGGGAGTTCAGGAAAAGGGTGCGAGGATGAGCGGGGGGTGAGGAGGGTTGCAGCAATATAGAGAGTGGTGGTGTGAGAGTGTGAGCAGGTGGAGTGGTGGTGAGAGAGCGTTTGCAGCGTGGTGGAGGGCGGTGAGTGCAGCAGTGGCAGGAGGAGGCGAGGCGTCTCACTTGTTGAAGGCGTCTGCATACTGCGCCACGGCCCGCGGATCCCTCTCCTCGCCCTCCTCTGCTCGCTGCACGCACCACAGACGAACACATGGGAGGACGGGGGCACATGGGCACACGCACACACGAGTGTCTCCGATCAGCCAGGCGAGCAGGGTGATATGAAGCAGAGCAGCAGCAGCAGAGAGCAGGTAAAGCGAGGATGAGAGGTGGAGAGGGCCGTGGTGAGTACGGGCACGTACCAGATGCGAGGGCTGCGTCCGTGGTGAGAGCGGGTGAGCCGCAAGCGACTGACATGTGAGGTGTGTGGCGCTCTGCAGGGACGCACCAACACAGGCAGCACGTCGCAATCAGCAGCCCGTCAGTACTCACAACGTGCATGGAGCGAGGGCGACTAGAAACCTACAGGACATGGCACGGAGTGCAAGCGGCGCGTGCATGATGCCCGGCACAGGCGCGAGATATGAGTGGTGGTCGCAGCAGCAGCAGCAGCAGCAGCAGCAGCAGCAGCAGCAGCAGCAGCAGCTGACCTTGGTGTGCGTAGCTGGACTGAGGTATCTGCCAGAGAAGGCGCCCGACACAACGGCGGGCAGCCCGGATAGAGACAGCACCGACAGCAGCAACTGCACGCCACAGGACGGTTGCACAAGGGGGTGGAGGTGCGGGTATGAGTAGGAATTGGAAGAGAGACAAACGAGACAAGGTGTGGGATTGGCACAATGGGTGAGCAGGGTTGGTGGAGGGATGTGCAAGAGGCGGAAGCAGGTGGGCATGAGGGGGGCGGCGGGAGGAGCGCACCTTGTTGAACGCCCACTCGCTCCACGTGGGCGTGCGGCATACCGGCGACACCAGGATGAGCGCCCGCACCAGCTCCGGCCGCTTGATCTGATGCGCCACGTGGCACGGGATGGCACACACGTGGGCAGACGGGGGGGAGGATGAGCAAGGGGGTACAGCATGAGGAGGATTAGCAGAGGAAGAGTAGCAGTCAGAGTGAAGACGATATGCAGGGACAAGGTACAACAAGTGCATTCAACTGAACGGCAGTGTGCGGCTGGTCCCCGTGCCGTGCAGTGCAGCAGTGCATCCGCGAGGTGCGAGGCTTACCGCGAGCAGCGTGAGCACGTACGCGCCCGCCGTGACGCCAAGGCCCGTCACCGCGGGGAGACTGCACAATAACACCAGGGGAGCGGGCACCAGGGGGAAATGGAACAAGGGCATGTCAGCAAGGGCGGGCCGTGAGTCGTGAATGCACGGCGTAGGACGGCGAAAATGACGGCGCAAATGACGGTATTGCGACGGGCGCAGGAAAGGGCCTGGGGCTCACCCGAAGTGCGTGATGGCGTCCGCGACCTGCTCCGCCAAGTCATCCGCCGACAGCTTTCTCCGCTGCTGCCGCCCTGATGCCGCTCCCACCTGCCGCGTGCGCACGGGGGACGGGACGGGACGACGAGGGGAAGCGGAGTTGGAGGGGAGTCGGGGAGGGAAAAGGGGGGAGAGGGAAGCTGGCGAAGCAAGTGGGGAGAGGGCTCTGGTGAGGCGGGTGGGGGGAGCAACGCGGGGAGGCATTCATAGCAACCAGCGCGACAGCTCCGCTAATGATTCCACCGCGACGAGCGCTCACCTCGTGGTCGGGCGCGTCCACGTGGAAGACGCAGAAGTGCTGCCGCAGCAGCGGCGCGGTGTCGGGGCACCTAAAGAGCGCTCCGAAGCACGACGAGTCTGCGCGCACGGGAATCGGGAGCGCGCACGTGGGGGTATGGGAAGAGGAGGGGTCGCGTGGAAATTTAGTGCGAAGCGGAACGGGTTAGCAGGGTGACTCGAAAGTAAGAGGGTAAGCTGGCGGAGTTGACGGCTGGGTGCGCGGCGTGCGGCAGGGAGGAAAATTCGAGGGGGGGAACAGCATTACGAGGCGAAAGGGTTGAGGAAAGCAGTCGGCTTGGCTATCACGGGACGGCAGGACAGAAGACAGTCGCGGCGCGCTTACGATCGAGAGCGATGTCGTGATACGTGAAGAGCGGGTGATTGCGGCGGTCGCCCGATATAGTCACGCGCAAGGGGCCGAACCGAGTGGGCACGAGTTCCACCTGATGGCGCATTGGCGCAAGTGGCGGGAAAGACCGGGGAAGGTGGGAGGAACGAGGTGAGGGAGGTACAAGGGGGAGTAGCGGACTGGTTATTACCGCACACGAAGTGCAAGCGACCTACGGAATCGGCGTTTGCTCTTGACGCTTGGGCATGGGCACGGCGGCAAATTTCATATCTGAATACCTGTTCGGGCCACGTGTCATCGAACGACGGCGCGCCTGTGAGCCACTCGCCGTCGCCAGAGTCGCTGCTGCTGTGGCCGCAGCAGCTGCACGCAGCGCTGCTGTCCCAGCTGCCGCAATCCGCTTCCGCCTGCGGCTGCTGCCGCTGCTGCCACGACTCCAGATGCGCCCACGACGGTTGTAACCACGCCCAGTCGCCTTCCATCCCCTCTGCGTGCCTTGAGAGGGTTTGACCACTTCTCTAGCTCAATCACTTGACCTTCGATAACTAAAACGTCGTCGCAGGTACTACAAGCTGCTTGGGGATTAGTAGAAAGAATGTCGCCTCCGACTGCTGCGGACGTAGAGAGGGAGAGAGAGAGCCTTTTAATGAGTCTGCCTGTGTATGCTTCGTTACCAAGCTTAGCATGCGCAGGGGAAGAGGCTCAAAATTATTGGGGGCTTGTGAGGAATAATTGTCAAGATTGAGGGAACCCAATAATTGACGGTGATAATTCCATCTCCTTGCTCGCTAGCTGCTGATGAATGCTTCTTCCATTCTCCTTCGCCTTCGCCACTTTGACTTGGCTTGCCGCGCCGCGCTCTGTCTAGCTGGCGACGAAACCAATGTTACATCAGCATCAACCCGCAAATTTGCAGCAGCACCATCGTTGGTTGAGCTGACTGTGTGGTGCAACAGCGCCTTGGTCAAACTCTCACACACCACCCTTG